>WOXC01011056.1:0-516169 GCA_011680675.1 Gymnobelideus leadbeateri | reverse complement strand
CGGAAAGAGGGAGTGGGGTGGGGAGACGGGCTCGTTTCCTGCAAGGATCCATCTGTCAGCAGAGGGTCAGGCGTACCACTTCGTTGTCGGTGGGTTTCTTTGAGAGCGAAAAGGTGTGGGGAAGGACCCTAGGAAGGGGACGGAGCGGGAGAGGAGAGGCGAATTGTTTAGGCTCTCAGGCTGTGGCTGACTATGGACTTGGAAACTTGTTGGGGAGAAGGACTTGGAAACTTGTTGGGGAGAAGGAAGGGCAGCCAATGAACGAGTAACCAATGGAAATGTTGGGTTTCTGGTAGCGTCGGATAAAACTTGGACGGGAGGGTAGGCCATGTCGGTTCCATGGTGTAATGGTTAGCACTCTGGACTCTGAATCCAGCGATCCGAGTTCAAATCTCGGTGGAACCTTGACGTGCAGTTAACTTTTACCGGTGACTCTGAAACTTTTGAACCAATCCGCAGGGCCGGCACCTCTTTCTCTTAGTGGACCTGAGGATAGATAGATAGCTCGACCCTGCTTGCTTACTTGCCTACCTGCCTGTCTACCTTCTTTGCTTCCTCCCTACCACCTTCCTTCCCTACCACCCCCAAATCCCTCGCCTCAATACGCCCCCCCCCCTCCAAATGCAGTTTTCCCGGGACAGTCTAATAGTGACTTGCATGAATTCACACAATTACAAAACGTCAAAGACCTGATTCAAATGGCCCAAGTCCTGGGTTCATTTCAGCACACCACCCTGTCACCTCGGTATTCGTTGGAGTCTAGTGAGTGTTCTGGGCCAGAAAGGAGCTCTAGCTGCTGTACTGTGCAGTGGTTAGTTCCCATCTGGAGTGTTGTGTCTCATCTCGGTGCCATATTTTAGAAGGGACCAGAGGGTGTGCAGAGGAGGCAATCAGGCTGGCGAGGGGACTGGCAGCCGTGCTACTGCTGGGTCAGTTGAAGGGATGTGGGGGAAGGCTTAACATGGAGAAGAGGAGATTTAGAGTAGGTGTATTATGGCTATAGACATGTTTGCCTGGGTCTCGATAATCAGATTTGAAATGAAATTTTTACAAGTGGAGAGAGTAGAAAATTCTACTTCTGTACATCACCTGGATGCCAAGGAGAACAGCAGCTGGAAGAATAGTAGAATAGCAGTTGGCACGTCCTATAATCAACAGGAGATAAATCCAAGCAAGGATCCATCCAACAAAAGCCACGACCTCAGATGTCTATATAGAAATGGAGAAAGTACAGATAATGAAGAGAAAGAACAAAACTGACTTCTTGGAGCAACCCTAGCCATCAGGACTGACCCGACAAAGACGCCTTCGTGAAACCCCAAGGAAACCTGTGATGAGGCAAATCGTTTTAGAATGTAAAGCAGAGACGTGGCAGTTTGGCAATGCAACAGGGAAATCCCCAAAATATCATGGATGACATCGTTGGCATTTCCCCTGTTGCTAGATGCTTTTCCGCTATAAAATTACAAAAATGTAAATCTCTGCCGTGTAGAATTGGAGCAGTGCTCAGAGCAAATACGACCGATTGCCCTTGGAACAAGTAAAATCTTTTGGCTTCTGTGACTGAGACTTCGTGCCTGGTATTTGACGATAACAAGAAAGGTGAAGCAGAGGTAATCCTCTGGATTCCTTTTCTCCTTCTTTCTTTTTGTCCTTCCTTTCTCTCGTTCTTCCTTGCTTTCTTTTTTCCTCCCTCCCTCCTTCCTTCCCTCCTTCCCTCCCCATTTCCCTCCTTTCCTCCCTCCTTTCCTTCCTTCCTTCCTTCCTTCCTTCCTTCCTTCCTTCCTTCCTTCCTTCCTTCCTTCTTTCCTTCCTTCCTTCCTTCCTTCCCTTGTGTTCTAGGTGTCTCCTAATGTGTGTCCCTGCTGAAGTCTTCTCCCTTTCCTTTTTGCTCCCTGTTTCTGAAGGGCTTCCCCAAGTTCCTGCTCCTACCTCTCATCGAGTTCCTCTTCTACGCAGCCGGTCTTGGATTGCCTTTCATCCCTGGTCCCTGCCCCCCTCCTCGCCCCCGACATGTGGACCGCAGCCCCACCCGGCACCCACTCCCCCACATCAAGTGCCATCGACCAAATAATCCTGAGTCGGCGTTTTGATCATCCTGTCCCTTAGGACTGTTTTCCTTTGCAGTGCCAGAGAATGGGGAATGCTGTTTGGGAGAGCGGGGCAGTGTATTCCGACACACCCGCTGTGAATCACTGAAAATACAAGAATTCGCCAAGACCCGGAAACCATTACGGCGTGATTGTGCGGAGTTGTGTGTGGTTGCAGCTATTACCTGTGTATCAGTGTGGAGATGGCTATAGAGCGGGACGAGGTGGCCGAGTGGTTAAGGCGATGGACTGCTAATCCATTGTGCTCTGCACGCGTGGGTTCGAATCCCATCCTCGTCGATTCCTCTTGCTTACGTGGATCGTGGCTTTTGAATTCCTCCTAACCTGGGGAAATCTCTCCAACCCTTCCCCTTCTTGAGGACATCCATCCTTTGGTGCGTTTGTTAACCTAAACCTGGAGAGATCCCTAGTGTGCCATCCCACCGGAGATGGCCCATCTTTAATAGGGTGGTTTTCTTTTTTTGTTTGTTTGTTTTTTATTGTGGGTTATGCTACAAAATTTCTGACTCGCATCCCTCCACCACCTGCCCCGCCCCCTGGCGTTCTGCCAGAGAGTTCAACGCTGGCAGACGCTTCCTGGGATAATTCCGGACACCGGAGGAGTCCAGAGATCCAGAGGCATCCCCTTTCCCCCACCACCCAGTACTTTCCACTCTCACCCTCCCCCCTTCCCCTCCCCCCCCACTCCTCCGCAAATCGTGGGCACAAACATAAAGGACAAACAAGGAAGCCGCCAGGGTGCTAGGCGCTTCGAGTAAGGTGCGTTCCCTGCCCACGTGGACTGCCTCCCCAACGGGAACTCCCTGCGCTCCAGCCAGACCATTCTCTTCAAGGTTCCCAGAACCTCGCCTCGCCTCGCCTCGCCTCGCCTCGCCTCGCCTCGCCTCGCCTCGCCTCGCCTCGCCTTGGTTCAAAATCTATCTATTCTCGCGTTCGAGATTAGCCCAAGCCCTCTGCACGTAGCCGCCCGTGTGTATGAAATGCTAGTATGTTAGAAGAGCTTGAAGGGACCCCTAGGATCCCTCCATTTCGATCACGTCCATGCAGTCCCCATTTTAGAGATGGGTGGGTAAACTGAGACCCGGAGAGGCGAAGGGAGTTGTTGCTGCGATTCGTGTTGTCTTCCTCCCATTTGGTCTCGGGAGGTCTCAGGTAACCCAGCTCAGGGAGGGGATGGTCTGGGAGTGGAATCTCACCAAGTGCTTAGGCACGAAATGGTAAGTGGCTGAATGGCTGGGGCTCTCGGTGTCAGCTAATCCCAGAGTCGAAACTGTGGTTGTTCGAGAGCCTCGGTTGCTGTGCCACAGACTCCCCTAGAGGTGCCACCATGGGAGGATGGGTTGGCTGTAGGGTCGGGGTGGGAGTGGGCGTTGCCGCGTTTCCGGAGAGGAGGCCTCTGGGTCAGTGTTGAGAGAGGCAAGAAGCTGAGCGGGCTGGCTCCGGGATAGTGAGTTGTTTGACGCCTCTCTAGTGGAAGTGCAGATACTCTACCGTGACAGGTAGTCGTGGCCGAGTGGTTAAGGCGATGGACTAGAAATCCATTGGGGTTTCCCCGCGTAGGTTCGAATCCTACCGACTACGGAGTTGTGCTGTCTTTTCCAGAGAGCCCGCATCAAACGTGCTTCAGTCTCAGTCAGGTGAAATGAGATGAGCGATAGTTTGGTCACCCCGGTTATGGTTATATTACCCTGTGACTGACTCTTTGGAGTAGGAGCTTCAAAAGCCTTCGAGGCTTTTTCTCCTATCCCATTTTGATTACGGCTCACTTTCTTGCTTTAAGCAGACCTGCAAAGAGGGTGCACTCCAACAACCAAGGGCTAGAATGGGAAATCCTTCACTAAGCACCGGGAAGGCTGGAATATTGTGATCTATTGGATCTTTCTCCATCGTCCCCGGAGCCTTGGGTCTTCCTCGACACAGTAACTATTTAATAAATGATTGCCCAACGAAAGGAAGAATGAATTGATCGATTTCCCAGATGTGCAGAGGAGAATTACAGGCACTGGGAAAACACACACACAGACACACGGACACACAGACAGACAGACAGACAGACAGAGAAATAGGAACGAAGGAAAGCCCTGCAAAGCACCTTTGCAGACCACGGGGGAGGTCGGTCGGTGGGTCGTTGGATGAGGCACCTCCTCCAACAAGCCCTAACTACCTCCCAGAATGTGGGGCGCACAGCTGAAACCGAATGCTGCAGAATACGTGCCCGACTGCGAGTCTCAAGATTTCAGGTCGGACGCTTCCGTGGCAGACGGGAAGAGTTGCCCTTCTGGGCCTCACTTCGTGGTTAATTCCCTCGGTCTTCGCCTTTTAGGGTTTCAGACCTATTCCGCACCGAAGTGAGGAGGAGAACGAGTCGATTCAGGGGACGAGAAAAGGAAGCCTGTGCCTGGAACCTCCCTATCTCTTCGGTTTCCGCAGCTCCGTTTTTCCCCCCGGAGTCGAGCAGGGGCTCCCCGGGCATTCCCAGCTCTGCGGTGCCCTTCCGTCTCCTTCTCTAAGCCTGACCCTGGCCTTTACCCCTCTAAGCAAGGCAATACTCTTACTCGCCTGGGAGTTCCGCAGTGAATTGTTCGTTTGCCGTGTGGAGCGTCCAAACTGAGGAGAGAAAAACATGGAAAACACAGCGTGAGAAAAATAGAGCCGCGCACTTCTGATGGGTCAGACTCTCGGCTTGTTCTTCCACCCCTTTCTGCTAATAGGAAATATCTCGCGTCCTCTTTGTGCTTCCTCCCACTGCAGTGTGTCTTCCTCACAGAAGGAGGACGCGGAGCGAGGTACGGATCGCAGCCATCCCAGATCTTCTGGTGTGTGTTTTTTGTCGTTTCCATTGGTAAGGGCCATGACCATGTTGTGGCACCAAGTGACAGTTTGTGTAAGCAGAGTGGTGCGTTATTCTGTCTGAGGGGTGTCCAGAGTAGCAGAGGAGACTGGCTGTGTTCCTCAGCCTGTTGGATGTGTGGTTTGAGAAGCTGTCGACGTTCTCTTGTATGTTTCTCTCCCCTCTGTTTCTTTCTCTCTCCCAAGAGCACAGGCTGTATTGTTGTATGGGGAAGAGAAAGGAAAAGAAAAGAGCAAATTGACCCCGACGTGATTTGAACACGCAACCTTCTGATCTGGAGTCAGACGCGCTACCGTTGCGCCACGAGGTCCCGAAGGACAAGTCACCTCTCTTCCTCTTAAGGATTTCGACGGCAAAAACGCATTTCTTCAACCTGTTCAATTTGTCTGTCCGGCTCTTTATTCGCTCCATCACTAAGCACTTAGTAAGAGCCTATTCTGCGCCAGGCTTTGAATTGGCTGCGGTGGATGTCGGGACCAAAGGGTCTCGGCCCCTGTCCTCGAGGAGCTTACGGTCTGACGGAGAGCATATGTTCACCTCGTCATCTGTTTAGCTACGGGGCTCTTTATTCATTCCATTCCCTTCAACCAAAGTGTACGAAACGCCTGCCCACTCGGGGCCAGGTTCTCAGCTAGCCGAAGAGGAGGAAGCAAACGATAAGCTGAAGTCCCGAGGTGGGCACGTCGCACACCCTCTAGAGCTCCGTCTCCTTTGCCACGGACCACAGCTACAACCCCCGCCCCCTACCCCCCTCCGGCTAGCCTAACTCCAGGAAGACACACGCCCCCAGGTTAAGGTGAAAATTCCTCAGCCTGGCGTCTGGAGCTTACCTTTCCAGCATCATTTCCCTTCTCCATGGCACTCTGCCCACCGGCCAAACTCACCCAAGCCCGGGAGCTGGAGGTGCTATCTCCCGCCTTCGGGCAGCCAACAACCCTCAAATGCACTTTTCTCATTCCGCCTTTTCCGAATGGGACCTTTGGCTCCCAGAATCTCTTCTCTTCCGCAGGAAGAACGCCGCTAACTTGCAGGCAAAAGACAGTTCCTCCCTTGTCCTCAGATCCCTCACCTTCGAACACAGCGCCTTCCATTAACGGTAGGAGCTCAGGAAAAGTTTGAGGGATTGAATGTGTTGACATTGTCATGACTTAGACATTTCTCTCCTATACCTTTGAATTGGGCTCGTTCGAGCTCTTCTCTTTTTTCTGGTATGATTTCAAAGGAAACGAGGTGTATGTTTGTAGCGCGGCGGGCGGGGAGATGGCGGGGGCAGGGGGGAGTGGAAGGAGGGAGGGGTTGAAAGGGAAAAAGAAGAGGAAGAGAGAATCGGGAATTTTGGGCAAAGAAACGATTTAAGACAGCGCCCGGAAAAAAAAAAAAAAAGAAACAAAACAAAACTCTCTTTCTTCCCTGGGTGGGAACAAACTTTCCCCCAATCTCATCACGAAGCCACTTCACATAGAAATGCTTAGCGCTCCTGCATTTGTTACCAGCCCACCAGCCTTAGTCACCTTTAGCAGTCTGGTGAAGTCTAGAGACACTTTTTCAGAGTTATATTTTTTAAATGCATAAAATAAAATAACTATTATTATCAAGGAAACTAAATTGAAATATTTTCCTCGAAATATGCTTTTTTTTTTAAGTTCGCAAATTTATTGGATTCTGATTCAAGCTGAATAAATATTCCGACAATGTTCTAGTTGAAATGAATCTTGGAGGCAGTTATTTTGTACAGACGAGGAAAGAGAAAGTTCTGCCCAAGCAGGCTTCGTAGGAAAGTACATAAAAAGCACATCTAAGGAAAGCAATTTGACCAAAAGTAGGCACATTCTGAGCAGAGATGATACTGACGCGGTTTGGACTTGCAGGGACCCCAAAATACAGAGGTTGAGGGCTGAGTTGTCTGGAAAGAGTTCGAGGACTCATGCAGTCTTCCAGCCAAGCGGCAAAAAGTTTAGTATAATTCTAATAGAGGCGGGCAGAACTCCTTTTAGGAACTCTTACATAGAAAAAAGTACAGGGAATAGTGTGCCAAGCATGCTAATTAAGTGGTAAAAATAGTTTCTTTTTTTCCCTTTTATTTTTTCTCTTTTTTTATTTTTTATTTTACATCGTTCATTTCCACAAGATTTTGAGTTACAAATTTTCTCCCCATTTTCCCCCGACCCACCACCCCAGAAACAGCGATCCCACTGAATATCCCCTCCCCCAATCCGCTCTTTCCCATATCTTCTCCCATTCCCTTCCGACTTTCCAGTAGGGCACAGTGGATCTCTATGCCCCAGTGCCTGTATATCTTATTTCCCAGTTACATGTAGAATAATAATAATTTTACATATATATATATGTATATATATTTAAACATTTGATTTTAAAACTTTGAATTCCAGATTCTTTCCCTTCCTCCCTCGTCATCCACCCTTACTGGGAAGATAAGCAATTCAATATAGGTTGTACATGTGTAGATATGCAAAACATTTCCATAGTGGATATATTGTGAAAGACTGACTATATTTCCCTCCATCCTATCCCACCTCCCACTTGTTCTATTCTCTACTTTGATCCTGTCCCTTTTCAAAAGTGAGTGCTCCCAACTTCCCTCCCCCTCCCCCAGCCTACCCTCCCTTCTGTCGTCCCCCCATCTCATCCTCTTCCCCCCCTACTCTCCTGTAGGGTGAGATACCCTATTTAGTGTGTATGTCATTCCCTCCCTAAGCCAAATTCAATGAGAAAAAGGTTGACTCATTCCCTTTTGCCTTCCTGTTCTTCCCCTCCATTATAACAGTTTTCCCTTGCCTCTTCTATATGAGATAATTTACCCCATTACCTCTCCCCATCTCCTCTCATTATATTCCTCTGTCCCCTCTTAATTTCACCTTTTAAGTATCATCCCTTCCTATTAAATTGGTCTTGTGCCCTCTGTCTATGTATACCTGTACACAAATATACACACATATGCATTCATACGCCCATGTACCTTCCTATTTAGACATATATATGTATACAAACATATATATATATACACGTATATATATATATATATATATATATATATATATATATATATATATATATATATATATATAGGTAGGTAGATAAACACATTTCTATTTCCTTCGACTATTCTCATACTGAGAAAAGTTTCGTAAGTTACAATTTTCGTTTTTCCATGTAGGAATGTACATAGTTCAACTTTGATAAGTTCCTTATGATTTCTTTTCCCTGTTTACCTTCTCATGCTTTTCTTGCTTCTTGTATCTGAATGCCAAATTTTCTATTCTACTCTGGTTTTTTCATCAAGAATGCTTGAAAGTCCTCAATTCCATTGAATGACCGCATTTTCCCCTGAAACATGATACTTAGTTTTGCTGGGTAGGTGATTCTTGGTTTTAATCCTAGCTCCTTTGACCTCCAGAGTATCATATTCCAAGCCCAATTCCCTCAGTGTAGAAGCTGCCAGATACTGTGTTATCCTGATTGTGTTTCCACAATATTCGAAGTGTTTCTTCCTGGCTGCTTGTAATATTTTCTCCTTGATCTGGGAATTCTGGAACCTGGTTATAATATTCCTAGGAGTTTTCTTTTTGGGATCTTTTTCAGGAGGTGATTGGTGGATTCTTTCAACCTCTATTTTGTCCTCTGGTTCTAAAACATCAGGACAATTTTCCTTGAGAATTTCTTGAAGGATGATTTCTAGGTTCTTTTTTTGATCATGGCTTTCAGGTTGGCCAATAATTTTAAGATTATCTCTCCTGGATCTATTTTCCAGGTCAGTGGTTCTTCCAACGAGATATTTCACATTGCCTTCTATCTTTTCACTTGTTTGGATCTGTTTAATAGTATCTTGATTTCTCATAAAGTCACTAGCTTCCATTTACTCCAGTCTAATTCTGAAGGAATGATTCTCTTCAGTGAGCCTTTGAGATTCTTTTTTTCCATCTGGCAAATTCGGCTTTTTAAGGCATTCTTCTCCTCATTGCTTTTTTTGAGCCTCTTTTGCCATTTGAGTTAGTGTATTGTTAAGGGTGTTATTTTCTTCAGTCAGGTTGTTGCCCCTCATTTCATAATTTTCTTGCATCATTCTCATTTCTCTTCCCAATTTTTCCTCCACTTCTTTTATTTGGTTTTCAAAATCCTTCTTAAGTTTCTCTATGGCCTGCAACCAGCTCACATTTTTCTTGGAAGCTTTTGGTGCAGGAGTTCTGACTTCTCTGTCTTCCTCGTATTCCATGCTTTGATCCTTTTTGTCCCCAAAATAGGAGTCTAATGCCGGATTGCTCTGCTTGCTTTGCTTCCTGTGCTTTTTCATGTTGCCAGTCAATTACTTGACTTTTGAGCTTTTTGCCACAGTAGGACTCTGCTTCCAGAGAGGAGAGCTTTGTCCCAAACTGCTGGGGTTTTCTCAGCTGCTGGAGTTATTACTTGGGTGCCCTCTCTGAAGCCTCCACAGGCTCTGGCAAACTGGTCATGCACCCCAGGACCTTCACCCCAGACAGTGATCCAGATCCAGGCAGGTTAAAGCATGCAAGATTGGTTGCTTGGTACAATCTGTAGGTCAGGAGCTGAAGCAGCCACGTGGGGGCAGCTGCACAGCCGACTCACCTCAGCTGCTTCTCCCTCCAGGGGGCAAAGTCCTGACTGCACTCCCGGACTCCAGGTTTCCAAAGTCCACACTGCACCGAACTCTCACTTTGTCCTTAGCATCTATGGGTTGATAATTCTGGAAACCACCATGGCTGCTGGTGATCTGAAGTCCCTCCAGGCTGGTGCCTGGCTGTGGCTGCCCTGAGGCTAAAACCTCTGGCTCACTCAGGGCTGGGCTTGGCTCTCAGAGTGCTGAGCTGGCCCCTTCCTGCCAGCCTGCTGGGTTTTCAGCGGGAGATTAGCTTCTCTCTGTCGTTTTGTGGGTTCCGTAGCTCCAAAGTTTGTTTAGAGTCATTTTTTACATAAATTGGAGGAGGTGCCAGCAGGAGCCCTGCAGAAGTCCTGTTTCTACTCCACCATCTTGACTCTGAGGGAAAATACCGTTTCTATACCTTAGGCACAGGTGTCATTCAATACTGACATGGGTGTGGGGGAAAAGGGGGGTGCAATGGTAATGTAATTTGAATTTGAAGATCCCTTTGTGTTGGCAAAGGTAGCAGGTACTTAGCACTTAGTAACTGATCGAGCCTCTGTTGGGGAAACAGAAGGTATGAACTCCTGTCTCCTGTTACTGATGTAACAGGAAGGGGTTGGCTGAAACAGGAAGCTAATGCTGTGTGTTTATAAGAAAAGCCCCAGAGAGGCACAGTCAGAATTTCTTGAGACCAGCATCTGGTGGCAGAGCATGGATAACTGAGCCAGAATTTCCTGAGAACTTGTAGTGGTGGAGCTTCTTCTGAACAGGATCCCAGAGCCCTGAGCCAGGAGCCAGGAGCCAGGAGCCAGGAGCCCAGGTGACTGAGGAAGCATGACTGGGATGCTCAGACTTTGTTTGTTTGTGGCTTGGTTGAGCCTTGAATTCCCTGGAGTAGAAATGGTGAAGGATCTGACATGGACCAGACCCTGTGAACTTCAATGTGGAGCAGAACCTACCCAGAGAGCTGGACAAGGAACTGGGAGCTGTCTGCCAGTGAACCGAGGTGACAGTCTGGTGAATCCAGGTAGAATCTGGGACCATGGAAGGGAATCCAGGGAATCTGAGTACCAGCCCCAAGTCAAGATGAAAAGACCTCTCCTTGGGTACTGAGTAATTATGGAATTATAGTTTACTAGTGACCTAAGGGGTGTAGGGTTTTGTGTATGATACTTAGTAATTGATTGCTGAATAAGTGACTGATTGAGTAAATCAAGACTTTGCCCCATGAGTGGAAGACTTTGCTGAATAAGTGACTGAGTTAACTTAAGAGTGCCCTATGTGTGAAAGACTTTGCCCCATGAGTGGAAGACTTTGACTATTGCACTTTGAGACTATATTGTGACCTTATTATATAGTGATTTTCTGTGATACTTTGACTATTGTACTTTGAGAAGTTGCAATATTGTGAATGGTGTACCTTGATTTTCTGTGAAAGTTTTGCTTTGATTTGTTATGGAATAGAGTGTTCACTCTACTGTGTAACCAGAACCTTAAAAGCTGTTTACAGGAGCATTCTTCTGGAAAGTTTCTGTGCATGGCATTACAAGGGGTTTCTAAGAGTCTGTAGGTCTGTTACAAGATAGCCTAGGGAGTTGACCTCTGTGTCTCCACGTCTGGATTGTACACGGCAACTATGGGAATCAGTACATGACAGTTCTGCTGGTAAGTCCTGTTCATAAAGGACAAATTCTACAGAGGTCAGCTTGTTCTTATAACAGGGAGCGATAGTCTGCCTCAATGGGGCCCCCTCTCGAGCTATTGCCAGAGATAGGGTCTTTGGGCTGGGGAGAGATATGGTCCAAGGGCTGGGGTCTTAGTGGTACCTTTTCTTTTCTCCTCCTTCTTCTATGGTTATCTTTTGACTTTACATCTCTCCTGTATTTTTCTCACTTCCCCTTCTAGGAAGCTATCCTTTATAACAAAGGATTTTTAAAAGAATAGTTTAAAAAAAGAGGAGAAAGAAATGTCGAAACAAAGAACAAAAAAAAAAGAAGGAAGACAAGAAGGGAAATTTCTGTAAATTCGATGGACAAGTTAAAAAAAAATCTATCTGAACTCATATTCAAAGTTCCACATCGGAACCCGTTATGTGAGAAAGCGATATGGTTTTGCTATGTGCCCCCTTTCTCAGGAATTATCTGATCTTGCGGATGCCTTTAAGGGGAAAGTGTCCGTGGTTCTGAAACAGATCGAGTGGGGCATGTGAAGAACAGAGTAGGACTTTTATCTGGAAGGTTTTCGGTTTCTCCAGAAGGTACCAGAGTTGTATTGGAACTGGCAGAGGGGATATGAGAGCAGTACAGTAAACTACAATTAGAGTGAAGTTTGGCCTGAGGCGCTGGTTTCAAAGGCTAGGGTGTGATAGGGTGAGTTCTGTTCAGTTTTGACCTAGACCTAACTATGAATCAGAAGAGAAGAGAAATCCCCAGTAGGAAAGGGGGACAATGAAACCTACTTCAGATCACCTGTTAAGAGGTGCTTTCCAGGTGAGCAGAGTGGCGCAGCGGAAGCGTGCTGGGCCCATAACCCAGAGGTCGATGGATCGAAACCATCCTCTGCTAAGACCTGACGTTTTAGGGGAAAAAAGTATCTAGCTGACACAGTTTCACGAAAACATTAGGAAAGAGAAAATTCTGCCCAAGCAGGCTTCCTAGGAAAGGACGTAAAAAGCACATCCAAGGAAAGCAATTTGACCAAAAGTAGCCACATGCTGAGCCATAGATGATACTGACGCGGTTTGGGCTTGCAGAGATCTCAAATTACCGAAGGTCAGGCCTGAGTTGTCTGCTTGAGTTCGAGGACTCAAGCAGTCTTCCAGTCAAAAGCAAAAAGTTTAGCATAACTCTAATAAAGGCGGGGCAGAACTTCTTTTAGGAACTCTTACATAGAAAAAGTACAGGGAATAGTGTGCCAAGCACGCCAATTAGGTGGTGAAAATACAATTTCTAAGGTATCTTAGGCACAGATGTCATTCAATACTGGCACCCGGGGGTGGGGGGGTGGGGCGTGAGGCAAGGGTGGTTTCTAAGAGTCTGTAGGTCTGTTACAAGATAGCCTAGGGAGTTGACCTCTGTGTCTCCACGTCTGGATTGTATACTGCAACTATGGGAATCAGTACATGACAGTTCTGCTGGTAAGTCCTGTTCATAAAGGACAAATTCTATAGAGGTCAGCTTGTTCTTATAACAGGGAGCGATAGTCTGCCTCAATGGGGCCCCCTCTCGAGCTATTGCCAGAGATAGGGTCTTTGGGCTGGGGAGAGATATGGTCCAAGGGCTGGGGTCTTAGTGTCTCATCAATTCTGTGGTACCTTTTCTTTTCTCCTCCTTCTTCTATGGTTATCTTTTGACTTTACATCACCTAGTATCTCCTGTATTTTTCTCACTTCCCCTTCTAGAGAGCTATCCTTTATAACAAAGGATTTTTAAAAGGATTGTTAAAAAAAAAAAAGAAAGAAACAAAGAAGAAGAAAAAAAGAAGACAGGAAGTAAAGAAAGACGGGAAATTTCTGTAAATTCGATGAACAAGTTAAAAAAAATCTATCTGAACTTATATTCAATGTTCCATATCGGAACCCGTTATGTGTAAAGAAGCAGTGAGAAAGTGTATTGTTTTGCTAAGTGTCCTTCACCCCCCCCCCCCTTCTCCGCCCCCCACCCCCCTCGGTCTTCTTAGGAATTATCTGATCTTGCGGATGCCTTTAAGGGGAAAGTATCCGTGGTGCTGAAACAGATCGAGTGGGGCATGTGAAAAACAGAGTAGGACTTTTATCTGGAAGGCTTTCGGTTTCTCCAGAAGGTACCAGAGTTGTATTGGAACTGGCAGAGGGAATGTGAGAGCAGTACAGTAAACTACAATTAGAGTGAAGTTTGGCCTGAGGCGCTGGTTTCAAAGGCTAGGGTGTGATAGGGTGAGTTCTGTTCAGTTTTGACCTAGACCTAACTATGAATCAGAAGAGAAGAGAAATCCCCAGTAGGAAAGGGGGACAATGAAACCTACTTCAGATCACCTGTTAAGAGGTGCTTTCCAGGTGAGCAGAGTGGCGCAGCGGAAGCGTGCTGGGCCCATAACCCAGAGGTCGATGGATCGAAACCATCCTCTGCTAAGACCCAACCTTTTAGGAAAAAAAGTATCTAGCTGACGCAGTTTCACGAAAACATTAGTTTAAATCTTTACTTTTGACAGCCATTGGCTGTGCACCATAGGTGTGTCCCCGAGCCTCTCTCTCAGCTTTAGTTTCTCCATCTATAAAATGAAAGAGTTGGACTCCGTGATCTCCAAAGTCACTTCCAGCTCTAAATCTACGATCCTATGGTCTGGAGGTTTCTCTAAGACAGCTCAGTGTACCCTCAACCTTTCCCTCCTGGAAATCCTTAATGTTAGCTCTCTAGTGTTATCTGAGCGGACCTTCTAGTTTTGCTTGAGAAGGGGACTCCAGGAAAAGTTTCGCCATCTCCCCCACTCAGAAATCCTACTCCTTAAGACTCCCAGAGAGGTGTAGGAGATATGTAAGACCTTTGGAGATAAGAGCTGGTAAGTTGGTAAGTCTCTGATATTTTCTGAGCCAACCCACTGCAGTATTGTAGGAGGGACCCTTTGGCTGCTGGCCTTCTGGAATCCTGTGGGAGCAATACTGCTCAAGTCCCTGAGGGTCATTACTTAGTGGGTCACAAGGCCAGAGTTCTGTGATGGGAACAGATTCTACAATCCTTGATTTGATTCACTTCAGGCATGCAGACAGAAGGATGCCAGTGATTCTGAGCCTTGTCAAGGTTTGATTGATCAGTTCAAGCTGCATTGTGAGTCTGACTCACAAGCTGGAAAAGGCAACTATGCAAAATCTAATCTATCAGTATATTCATTACAGGTATCATATTGATTGTTACAAAAAAAATCAGAATTCTCTCCACACCTGTATATAGCTTGCTTTCCCTTCACAAGCTCTAGCGAACATTTAGTACCTCTAGAATGAAATACAACATCCTCTATTTTGCATTTAAAATTCATAACTTCATAACCTGATCCTTTCTTGCCTTTCCTTTCGATTGCTCTAGGGTCCAGCCAACCACAGCGGTGTACTTGCAGTTCCTGAAACAGCACACTCCGTCTCCCACTTCTGAACCCTTGCATTACTCATCCCCTTTGCATGAAGTGTGCTGTCCCCATACCCTCCATTTTTTCCTAGCTTCCTTTGAGTATCCACTTAAAGCCTGCCATCTGTAGGCAGCCTTTCCTGGTCCCTACCAGCTGCTGATGTCTTCCTGCTTCAGATAATTTTTCATCTCTTTTGTATATCTCATATATTTACCTAGTTATATACATATAACTAGGCTGCAAGTTCCCCATCCATGGTTTAGAATGATCTTCCTTCTAATCTTGACCTCTTACAACCCTTGACTTTTTTCAAGACTAAACCCAAACATTGCCTTCTTCAGGAGTCCTTTCTTGCCTCCCTCCCCAATTGCTATTGCATTCTGGGATCTGGGCATGTGAGATGTCAGGACTCTGGGACACTGAAACATCTTGGCCTCAAGTACTTGATGGACTCCCAGAGCCTTATTCTTCTGACCTTTCAATACTCAAAAGATTGTAGTCTCCAGTCTTTTCCCTTAACAATACAAAGAAAAATAAAAAGAAAAGACAGAGGACCAGGATCCTTTTAATGCTATCCTTAGGAATTTTAGTGATGATACATATAAATGACTTCTGAGCATAATCACTTCCCCTGCCCCCCCCCCCATAAGAGGGAGACAGAGAAAAAGAGAGAGAGACACACACACACAGAGAAAGAGAGAGAGAGAGAGAGAGAGAGAGAGAGAGAGAGAGAGAGAGAGAGAGAGAGAGAGAGAGAGAGAGAGAGGACCAAGGACACAGGACCAAGGCCTATTTCATAGGTCCTCATGTTGGGCTCAATGGTGAAAGGCCAAGGCCTCTCCCTCCTGTAACATTGTCTCTCACTGAAGGAAGGATTCAAATAAATTCATGAACATCAAGCAGTCAAAGGAAAACAAAAAGTTGTGTGAACAAAGGCCTTTTTAAGATGCTCTTAATTCTGGTTGTGCAGCTAATTGTAAAAGTCTTGTCCTAACCACATGCCTAACGGTAAGAGACTATATATGTTCCAGAGCTATTCCCAAGCACGTTATACATGCTCTCTCTCTCTCTCTCTCTCTCTCTCTCTCTCTCTCTCTCTCTCTCTCTCTCTCTCTCTGTCTCTCTTTCTCTGTGTGTGTGTCTCTCTCTTTTTCTCTGTCTCCCTCTTATGGGGGGGGGGGGGCAGGGGAAGTGATTATGCTCAGAAGTCATTTATATGTATCATCACTAAAATTCCTAAGGATAGAATTAAAAGGATCCTGGGACTCTCTTTCTGTCTGGCTAGACTTTTCTTCTTTAGTTGCTGTGATCTCCGTGTGGATCACTTGGAGAAACAGAAGCCTAGAGCTCAACCTTTTGTTGCTTCCACAAAGATGTAGAAGATGGTGAGTTTGGAGGGAGAAGACAGGAAAAGAAGAGGAGAAGGAAGAAGAGGAAGAGGAACTAGGAAAGCTGACCCTAGTAGGCATGGCTGCTGAGAATTCTGTCCCTTCTCTTCTAGTCTAGAGAGGAAAATGAGGAGAAAACAGACCCATAACTGCAACTAGACTTCCACTGTCCTTCTTATTTAGCTTTTAAGTATTTTATGTTTTCCAAAGGTTATATTAATGTCTTTTACTTTTATATCAGTCATTTCCTGGGACATAGTCCCCTATTCCAGCATTTCTCAAACTGTGGGTCTCTACCCTGTGGAGTCACATAACTGAACATGGCAGTCATGAAAAATTTGGCAACAGTAATAAGTTTCTGAACATGCAACAACCAAAAATTAATTCAAAATCAAACAGGTAATGGATCTGAGGTGTTTCTGGCAGCACTTGCCCATGTTGCATCAAACAATTTCACTGCAGTCTTGCTTCTGAACATAGGACATGCATACTTTGAGCTTCGAATACCATCACGCCACAGAACAACAATGACCACTGCCAGACACATCTCGGCTCAGATTTGAGACTATTGTATGTTTTGAATTGCAATGTTTTTTTACTACACTTACAAAGTTTTCTGCTCTTAGAGAAATGTTACAGTTTAATTATGGAAAATAATGACTTTTTAATATTTTCCTACCATCATTCCTTAGCATGTAAGCATCAAATTAGTATACCTTTGGATTGGATTGTGTTAAAATGTTTGATTAAAATTTTTTTTTGTTATCCCCTTCTTTTACAGAAACATGTGTTTAATTGTAGAAAGTAAAGATAAAAGCCCTTTAATAATATTTCTCCACCATCACTGCTGTATATGTGAACATCATTTTTTAAAATTAAGCACAAAAATGTAATTTCAAACACTAAAGCCAATATTTATTTGCGAAATTATTAGCAATATTTATATTTTAGGACAAAAATATTTTTCAGTTATGGACGAGTGGCTAAATTTAGACGGGGGTGGTAAAAATACTGATGACAATGTGGCAGAGTCTTTACCACCAGGTTGTAGTACAAGTACAATTGACAAGAAAAAGAAAATACATCGAATCGTTTTTGCAATATGGATTTCCTTCTAATAATGATGATGGTGTGGGAAAACTTATTAGTTTAATTTATAATGAAATTTGGCTGAGGAGAGCATGAAACCAGCCAAACTAAAGTCACATCTTAATACCAAGCATGAAATGTATACTGCAATCAATCAAAGGAATATTTTGAATTTATTTTAAAATCTTCAAATAAAGAAAAAGAATGTTTTGAGAAATTTGTTACTGTCAACAAAAAATATTTACTTGCATCTTATGAAACTTCTTATTTAATTGCAAAAACTAAGAAGCCCTATTCCACTGGAGATCTTATGTTACCTGCTGCTATCAAAATGTCAGAAATAGTTCATGGGGAAAACTATGGGGATGAAATTCATAAAATTCCTTTATCAAAGGATACTGTTTCCAAAAGAATTTCTAAAATTAGTAATGACCAATTCCAGCAGCTTTTACCAGGCTGAAGAGAAACCCAAAGTTTTCAATTCAGTTAAATGAAACTACTGATATTTCTAACATGACACAGTTGTTACTATATGCAAGATATGTTTCTGAAGGAAGCATATAGTAGGAATTATTGTTTTGTCACCCTTTAGAAGGGTACACAAGAGGGCAAGATATATATCTTAAACTCAATGAATTTTTCACAAATGAAGGTTTACAGTGGGAAAAATTGCACTGGTGTCTGTATAGACAGTGCTGGAGCAATGATGGGTGAGAATGTTGGATTTGTAGCAAAAGTTTAAGCTAGTGGCAATGAACATATTGCTTTTACTCACTGAATGATCTATTGGGAGGCACTCATAGCCAAATATGTCTCTGTGTGTGTGTGTGTGTGTGTGTGCGTGTGTGTGTGTGCGTGTGTGTGTGTGTCTATACCACCAGAGTTAGACATTGTGCTTTGTGATACTTTCAAAATCATTAACTTCATTAAAAGCCATGTCCTTAACAGTCATTTGTTTTCAAATCCTTGGAAGGACATGGCCTCTTGATTACAAAAGCTTATTACTACACACAGAGGTAAAGTAGCTCTCAAGAGGGCAAAGTTTAAACAGATTATTGAAAGTGAAAGATGAGGCTGCTATATTTTTGACTGAGTAGAAATCCAATTTTGTTATTTTTTTTAATAATGACATGACTTTCAAAATTGTGTTATTTGTCAGATAACTTTTAAAAATTCAATCATTTAAACATGTGGCTTCAAGGAAAAAATGTAAATATTTATGTAAAAAGATAAACTTGAAAGTTTTACAAAAAATGTTAACATATGGAAGAAGAGGTTGGAAAATGGTTATTTAGCAATGTTTACTGCTATAGATGATTTTATAATTGAAAATAACCTTCCCAAAGATTTAATAGTGAGAGTTATAATTGATCCTCTCAAGTGCTTGGAGACAGTTTAGAAATGTTTCCCTTCAAATATTGATTCTAAAAAACTAATTTGGGCTCATTTACCATACTCAATGGAAATAAAAAGTCAATCATCTGCCATTATAAATTCAAAAATTTGTCAAATTATCAAGTAACACAGGTTTAAAACTTGAGCTTCCTAAAAAATCATTAAATTTATTTTGGCTTTGGATTAGGACAGAAATTCTAAGAATTTCTGAAATCACCCTAAACATACTTGTGCCATTTTGTACTACATATTTATGGTAAGATGCATTCCCAGCATTGATGATTACAAAATAAAAATTTCAATCAATTCTGAAAAACATGGATGATACTCTGTGTCTGAAAGTATCAAATATTCTGCCAAGATTTAATTCTTTAAGTGATAAGAAACAAGCACATCTATCTTATTAGTATGAAAATTTACTTTCATTTTTAATAAATGGTAAAATCATATGTATGCCAAAGAATTAAAAAAAATAAATCTATTTATGATTTATTCTCAGTAAATTTAATCTCAGTTTGATTTGTATACCTATTTTTTATACGTAGATACCCAGAGTTGGGTAAAAACTTCTCCAGTGAAAAGGGGTCACCAGTGGTAAAAGTTTAAGAAATGCATCCCTATCCCACTCTTAATCCCTGAGCCCTCCCATCTAGACAAGAAAAGTAATGAATAAAAACCAAGCAACAGAGCAACCCATGCTTCTCTGGTGAAAGGGAAGTGCATTTCCTTATCTTTTGCTGGGGGTCAAAATGGCTTAAGATTGAACAATATTATTCTTCATCTTAGCTCTTTTCATTTACATTATTATAATTAACACATGAAATATTTTCCTAGTTTTGTTCATTTCACTCTGTGTCAATTGATAAGTTTCTCTCTAAGTTCCTCTCAATTCCTCATACTTGTCATTCCTTATAGTTCAGTATAAGCCATTACATTTATAGATCATGCTTTGTTCAGCCTTTTCCTTTCAGCTTAGAAACCATTTTGCTTTTAGTTCTTTGCTGCCACAAAGAGTACTACAGAAATATTTTAGTATGTATGGCACCTATCTTCCTTTAAATTCCTTATGGTATCTGACCAGGATGGGATCTATAGTTCAAAGTGACTCAAGCAGTTTAGGGTTGGGTTCTCCCCTCCCCCCATATCTATAATCAGATTCATAAGATAAAGCAAAAGAAAATAGAACACTATCCCTCTGGGAGGAGGCTGACAAGATCTATTCTATGATTGTCACTGAGAAATTTAGGTAATGAACTGAGACTAATCCAAACATAGGTGGGTCTTTCTGTAAGGAAATAAAATTGTATTAAAAGCATCTGTTCCTGTTTGGCCAACAATATTTACAGCAACTCTTTTGTGGTGGCTAAGAGTTGGAAATTTAGGGGATACCTATCAATTGGGCAATAGCTAAAAAAGCTGTGGTGTAAGATTGCAATGGAATATTATTGTGGTATAAGAAATGACAAGCAGAATGATTTCAGAACAACCTGGAAAGATTTACATGAACTGATGCATAACGAAGTGAACAGAACCAAGAGAACATTGTACACAGTAACGACAATATTGTTTGATGAAGAACTGTGTATGACTTTGTGATTCTTAGCAATGAAACGACCCAAGACAATGCCAAAGGACACATGATGAAGCATACCATCCACCTCCTGAGAAACAACTGACATTGTTTGAATGCAGACTGAAGCATGCTATTTTCACTTACTTTTATTTTCCCCTTTTATTCAAGTTTTCATATACAAAATTACTAATATGGAAATGTTCTGCATAATTGCACATGTATAATCTCTGATTGCTTACCCTTCCGAGGGAGGAGACGAAGGGATAGAATGTGTAACTCAAAACTTTAAATAAAAATGTTTAAAATTTTAAAAGTGTCTTTCATCCCTCCTGGGTCTTCTCATTTGTTTTCTTCTTTGTAGTACTTAGTAGTAAAGTAGACTAAAAGTCTGGGTTAATGATAAGGCATTAAGAAGTCTTAAATATCAAGACAATTAAGGACTTCCAGAACTTGGATTCCAACCAAAGTTACTGCAGGTTCATGCAGTTTACTACTCACTATATGAAAATGGCACATTGTTGAGAGAATTCAATGTAAAGGCAACAGTAAATCCTTGTGAGATTTTAGTTCCCTAACTCTTCCATTCTCATTTCCTTCCTTCTTTCCCATGGCTATTTGAGCTCTCTTTTAGATAATCTTTCTCTAAATCCTTAAGTTCCATTGCTCTAAGTGTGCTAGAAAAGTGTCAGAAGATTTTTTTTTTCAGGTTTTTAGAAATGATACCTTTCCTTGAAAAAATAGAAAGGAAGCTTTCATTGACAGATGAGCAGATGAGGAAAAGAAATGCTTATTCCAAGACTTGCTTGGTCTTGAAAGACATTATACATTGTAGAAAAAGGTTCTCAGTTGTATTGGTAGAGGGAAATAACTCACTTATGGAATTTTTATTCCAATGAAAGCATAGGCCAAGTCCTACTCCCCCATATAGAAATCCTACTTCAGATGTCCATTTTTAAAAGGCTATGGAATCTATTACTGTCTCTTTAAGACTATAGAAGTCAAGTGGAAATTGAGAAAAGCAGTTTTGTACTGGCAGGTTTGAATTGATAGGTCAGAAATGTCAGGCTACAAAGTGTTTTTCCCTATGGAGATGGGAGAAGAGGTGTATTTTATCTATAATCCATTAAGAGCTATGAGAAATCTGGAAGTAACGCTGAAGTTAATAGTAGCCTTGGGCACATGGTCCCTATATGTGTACCTCAGTAACATTGTAGTCTAAATTTGGGCCCTCTTTTCCTAGTGACACTGTGTATCTGTGGGAGAGTACACCCTGGGTTTTTGGGGAGGAATGTTTTGTAGCAACTTTTTTAAACCTATGCTATCTTTGTAAATGCCTTTGCTAAGAGATATTAGTATCTACTGACTGACTGGAAGGTAAATGTATGGGTAGGGGGCTTATGAGATATAGTTTTAAAAGCATATGCATCCTAGATTTATAGGGTAGTCATTCCTGAGGAGATATCCCAAAGGTGATGGTGGTGGGGAGTCATGAATAATTTCATGCAATTCTTCTACTTTGTCATCCAAAAAGTTTTTGGTCACTTAAAATTATTTTCCCCATTAATTTCCTTTGCCTTAATTCACTTGTTCATCAAAATACTTGTCTTTTTTCATTCCCCTTAATTCAAGGACCCCAAAATAACCCCTCTTTTTTACCTTACTGATTCTTTGATGCTTATTTTTTAAAATATTTTTGGGAATTTTTTGTTTTTATATCACTTAAATTTTCCCCTGTATCCCTCTATCTTTCCTGTCCCAGAGAGCCATCCCCATAAGAATGCTCTTAAAAGAAATAAAAGGAGGGAAAGACAATCAGCAAAAGTAACATATGTATGTTCAATACCTGAAGACCTCCTCCCTCTGCAAAGGAATTGGGGAAGGTGCCTTCTCATATCTCTTCTTTAGAGACATACTAGTTATTTGTAACTGTAACATTTTTTTTATCGTTTTCTGGTTGTTCTTTCTTCATTGTTGCACTGAGTGTGTGTGTGTGTGTGTGTGTGTGTGTGTGTGTGTGTGTGTTGGTCTGTTTCCTTCCCTCAGCATCAGTTCATCATAGAAATCTTTCCTTGTTTCTTAGTAGTCATCACATTCTCATTTCTTACACACAGTAATATTCCACTACATTCAAGTACCATAATTTGTAAAAACCAGTCCCAAGTCAATAGCATCGACTTTGTTTCCAGTTCTTCATTACCACAACAAGTTCTGGCATAGATGTTTCAGTATACATAAGGACTTTACTTTCTTGTTATCAATGATTTCCTTGGGGTATATGTGCCTAGTAGTAGAATCTCTGGGTCAAAAGGTATGCACATTTTGTCATTTTATTCACATAATTCCAAGCTGTTTCCCCAAATAGTTGTACTATTGTAAGTTGCATTAATAACACACATTTGCCCATCTTCCCACTGCTCCTCCTCTGCTGCCTCTTCCCATCTTTAGTCACTGTTGTTAATCTGTTTGGTGTGAGATGAAACCTCAAGGTTGTTTTGATTTTTACTTCTTTTATCAATTGTGATCTGGAACACTTTTTTCATATGGCTATTATTAACTCCTTTGAGAGGAAAGGTATTTTTTAGATAAAGTTTCCATTAATTCATTGTCTTGACAATAGTTTTTTATTAAACCATGTTTAGTGTGCAATGATGGGAGGAAAAGGCTTTCAGTGCTACCCAGTGGTTGGCTTGCCATTTCCTTACCACTCCTAATCAGTTTTTCCTTTGAGGCCACTGGAGTTTTTGTTTTTATTGTTCTTAGCTATTAAAACTATTTACTGATTTTCCCCAAATAAGAAAAGCCAGGATCCAGGTCCCTCACTGAAGCAGCTTTACACATTAGTCTTTACCTTGAAAGAATATTGTCTTTCCAGTTTTAGAAGAAAGAGACATGCTAAGAGAAAGAATAGAAAAGCACTTAGTTATTCACATAATCAGTGTTTTCCTTAGGGTTAAAACTATCAGAGAATCATATCAAAAGTCACACTGGTAAGCATTTAATACACTGTTAGATTGCAAAGGGAAAACAGAACTCTAATCCAGAAATCAGGAGACCAGGGATTGGGGATATCAATTCTGTCATAGATCCGGTGTGTGAACCTTGACCAACAGTCTTTTCCTCCTTAGACTTCTTTCTTCCTTTGCAAAATTGTGGAATTGGAGTATGTGACTCCTGAAATTCCACCTTTGTGACAAACACTGAGCAATTTATAAATCATTTACTTTACACTGACACCCCCTTGTGGCAAAATCTGAAAACAACAGCTCAGTAAAGATATTAAATATAATAAAATCAATTAAACATCAACTATTGAAGCTATTAATTTTTATTTCTATAACTTATAAGTTACAAACTCCTTCTGTCTTCTCCAATTGTCTTTGTGCACTTACCCCCTGATTTGTGCTTATATGTTATACTTTTATATAATCAGTGTGTACAGAGAAGTGAATAGAGTTTCAGAGGCAGAAAGACTAGGGTTCAGATACTGTCTCATCATACACTATGGTGTTTAACCCTAGATAAGTCATGCCAGTTCTCAATGCTATGGGAAAAACTCTAAGTCACAGAAGTTCTTAGCTTTTTGGGGGGGGGGACAGGTATCTTGGACCCCATTGACAATCTGGAGAAGTCTGTGAACCTTTCTCAGAATAAAGTTTTAAATGCACAAAATAAAACATATAGGATTACAAAGGAAACCAATTATATCAAAAACAGTTATTGAAATATTTTTTTAAACCCCAAAAGTTCACAGATCTGATCTCTATCCAACTAAACAGAGGGAACTTCTGGTACATTTTTTTCACTTATCATTATTTTAGAGCATTTTTTCAGTGCCATTTAATATTCTGCACGTATCTAGTTTTAGATTGCTTTATAGGATTGTATTACATCAGCATAACACAGTTCTCCAATTGTTGGGACATTTTCTTGTTGCTAATGTTTTTAGGGCATGTTTCTCATAATAGGGATTATTAGGTCAAAGAATATTAATATAACTCATAGCATGTCGACAATTTATGCCACAGACTCCACTAACTTTCAATTCCAATAGTAATGTGTGAGCATACTTATTTCTATACAACTTCACTAGTGCTGTTTTGGTCATTTTATTTTTGTCCCCATGTCCTAGGAAAAATTAGGATTTAGATTTAGACATAATTCATTTTAGGTGCCCAAACTTGCATATCATATTTACTTAAATTGCCAGTAAAAGTAAATGCATTCTCCAACGGCTCAACTTCATGCCACATGCACAATAAGCAAGGGCACAGCACCTAAGGTAAAAGGGTGAGTGCCTCTGCCTGCCTTCACTGAAGTTCCCCACTCAGCTTCAGAGGCCTAAATTCTCAGTCATTGCCCTGGTCACTTTCTCTGTCACTACCAGGCTGATCTTCCTTTGTGGTCTTCAGTTAAGGTCCAGGGCAAGCAGGTCTATATGTAGACATTATGACAGTCCTTGGATTCAGAAATACATAGCCCTAAATGTTCTACAAGATAGTTGTGTTCTAGAAATTTTTATCCTATCCTCCAGAGCATTATATCTATATTTGTTTTAAAGAATAAGAAGACGGTACACAATACACAGTAGTAAATCATCATAGTAATCTAATGTTTGATGAACACAAAGATCCAAGCTTCTGGGACAAGAACTCACTATCTGACAAAAAAAAAAAAATTCTGGGAAAACTGGAAAGCAGTGTGGCAGAAATTAGGTATAGAACAACTCACACCATATACCAAAATGAGGTCAAAATGGGTACATGATTTAGACATAAACGTTGATACTTAAATTAGGAGAGCACAGAATAGTTTACCTATCGGATTTAAGGATAAGATAAGAATTTGCAACCAAAAAAAGGTGAGAAGCACTACGGGATAATTTTGATAACATTAAATCAAAAAGGTTTTGTACAAACAAATCCAATGTCACCAAGATTAAAAGGAAAGCAGAAAACTGGGAGAAATTTTTTACAGCAAGTTTTTCTGATAAAGGACTCATTTCTCAAATATATAGATAACTAAGTCAAATTTACAAGACTACAAGTCATTCCCCAATTGGTAAATAGTCATAGAATATGAACAAGCAGTTTCCAGAAGAAGAAATCTGTTATTTATAGTCATATGAAAAAATGCTGTAAATCACTATTGATCAGAGAAATTATGTTAAAACAAATCTGAAATGCCACGTCACACCTATTAAATTGGCTAATATGGCAGAAAAGGAAACTGACAAGTGTTGGGGTGTGGGAAAATTGGGACACTAACGAATTGTTAGTGCAGTTGTGAACTCATCCAACCATTCTCGAGAGCAGTTTGGAACTATGTCCAAGGTGCTATAAAACTGTACACCCTTTAAACAACAACTTACCAGCTCTATATCCCAAAGAGAATTTTTTTTAAAGGCCTATTTGCAGCTTTTTTTCTTTCTTTTTTTTGTGGTGGCAAAGAATTGGAAATTGAGGGAATGCCCATGAATTGGGGAATGGCTAAACAAGTTATGGTATATAATTGTGATGGCATATTATTGTGCTATAGGAAATAATGAATAGGATGCTTTCAGAAAAACCTGGAAAGACTTACATGAACTGATGCAGAGTAAAGTGAGCAGAATTCACAGAACTGTGCATAGTAACAGCAGTGATCAACTGTAAATGACTTACCTATTTATTCTCAGCAGTTACAATGATCCAAGACAATTTTGAAGGACTTAAGATGAAAAAATGCTATCCACCTCTAGAGAAAGAACTGATAGAGTCTGAATGCAGATTGAAGCATACTTTTTTAAACTTTCCTTATTTTCCCTGTCTTTTTTTTCCCCATGATATGACTAATACGGAAATAAGTGTGGCACAACTGCACACGTATAGCCTATATCAAATTGTTTGCCTTCTCCATAGGAGGGAGGGAATTTGGAACTAAAATTTTTAGAAAACAAATATTAAAGTTGTTTTTATGTGTAATTGGAAAAGTTTTTTTTTTTTAATGAAATATAAAGAGAAATTAAGTTGGAATTTAGCTGTGATTCTTATGGTCTCTGGACAGAAACATTGTTTGTGTTTCTAGGAAGAAAGATACATTTTCTGTGACATTCTCTACTAGGTCTTACTTATTCTTTGAAATTGAATGCTGGGCTTCTGGTAGTCATTAAGTAAGGGCTTTACTACTTGTTAGGTACTGGGCTGCTCTAGTGATACAAAGAAGCAGGAGAACTCTGTACCTGCACTCAAAAGAGCTCACATTCAAATGGGAAGGGCCAATAAGATACCACATACAGGCCAGATAAACAGAATAAATGGAAGGTAATCTCTGAAGAGAGGATGAGCAAGGTCTTCAGGGACTTTTCACTGAAGTTGGAATTTGGGCTGTCTTAAAGGAAGTTGGGGGAACTTAAATGACAGAGGTGAAGGGGCAAACACTCCAGGCAGAGCAGAGAGCCAGTGAATGGACATGGATTTGAAAAAAGGAACTGTGTTCAAGAAACATAAATTATGCCAATGCAGATGGACTTTAGAAGGCAAAATATATGAAAGGGAGTAATATGTAAAAAGACTGGAAAAGAAGGGAACAGATAGTGAAGGGCTTTAAATGCTATCCAGAGGTCCTTGAAGTAAAAGCATGTCACTGAAAATGTGTTGAGAAAGTGAAGGACAATCACTTTGGTGGATAAGTGAATGTATTAGAGGGAGATATGAGATGGGGAGACATTTAAAAGGTGATTGCAGTAGTCCAAAGGAGAAGTGATGAAAGTCTTAGGGTAGGGGCAGTGTGGGTGGAGAGGAGTCATAGAAAAGATGTTGTAAAGGTAGAAAAGAAAGTATTTGGCAAAGGAAGGGATAGATGGGGTGAGAGTAGGAAGTAGCTGGTGACACTGAGGTTTTCAGTTTGAGTGAGGAGAATAATGATGTCCTCCACAGTAAAGGGAAAATTGAGATTTCAGTGGGAAAAATAAGTTGTGTTTTGGACATGTTGAATATAAGATGCTTATGGGACATCCAGTTAGACATCCAAAAGGTTAATGGTCATGTGGGAGTAGAGCTCAGTAGAATCAAGGACAAAGTATCTGCACAGAGATGGCAACTGAACCCATGGAAGCTGATAGGCTCACTAAGTGAGATAATAAAGAGGGAGGAAAGAAGATGGCCTATAGGTATCCATTATAAAGGGGAATGATTGAAGATTAGAGATTGTGGGGAAGATGGCATAGGAAATCTGCTTTGAAGGACAGGAAGTGATGGTATCAAGGGTACAAGGAGAGACTTTGGCCTAGGCATCAAGAAGGCCCGCCTCTTTATCAGAGACAGGTTTGAAGGAGACAGTAAAGAAAAATGCTTGACTAAAGTTAGAAGGAAGGACCAGTAAACTCTTGGTGAATAACCTTGGGGTTTTTTGGCAGGGTCCTCAGCACAGACAGTAAAGACAGGATTTAATGGAGGGATCTAAGAAGATATGAAAAATTTTGGAACAGTCATTGTGGTATGGGGATAGCAAATTAATTAGGGAGGTGTAAACAGACTGTGTTTCTGCAATAAAGGCTCAGTTAAGATCACATAAAACATAAATTTGCACGGTTTCATTCAGCAAGGTTTTGTGAATTTTCTTCAACAAAGACTGCAGATTTGACAAATTTATCCCTGAATCTGGGAGAGCAGCTATTTCTTTTCCAGGTATGTATTCTGATGTTTTTCCACATCTTGTAACCATGCCAAAATATCAAAGGTTGGAAGACCACATCAAAGCTTGGTCGCCTGGCTAATACTCATAGTCTGAACCACTTGTTCTGTGTAGCTGCTGACGGTGTCTGCCCCTTTCCAACATGGCCAAGTCATTGCCCACAACAACCAGCCACTTTTGCCTCATATATTTTTTCAGGTCAGGGTAAGTCCAAAGCAGAGTGTCCTCAAATTTCATGTTCTGATCAGCAGACGAGTGCCCAGCTAGATCACTGAGGCAGGCTGGGAGAGAAGTCAGTCAAAGTCACATTCCAATGTCCATGTGGTTGGGCTACCATACAGAATTTCTACCTGAGGGCCTCTTAACAGCTAGCACAAGGTTCATTTTTCAACATTCCTTTGCCTTTCTCCTTTTAGTATTTCTGACCCAATTGTCCTCCCATTTTCCACACCCTACCACCAAAAGGAAATCATTCCTTCAAGTGAACCCTGAGTCAGGCTACCATAGTGTTTTCAATACGCAAAATAACTATAAGGTATGGACCATGAGTCTGGTCCTTGCATCTGTGGGACTTAGCTATTAAAAAATGTAGAAGTGGCCCTGATACACTTGGGTGACTTCTCAGCTAATGTAATAGGAAAAGTCACAATGAAAAGGTCAGTCTGTCTGAATCTGTACTCTTTATAGCAACCTTATTGTGTCTCCAATGTTCACTTACCATTTCTCTTTCCTTCCTCTTCCTAACACTACTCCCATGCCCAGATCCTTAGATGATGAAAGATACCCTCTCACCCTGGAACTGGGATGATGAGAAACCTCCTCCAGGCCTAGACACATGACCTAATGGAGTAGGGAACAAACAATAGTCCCAATAAATGATTTTTAAGTCAGCTGTGGGTTTTGATCATTTGCATGTAAATTAATCCCACTCACAAGGATCCAGGAAGACCAACTATGGGCTTGAAATGAATCCCCTTTCTCAAAGGGTCAAAGCCTGTGGCCCATTGGAAGGAGGGAAGATGTACAACTTGGCCCCAGCATCCCCAATACACCTGATGTGTTACTGAATTGAAGTAAAACAAAGACTTGGAAATGTGTGCACTGTTTTATTCCCATTCTGAAGGGAAGACAGCATTTTGTCTACTTACAAACCTCAGAGATGGAAGGAACTGATCATCCTCCCAAATCAATTGGGTGAGTTAAAGCTGAGTGAGCACAGCAATTTCTTCTTCAGTGTAACACAATGAGGTCTCCTGTGGCAGATGAAAGATGAAATGACTGAGGAAACAAAGGTTTGATTTCCAGATCACAGTCAATTTATTAAACAATGCAGGGCGATTGGCAAACAGACTGGGACCAGACTTCCTCAGCTTAACCACGGACCCTGAATTTTATACATTAAAAATAATCAAATAAGGCTGACTAATTAAAAGAAAACAATACAACATTAACTAGTCCCCTTAAGTGTCTGTAAACCATCAAAAGAATATGGAAACAAAAACTGATTGAGCAATATGTAGCCAATTTTCAGATAAGACATATAGGTTGTGTGAGATGTAGAACTGTGAGAAAATGTCTTACATCAATTTTTGGGTCAGACTGGGTTTCTGGTCAGCATAACTCAGGTCCTTGGTTAAAGGTCTCTAAGCAGCAGGGGAAGGTGGTCCAGTTTTCCAACCATGTGGGACTAGGTTCAAACAATACAGTAAGATTTTCTTCCATTTCCCACAGCTAAATATAATTTCCCCACAAGAAAGAAATTGGACTGGACCCATAATTGAATAGAAAGGGAACCTAGCTAGCTCCAGAACTGAGTCACAAGATGAAACCAGTGGGTTTCATTCAATTCCCACAATTAACTACTTGTTACCTTAATCTCTTCAATTCTCTCAATTTCCTTATTCCCAGTTCCAAATATTTAGGCAGCAAAAGGGAACGGGGGTAGGGAGATAGTGGGAACTGCCTGGAAGTTAACAAATGTAGGAAGTCAGGAAAGTCAATTTCCTCATTCCCAGAATTAAAGAAAGAAAGCACAAGAGGGAATCTGGTGAACGGAGGAAAGTGAAAATGGTAGGTAAAGCTAAAGGGAGAAAATACAATGAGGGAGATATGAGAAAAAAATGGAAATTTTGGGGTGAGGAAGCAAAAAGCTAGAGAGGATAGGCAGACTGGGAAGAATGAGGGAAGGAGTGACAAGGGAAAGAAATGTGGCAATGTCAAAGAAAAGAAAAGAAGGGAGTCTCTAAACTGTGTCAAAAATGTCAGAGCTATTACTATCTCATTTATTTCATGCAATGGCAAAGTAAAGTCTCAGATCAGTCCCTTTATCCCCTTCCACAACAATAATAGATATTTGAAAACTTTTAAGTAACAAAGATAATTTTACAAGTTTTTAAAGCAACTTTAATTTTGGTTAGGTATCTACACTGTAAAGTTATTAGTTACTATTGTTAAAGACCACAATTTGGATCTAAAGAAATAGGCTGGTAAATCAAAGATTCTTGTCATTTATAGCAGGACACAAGGTATAGTTTTTGGGACTGAAGGAAGAGACAGCTCTCTAGAAGAGTTGTTTTCAAAGTGTAGTCCAGGGACTCTTAGGGATAGCAGAACTGCTTTCAGGGGGTAGGTCCTAAAGGTCAAAATTATTTTCATAACATTAAGATGTTTTAATTTCTAATATGATAAATATTGAGAGAGATATACCCCATTTAAACAAAAGCTTTGGTGGGGGGAAGTTCTCAATAACTTTTTTTTTTTTTGCCTTTTGGAGGGCAATTGGGGTTAAGTAACTTGCCCAAGGTCACACAGCTAGGTTTTTTTTTGGTTTGTGTTTGCATTAAGTGTCTGAGGCCGAATCCGAACTCAGGTCCTTCCGACTCCAGGGCCGACACTCTACTCACTGCGCCACCTAGCCGCCCCTCAATAACTTTTAAGAATAGAAATAGGCCCTGAGATCAAAAAGTTTGAGAACTGTTGAGCTCAACAAACAGTTTTAGTTTCTTGTTACATTGTCAAAACAAGTACCATCCGACTCTTCCTTTTTATTATCCCTACTTTCCTGCTTATGCATAGTCAGTGAAGCTTAATGTAGTTCGTGGTGTTGAGATTCTTAACTTTTACCTTAGCTACAACATTGAGGCTTTCTCAAAATTACAGTATAATACTAAAGAAAAGATATTTCTTTTGCTTTTTCAGGAATAATGGTGACTTACAGCAACATCCATCCTCGGGCCCACAAAATGGTCTCTGAGAGGATATAGAATAGAGACATCCACCAAGTGTAAGAGATTGCTGCTGTCTGTAGCTAACACAGAAAGTTTGCTGAAAAACAGAAACAAGTAACTCCTATGTGACCACAGAAGGAAGGACTGGTGTGGGTGTTAACACTTTCTTCACCGCCTCTTACTGCTGTAGTCCAAGTTCCTTTTGATTCAGTGAGGAGTCATTTGAAGAATACTGATATAAAAAATGTTAATTCTGTAAAAATATTCTATGTAAAACACGAAATCATTTTACACATAATCCTTCATAAAATTAATCAAGTTTTCTCCTTTACCTTAACCCAGAGAACTTAGAAAAATCTCAATATGGCTTGTGCCATTTTCTCTTTACAATTTTTACCTCCTCCCCAACTTATTGCTTAATGTACATTTACTGCATGAAATCAGAATTTAGAGGACACAGCTCAAAAGAAATTCCTAAGTAGCTAGGGACCTGGTTTCTACTTCAGTTCATAACCTTACTTTTGAAAAATGTTCCTCAGAATCCTTGGCAGAGGAGGACTTTCATTCATCCTCCTAACTCCCTCCTCCTCCAATCCCCATCAGTCATGAAGTACTGAAATACAGGTTGTCTTAAAAAGTTTTGGTGCAGTTTTAAGGTATTAATACTTTAAACTGCACTAATGTTTGGGTTTTTGGTTTGTTTGGTTTTTTTTTTTTTGGGGGGGGGGCGGTTATATCTTATCTGTATCTTACCATGCTGGCTGCACTCAAGAGAAGAATCCCACAGTGCTTTTCTGAAATTGAAATACACTAAAAGGAATGGGGGTTAGCGACTACCTTAGGACCCTGCTTCACAACCTTTCCTGTGTGCTTCCTAGTAAGAGTTCACTCAGCAATGACAGTGAACATTGAAAATGTGGTATGATCTGCAATGCTGAGCAGCAGATCCCAAGATATTTACCTCCACTCATTTTACGAGGAACATCTATGTACTTCTCTGGCCTGAATAAGGAGTATCCATAATTGGGTTGTTATGGTCTATATGGAGTTTCTCAGTGAAGTTTTGGTAGATTGCATTGGATTCTTTGCCTTCTCTTCCAAAGGAGAATAGACTGCCCAGTCCTGTGTGTGTATGTAGTCTTTAGGGAGTTTAAAGACCAGCTTCTCTCCAGAAGCAGAAGTATAAGTAGGACAGCAGAGAATCTACCCTGTATGTAAGTATCACTATGGATAGGGGTCAATTTCAGTGGGCATGCATAGAAGGGAGAGGAAGCAAGGAACTTATGCAGAATAGCACTAAGCATCAATCTTTTTTTCTCCTGTACTTCTAATATTGGGCTCAAATTATGTCTAGGTGTTTATAACTCAGTCATTTACAAGTCATTCTCTTTCATCTTTATATTTCTCCCCCTTCTGTGCTTTAAAACTAGCAGAGGGAGAAGGGCTAGCTTTAAGTCTGCAACTAGTCCCTTGAATGACTCATTGAACATCTGATGAGTCCACAGCATATACAAATGCTTTGTCTCACTACTTCAGATGTGCCTAATATACACATACACACATGAGCAAATACCATATATGATACACAGTCACGTCTTATTTCATAGTTACATGTAGCACACATGCATACAAATATTTATATCTCATATGTGTAGGCATTGTTATTGACATGCATGTATATACAAGTGCAATGCATAACACAAATTTCATGTATATACATACACATGTATATGTGTGTGCACACATACATACATGTAGCTTTGACAGGCTTTGAAAGTTTCAAACAAATAATTTATTACATCTTTCTGCAGAGAGGAGAGCCAGAAAAAACGGTGGCAAACTCTGTTCCCCACCGCCAGGCTCTGTAAATTTCACATTACATAAAATTCAAATAAAAGAGCAAAGAAACAAGGCCTGTTGGTCACACAGACAATCTCCTTATATGGCACACAGGTTGACTTGAAAGGTCTATCATCAGTATTCCTTATGTTCTGGCAGCAATTATCTACAAGGGCAGTAGGACTGTCAAGAGTAAGAGTAAATCCTCAGGATAACAGATCCAGAAGCCTACAGAGGGACACTCAAGATCCAGATCCCTCAAACCGAAGGTGTAAGATTTATCTCCTTGTCAGAAAGTCTCTGATTTCTGTACTTCAAGATCTACTGATGAACTTAATTTCCTCTCCCTTAATTGTCCTTATTTGCTTTATATAGAGTACAAATATATTTATATATTGTATCATATTTATACATATATCATACATGTTCTGTATATGCCACATGTATAGATATAATCATATATAGGCTATCTACACAGAGGTATATGTACATGTGAATATATGTATACATATAAATCAAGTAAAATGTCTATATGTTATGTTGTTGTTTGTTCAACTGTGTCCAACTCTTCACGACCCCTTGGTCATGATACTGGAAGGGTTTGCCATTTCCTTCTCCAACGTATCTCCATTTTACAGATGAGGAACTGAAACAAACAGGTTAAGTGACTTGCCCAGGGTCATACTGCTAGCATCTGAGCCTGAGTTTGATCTCAGGTCTTCCTGACTACAGGCTCGGTGCTCTCTTTCTATCCATTGCACCACCTAGCTGTCCCTATGTATTATATACATATTATCAAAATAAAAAAAGCCTATAGATGTCAATATATATTTATATTGTACTTATATCTGAAGATACCTGTTTATATTTATATGTGTGCCAGTATATATCTATTACTGATACTTATGTATAAATATATTTAAATATATTATATATAGGAATAGACATCTGTACATGTTAATATGTACATATATCTATCAGTATATAGTTATATAGAAATATATTTATACATATAATATATACCAATAGACATTTATAGATCATCTGTATATATTTATGTATATAAATATGCCTCCTGAAATATACATATATATTTATATACATAATCTATAGATAGCTACGTATTTCTATACATCTGCATATATAAACACGTATTCCTAGATATCTATATAGAAATATATTTATACATATTGTAATAATCAGATTGTCTTTTCTGGTGATCCTACTTACAATTAACTGATTTTGTTCTGTAACTGCCCGTCATGATTCTTTGTCTCTGAACTTAATTCAGAAATTCTGATGGGCTGTAATATTAGAGCTAAATTTTGAAATCCAGTTCTCTTGGTAATCTCTGTTCTCTTCTTGTGTCAAGGAAATCTGTTACCCTTGAAGGACACAAGTGGGTGTCTAGTCTAGTATCTTTATATCACCAAGACATCCTTCAATGATATCTGGTTTGTCATCCTAAGAAGTCTGGTTTGCTATCTCTGTCCACGTCTCCGTCACAGGAGGGAAGGAGGGGGTTGTTGCTAGTCCTCCTTCCCAATTTCCAACAAATCATATTTTCTTCCCTCCCCCTCCGTGATGCTAGCCTTCCTGTTTTCTGTACTCCTCCAAACTATAAAAAGAGCTACTAACCCCATAACTGGGTTTCTACTGTAGAAGCTGAGATCCTATTTATTGGTAAATTCGGGCTTCCCCAATAAATCGACAGTACTCGGAATTCTGTGCCTCAGTCTACCTTAGTAGTCAAAACAGCTATAGATATCTGCATATATAAGAATGCGTGTATACACATATGGAGCTATCTAGAGGTGCATGCGAGTATGTACGGGCGCAAATGTGACAGTGACAGGCGGAGGGGTGGGCCGTGAGCTTCCTCCGCCCAGACGGCGGACCCCTGATGCCAGAGGCTTTCGGATGGCCCCGAACACGAAGGGTTCCACAGGGGCTAGGTTAGGGAGTTAGGGGATATCATGGTCTCACCCAACTAGATAAAGCTGGCCATGCCACACTCACACCACAGGGGCGCCGGAGATCGTAGACTCCTAGTCCTCCAACTTAGCCCGGCCCCAAGGAAAGGGTGGACTCCATCAGCCCCTCCTTCCTCCTTCCGGGAATTCTCCTCCAACCAATCACAGCCCCGCACAGACACAGGCGCACTGTCCGGAGTCTCTCCCCTCCCCCCTCGCATCCGGTGCTGTGCATCCTGGGAACCCGAGCCTCTGGGCTCTGGCAAATCCACTAGCTGTTGCCTGGGTGCTCCGCGGGTGGGTGAATATGGGTTTGGAAAAGCTCGAGGGAGAGAATGTTTCAGGGCATTCTGTGAGTCGGGTGGGAGGCCAGGTTGAGTTCAGTTTTGGACCTGCTTCGTTCTCTTCTCGGAGACATGTTGATAAGAGTTATAAGCCCTCCTTCCCCCCTCCGTTGAAAGCTAAAGTGCAGCTGTTTATGAAACCGTGAACATAGAAAAGAAACCTGATTTTAGGAGCAAAAAAAAAAAATTGGCTACGTCAAATATGGATCAATTTCTCGACCCTTCTTCCGTTGGCAGGCCCCATGGTGTAATGGTTAGCACTCTGGACTTTGAATCCAGCGATCTGAGTTCGAATCTCGGTGGGACCTACAAATATTTTCCACCACTTTACTTTTACAGACTTAAGGACATTCCTATGATGTGTTTTGTAGATCTCTCCAAAAAAGAAAAGGAACACAGAGAAATTACCTAATGCTTAGTTCTCATTTAGGGAAATCCTCTTCACTACTATAGAAATGAATCCAAAGGTTTAGACAAATAGACGAGGTGGCCGAGTGGTTAAGGCGATGGACTGCTAATCCATTGTGCTCTGCACGCGTGGGTTCGAATCCCATCCTCGTCGCATTCTCTTGCTTACCGAAAGGGTGGTTTTTAATCCTTTATCGATTTTCCAGAGGAAAAAAAAATGCACGTGGCACTTAGTGCATGATTCTTGTTTCAGGTTAACTCAGTAAAAGCATGCTGAAGTGATTTCTGAATGACTTCAAATCTTTACCTAAGAAATAAAATTCACTACAATCCTCGCCTTTCTCCTCCGTAACTTTTTGTACAACAAACTTCAATACTTTTTATTCAGTGATGACGTTCTGTGTTTTCTCATCAGCCTCTCGGAAACAAATTCTTTTGCCTAGGTCAATCTGTGAAACAAGTTACAAACTCTATTAAGCAGTTAGGAGCTGGAGATAAAAAGATACAGTTAGCAAAGCTTGAATCCCCGATTTCATGGAACCAATACTCACTGCTTCCTCTTCTCCAGGAAAATTTACGTTCCCAGAATCTGCTGTGAGATTTTCTGATGCCAACTTTTGTGCTGTTTGGTGTTCATGGCATGTACTTTCATCTATAAAAAATGTGTTCATCCTCTGTTCAAAATCCATTGCTCCAATATTCCTCTTCTGCCTTTACCCCCTCCCCCCCATTCCTTCTCTCCTGATGTCTTACAGCAAACATCAGACTCGAAGCAACTTTGTAACTGGAAGGAAATTTAGAGATAGATTCCTAGTTTCAGGAATATATAAATTTGAATCACTGGGACGACCAAAGACGAAATGACCATTCCTACCTCTCTCTTTTCAGAAATAGGGAAACTATAATATTTAAAATCAGTAGAATCATTATATTGGTAGAAGATAAGAGAAATAAAGCGATTTCTTTTTAATATAGTGCCCAAAAGATTGCCTCGTAGTCGGCAGGATTCGAACCTGCGCGGGGAAACCCCAATGGATTTCAAGTCCATCGCCTTAACCACTCGGCCACGACTACCATACACTTAGAGTTATCTCATGAATGTTTCATTTCTTCATTTCTTTTCAGGTTAACAATCCAGTATTTTCTTTATAGTCAAATTCGATAAATACAATGTTTGATATATAATAGGCACCTAATATATATATTTTAAACTAAAACCACGAATGAATTAATAGCTTGATCAGATTGTTCTAAAATTTTAATAGGAACTGTTTTAGCAAGGTAGGCAAATGGTTAATGGGATGAATTCAAAAGCCATTTAAGTTCTACCAGCTTCAAAGGGCCTTTTCTGAGGGATTGTGTGTGTGTGTGTGTGTGTGTGTGTATCTACATATATGTGTGTGAATAATTAGTGCTCTTAAAAAAATACATGTGATTTTTGAGTCTTGTATAGTAGGGTGATAACAAACTAACAACTGGTTTCTTAAAGGCTTTTGTTTTTTTAGCCAGTTCAGTGAAAGGGTGTATTGGCAACCACACCATCACACAGGGTGGGCAGATAATAGAGGTTCTTTGATCTGCTTTGCTAAAGTAAAAAGCTAATTTTAAAGGGGTCAACAATCCTTAATTCACAGAGATAAGTAGAAAATACAAGTAGAGAAATTAATACAGGGATTCAACAGGCAGGGCTCCTACTGTCTGAACAAAGTAATACAACCACTCATACACCACTGGATGTGGAGAGCACAAACCTCTGAGTAAGGGGAGAGAGGGTGCTCTTATCAAATGGCTACTCAGAGTCCCATACAGGGAATCAAAAGTTCCTTCTAATAATTGGAACCCCAAAGCAAAATGCCAACCTCCCAGAATATATAGCAAAGAGTTGGCCCCTGTTTGGCTCAGAGCCAGAAGGCAGGAAACCTAGGTGACTCAACACAGCTGTCAATTATCACAGTTCAAAGGAGAGTGATCCTTCAGATGTTTACAATTTAGCCTGAGTCTAGGAAACTGAACTCCAGAAAAACAACAAATCCCACTTTGCTTAGCTTACAAAGGGAATGATTTTTCTCAGTCAAGCAGATCTGACTTCACCAGTGTAAGGGTTATGGGATTTAAAGATCTTCCATGCCCCATTGGACTTGCTGACATAGCAGGAAGGGGAGGGGCAAGAGGAAGCGGAAGAAGAGTTAGAGTTCCGTTGGGGACTGTTGGTGGCCACAGCAGCAGCAGTGGCTGCCGAGGTAGAGGTGGAGGCCCAAACCTCTTTTTAAGCCAGCCAGAATTTCTGCTAAGGACTCTTGTTGGGGGCTGCCGGGAACTGGAACTTCGGGGGGCCGGAGCTGTTGTGAGCACGCTTCCTGGACACTGAGCAGTTGCTGAGAGTCGGGAGAGAAGGACCTTTGCCTGAAGTAGCCTGTTCTGTTTTGAAGGCTTAAGAATGTGGTTGTTTACTATGTTAATTACTTGTGCCAATTTCATAACTACCCTGATGGCTTTGACTTTCTGGTTTTGGGACTCGGTTATTTGGCATTTTAATAAATTCTCTGGCTTTATCCCCCATATAGAGAGACTGATATATTTTGTGATTAATAACCACATAAGCCTATTTATAATTGCCATAGGCATAGTGAATATTACATTGTTAATACAACCAAGTAATTTGGAAGAAAACTAGTTGTATCTTTACATATCTTTCCACTGAATCTCCCCCTGCCCCACAAAGTTTCTATTTGTCCCTGAGGTCTTGGGTCCTTTCTTAGGCCCAGAAGGGAAAAGTGGATGGATTCTAAACACTCAGGGTTCAATGCCCATTAGACTGAAAGTTTCACGATGGTGGAGATGAATCTTATATCCTTTTTGTATCTTTGGTTCCTAACGCATGTATGTATGTCTGTATTATGTATATATGAATTTATGAGTAAACAAACTGATATGAATGAATATATGTATTTATGAATATAGAACCTGTTTTTTGAGCTATTCCCTCTCTTGTTCCCCACCTCAACATTATCTTGAGACACTGATTTCTACAAAAATACAGAAACAGAATTCAGTTACCAAAGCCCTCTTAATCTTAGTTACATACAGTTGCTCCCAGCTTGAGCTAGGAGGGCCATTTGTGGGGACTATGGAGCAAGCAATATACCAATCTCTTATCTATTGTAAGAAAATTTCTTGCTTTCTCCAGGATCACTCCACTTCTTCTGAAACGTTAAACTCTCAACTTTTTCTTCACCTCATCTTTTTTCTATTTCATTAATCATCACAGATTTATTCACCTCAACGACAAAATAAGAATTATGGTCAACCTTAGTGGGCACATCAGTTAACAGTGATGATAATTCAAGTTTCTAAGTGCAACATCTAAGTGATAAAGGTTGATGCTATATTTCTTTTTAAAATTCAGTTTTCTTTTACTTCAAGGCCGGGATTCTCTTCCACTTCCATTCCCATCCTTCAACCCCATGAGAAAGTAAGAAAAGCAAAACAAGCAAAACCTGTAACAAAGAAGTCAAACAAAACAAATTCTGGCATTAGCCAAAAAAAAAACACATCAGAGGAACAAACGAAAACTGCCATTTCTCTATCCGGAAGTCGGTAACATGTTTTTTGATGATACATTTGAGGAGGAAGTGCTGTAATGTCAAAGTCCACCATACTTTTATCTTTGGTTAATGCATTCCGTTTCATTTGAATCCCTTCGCTTTCTTCTTTCCCCTATGAAGCTAAAGAATATCTGTATATTTTTTTAAATGTAAAATCGAAAAACTTTTCGACTGGGAGTAAATTAAGAAAACAGACATCGCCTAGCAGAGGATGGTTTCGATCCATCGACCTCTGGGTTATGGGCCCAGCACGCTTCCGCTGCGCCACTCTGCTGACAACGGGTAAGGCTCTTTTTTTTATTCCTCAATTGGCTATCTCATCTGCATAAATGTGGCGGGCATCCCACCCTTTATTTGTCTTTTTCCAGAGAACTCTCCTCAAATCCACAGGAAATCTTTGCGCTCTATCCCACAACAAAGAACTGACTTGCTCCTTCTAAACTGACTGAACCTCCGAGCCCAAACACTACTTCTGTACAAATGCTAAAAGTGAAATAAAGTGTTGCATATGTATGTGCCTCTGTGAATTCTACCAGTGAGTGTTCCCACATTTTTCCATTTAATGGAAAGATGAATGATAATAATTTAAATATACAGCGTCTTATAACACTCCCTTCCTCCCGGTGCATACAGTTAAATGTTGGGTGATGTAAACACGAGAAGCATTTTAGTTTCATTTCCAGTGTGTCTTTCTGCAATCTTAAGAAAAAGTCATTGGGCTTTTGGGGACCTTGCCCTAAGTTCCACCAGCAAAACAAGGAAGAGCACAGAACCTTTCTTGAAACAAGCTCTGAAAATGCTTTAAGTCCAAAAGAATAAAGGGAACAAGTTCTCAAGCACGAGATGGGCGGCCTAGCTGAAGCAAATTAAGAAACTTCTTAGCCTTCGGTACAGGGTTTGCACATGCGCAGTGTAGAGCCAGAAAAGACCCGGAAAAAGACTCGGAAATTCTATTTCCCGCCCGCGCTCTTTCAGTTCCCAAACAGGTCGGCTCCGTGCCTATATAAAGGCGTGCAGCCCGCCGTAAGCTACAGCGTTTAGTGTTGCTTGTCTTTCATCATGTCTGGTCGTGGCAAAGGAGGCAAGGGTCTGGGTAAAGGGGGTGCCAAGCGGCACAGGAAAGTGCTTCGCGATAACATCCAGGGCATCACCAAGCCTGCCATCCGTCGTCTGGCTCGGCGCGGTGGCGTCAAGCGGATCTCCGGGCTTATCTACGAGGAGACCCGCGGCGTGCTGAAGGTGTTCCTGGAGAACGTGATTCGGGACGCCGTCACCTACACCGAGCACGCCAAGAGGAAGACCGTCACTGCCATGGACGTGGTCTACGCGCTCAAGCGCCAGGGCCGAACCCTCTATGGCTTCGGCGGTTAACGTTGCTCTCACTACACCCCAGAAAAATAAAGGCCCTTTTCAGGGCCCCTCAAACTTTTCTTTTAAAGGGCGGTAACTAGTTTTGTTGGCAATGATTATTAAGAGTAAATTCCCTGTAAGGTTTGGATTTTAAATTGCTTTTCTATCCTTTATCTTTAGTATATGCTTAAGAGAACTTCCATACAAAGCGAGAAAAACTTGCCCGGAAGTATTCCTGTAATCTAACGAAAAGGCCACTGCATGGGAGGAGGCTTTTAAACAAAACTTGCCTAGCGGGAAAATCTGTGAGCCAGTCAGTCTTTACTAAATTCCAGGTGCGATCAGACTAAATCCGGATAATTTTATGAACTCGACTTTCTAACTTCAGACCAATGCCACCAAGAGGTGAGACAACTTTTGCAAGCAGCTTACCCAAGGGGGAAAGACTATCTGCACTAATTTGAGTTTTCCCCAACTCTAAGTTTGTAGTTCTAGCGTGTGTCTCAGTAACTGGACTAGATAATGCTGAAGTCTTCCATTACTAAATTTTTGTGGTAGTGATTATGAGGTACCCAGATTAGTAGGACAGGGTCTTCAGGAAAATGGTTAATCCTTGGAAGAATTCCTCTTCCTAAACTTTTACCCTGGATAATAGATTTGATAGATTTCTTCCCCTCCCTGCTTGAATTAGAATTTAGACTTAGGAAGAACCAGGCTTTACATTTTCTTTTGGATCTCTCAATATATACACAGTTCCCAGTAGGATAGTGCTATGCATATGGTAAATAAAATAATATTGAATAGAAAACTACTTCCCCCAATGGTTCCTTGACATTTCTGTTTTCAAGGATTCTCCCTTTTATAGCGATTTCTATATATGGTGAAGCTCAAACTCCTGGTTTGGTGAACTGTGTGGATTTAACAATTCAATAAGCATTTCTTAAGTACTTATTTTGTTCTAGTCTTCAAGGCCTACATTCAAAGGTTTTATTATTTATTGGAAAATATTATAGATTTAGAGCTGGAAGGAATCTTAAATGGTCATCTATTCCAAAATTCTCATGTTAGGGATGAGGAAATCCAAAAATCGAATTGATTTTCCTAAGGTCAAGAAGGTAGAAAATGGGAGATCAGAGTTTTGAATGAGGGTCCTCTAATCCCAAAGTCTTTCCACTTTCCACTGTTCCATAGTGCCCCACCCCCAAATAAATATAGGATAGATACAAAATAAATGCAAAGTGATTTGAAGGTGAGAGAAAAACAAAGGTAGTAATAAACTAGAAAGGTGTTTTGAAGGAGACTTGGAGGCCGTTTCAGATGTATAAAACCTGACAGCTGTAATGGAAAAACAGCCTGATAATAGAGGATAAGGGGTGGACTTAGAGGCCCAAAGGATACATGGAGCAAGTGATTCAGTTAGACTGGGGAAAGGAGAAAGGGAATAAGCATATGCCAGGCACTGTGCCAAATGCTTCTGACAAATATTATTTCTAACTGACTGAATGTAGAGAACTTGAAGCGAGCGTAATTTTTAATTAACCTGGAAAGGATGTCTGGATCTATTCTAGACTGTGGAGGGCTTTAAATTCCAAACAATAGGGTCAGCTATATGGTGAAGATGATTAAAACTCAGGCCCTGGAGTCAGGACAGCCTGAGTTTGAAGATACACCTTACTAGTTGTATGACCCTGGGCAAGTCACTTACCCCTGAAAATCTCTTAAAAAAAAAAAATTCCAAACAAGGCATTTCAATCGTAGAAGCAATAGGGAGTCACTGAAACTTCTAAAACATAGAATTGGTATGATCAGAGTCCCAGTATAAAAGGATCCAGGAATGGTTGATGGGTCAGACTGAAGTTATCTGGGACCTGAAATTTCCATTACATAAATGGAATAAAACCTCTTATATGTAATTTCATCCCTGCTTAATTTAACCTCTTAGCACAGTGGGAGGAGAGACATAGTTCCCCCTCTGAACTTATAGTTCAGTGCTTAAAAGGGGGGGGGGGGGCAAAATAGTATTTGGGGCCATCTGCCTTATGGTGATCTGTGGAGACTGGTGATCTAATTGTCAAGACTGTCAGCATTCTTCTGTTACTCCTGAGTTCAGGGTCTCCTTAGACATCCAGTCTCCTTTATCTCCCATCTCCTTTATCTCCCACTCCAGTCATGCCCCATGGTTGGCTTCCTATTCTGACAGTGTTTTTTATCCTTTTGTACTTGCCTTATGATCCATCTTACTGATTCAAGATACCCTAATATATGAAGTTAAAGGAAAGTCATGAATGAAGGTTAATCTGTTACTTGCAACCATATGGAAAATATGCTTTAGTGTTTGGAGGCTGACTTGAAAGATGAAAGAGTTTCAAAATGAACAAACTTGAGGACTTCCTTTCTTTGTTGCTATTCTGTACCCTCAGCTCTGGGACTATACAATAAGAAATGTGTAAAAGTTTCCTATCTCTTTGCGGGGAATAATAATGTTTCAAGGTCAGTCACAGAGGGAGCCATACTCCCTCCCTTTATATTTTCTCTTCTTTCTCTCCTCAACTAATTATAATGCTCAAAGATCTTAAAAAGTAGATTTGGGGATGGAGATAACAGATAATATCTCCCCACCCCCACCCCTCCAGACACTGGCCTAGAAACAAGGAAAAGTCACCAGCACTTAGAAGTTAGGATTCTTTCAATAAATAAGTGGAAGACTTAGAAGTTGCTATGTTGTCATCCAATGAACTGAATGCATATGTTATCCTTCAAGGGGCTGCCATCACCAGCTGGCCTAGGACTTTGGAACTCTAAAGGGCAGATAAGAAAACATTTAAGTATATACTTATATATATATATACACACATATATATGTATATATACAATTAAGTATATACATTAAATATATCAAACCATTCAATCAAGAAACACTTATTAAGTCCCTATTATATACCAGGTACTATGCTAAACACTTGTGATCCAGAAAAAGGGCCAAAAACAATCTCTGCCCTTGAGGAACTCCTGTTCCTCTGGCATGATAGGAAAGACCTCTTACAGGAGATAGGATTTGAGCTGAGTGTTTAAGAAATCCATGAAGTCCAGGAGGTAGAAATGAGAGGGGAGGATATCTTGGGCATTGGGTACAACTAGTGAAAAAATGAGTCAGGAGATGGAGTATCCTCTACGAAAAACAGCAAGGAAGCCAGGCCAGCGTCATTGTATCAAGAATCCATGGCAGAGAATAAATTGTAAGAAGATGGTTAGAATGAAATACTTTAAAAACCAGAAAATGTTCTATGTGATCCTAGAGGTAAAAGAAAGTCACTACAGTTTACAGATTAGGAAGGTGACACCATCAGAGCCTCATTTTAGGAAGATCATTGGCAACTGTGTTGAGAATGGATGGGAATGAGGAGAGATTAGGTGGAGCAATCAATTACCAGGCTAATACAGTACTTCAGAGAAGTGATGAGGGTGGGTCCTGTGAAGAGAGATTGTAAAGGCAGAAACTGAAAGAGGACAACAGATTGGATATGTGGGGGGAGTTGGAGTTGAGCTCTGAGGATGACATTGAACTAATGTTAATCTTACCATCCATGGCCCTGTTGCTTGTGACCCCAGACAGCTTTCAATAAATTTGCCTCTAGATGCATAAATTCTGTACGCGGACTCTATTTTATTTCTCTGATGTGACTGATGATTTATTACCACCCATAAGCCACACTCACATACATCACAGCCAGAGAGAAAGATGTGTACATGTATAGGACCTTTAAATCAATGACCATTACTTTCATCCAGCATTTCCCAAATTCTGTCCCCAACATACAAAGCCCAGTCCTCAAATCTGATGTCATTTAAGTAGACTATGTTAAATGTCACTCTACATTCATTGTCACTTGGAGCAAATTAACTGTGGTAATTTCACTTCTGTTGACTTGGAATTTGATTTTGTGTTCATTGTAAAAAAAAAAAGATATGTTTGAAAATATGTTGAAATAGATATATTTATTATGTTTGAAAATATCCAATAATTTTTACCATTACTTTATGTCTTCCCTAACAGAGTGTCTTAAAAACTTAAAAAGAAGGAAGAATAATGCCTATTTAATATTGTTTTATTAAAGAGGTTAGTCTCAGCTGGTCAACTAGTCACCTAGATTTCCCCAAAGGAGACTTAAACATAACAGACCTAGGATAGACCTCCTTGACAGGAAACCAGACCTTTGTTTAATAAGATATTTATCTATCTATTTATTTATTCATAGGTAGCATAGCATACTGGGAAGTTGGCATTCAAATACCAGCTTTGCTCTGAACTGCCTGTTTCCCTTCCCATTCTAAGCTTCAGTTTCTTTAGTTGAAAAAAGAGGAAAATAAGACTTGAACTACTACCTCAAATAGTTTTTGTGACACAAGCACTTTATAAACCTTAACATGCTATGTGTCTTCTTATTGTTAAGTTAAAAGTGTTTTTGAGGCCTGTTTTGAGGGTGCTAGACACTATGAAAGATTGATAAAAAAAAAGAATTATATCGTGCCTGCCAATAATAATAATATCCCAAATTTACATAGTCTTAGGAGTGTCCATCAACAAAATTCTGGTATCTCTCAATGTTATTACTGTGAACTGCTCTCCCCTGCCTTCATGTGTCCCAAACTGATTTGATCTTTACCTCCCTCTTTATTCATTCTTTTATGAAGCAGTTTTTGCATGCAAGATGACAGTGCTAAGTAGACCCTGGGGTCACAAAGACAAAATGAACAATAGTGTTTGTCCTTTAGGAGCTTACATTGTACTTGGGGATGCAAAATTTACACAGCAAAATAAATGCAAGATAATTTGAGGAGGAGACAGCAGTAAGGAAATGAGGAGAAATACAGGAGGTGGTGGGCTTAGGCTGAGCGCAGAAGGAAGTTAAGGATTCTAAACTCAGCACAAGCTGGTCAGAAGTCATGAGGTTCTAGAGAGAATTCGGAGATCGGCAGGTAGGCCAGGTTGGTGGGAACACAGAAGGTGAAGGGGAATGTTTCTTAATGTCTGGAAAGGTAGATTAGAATTACGCTGTGGAAAGCTTTCAGCTGTGCAGGTCAGATTTTTTATTTACCTCAAAGGCAGCAGGAAAACACCAAAGAGCTTGAGGATATAAGCAGGCTTCTCTGTACTTTGGGACACTGTCTGGGCTGCTCTGTGGAAAACTGGTTAGAGAGGAGAGCTTGATAGTAAATGAACCAATTAGGAGGATATTTCAATAGCTATCCCTAACCTTGCTCCTCCTCCTGGCTTCATTATAAATACTTATTTCACTATTCTCCAGGCCTTCCATTTTCACAACCTCCTTCTTGTAGGAGACTGAGCCATTCTTTGCTATTCTCTTTCCCTTATTATCTCTCTCTATTCCCCTCTTTAAGTTTCGTTTTTCTTTAAGTTTCATTTCCTTGAAATGTTGTAATCATGCTGATGTGGAAAGTATCTAATGTTTCAACGGTTAGCCCCGCCTTTAGTGCAACTTGCTTATATAAGCCCTTCCCCAAGATAATAAAGTGAGACTGCTTAACACCAACTATGCTTCTGTCTCCTTCCTCTCGGTGGTCCTGTTCCCAGGTCTCTTAGTCAGTGACCTTCCTCGAGCTTTGCTCCCCCGGCCCTTTCCAGCTTCGGCCACCCGCGTTTGTTTGGCCTGCGGGACAGGTCAATTGGCGCCCAACGTGGGGCCCCCCGAATGCTGGTCAACTGCCCGATAGACGCCCCAACTCGTCCGGACTCCACAAGACACATTGAGGTAAGTGTTCGCGCCTATCGAAATCATGGGATCACAACTCTCTAAAGAGCACATTTTTGTAAAAGATCTTAAGCAACATCTTAGAGAGAGAGGAATTAGGGTTAAGAAAAAGGATCTTTTGAAATTTTTTATTTTTATAGGCAAGGTATGTCCCTGGTTCATTGTTAATGGTCCCGAGATTCACTCTGGAAAATGGCAAAAAGTAGGCAGAGACATTAATGAAAAACTAAAGCGGGATGGCCCTGATTCAGTCCCCGTCAATGCCTTTTCACTTTGGACCTTGATTAATGAAATTGTAAATGATGCCGCTGGGGACAAAGAGACCCGCCAATTACTTATTCAGGCGGAAACTTGCCTTGCCCCACTTTCACATGCTGCATCTGTGTCCTCCCTTCACACGAATGACACCCGAGAAAGGGAGAATGATAAACCATCCGCCCCTAGTGATGAAATGCCCCCTGTGAGGCCCATTTATCCGCCACTCCCTGACTCCACTGATGGAGCCCTCACCTTCCCTATTTTTTCTACTGAATCGAAAGTGGCCTTAAAGACCAGTCCCCGTAATGAGGATGATTTACTCCCTGATGAGGACGCTGCGGATTTGGAGGCAGAAGCCGCGACATATGATCCGCAAAAAGCCTTCGTGTCACAATCTTGTCCGCCGCCTCCCTATTTATCACCCCCCATAATAGATCTTTCCCTCATTCAAAAGGATTTGACCCACCGTATGTCCGAGCTTAAAAAGACTTTGAATATCCAGATTCAATATCATAAAATGGTTCAGGAGTTTTCTGCACTTCAGGCGTCCTTGCAAAAGTCCTTTTTTATGCCGAATGGCTCCTTAGGCGTTGCTTCTCCTCCTAACGCCCCCCATCCCCGTTTAAAGAAAAAATCCAAAGCTTTTCTTTTTCCCGTTCTCCGAAGTAATACTAAAACTAATCCCAAAGACCTCGGAGAATTAGATGAGGACCGACAGGCTTCCCGAGGTGATGATGATGAAGGGGATGAGAATCCCGAGGAAGGCAGTCAGGATGAGGAGGGTGATGATGAGGATCCAGATTCAGATTCGGGAGATGATGTAAAAATGGTTACCACCCCTAGATATAAAGCCCCAAAATTTAAAGCCATTAAGGACCTACATGCAGCAGTAAATAAATACGGTCCCAATGCACCCTTTACACTATCCGCCCTCGAGGCGATTGGACAAGGAGGTTATCTATTACCAGGAGAATGGGTTAGGATAGCTCAGGCAACACTAACTCGAGGCCAGTTTTTAACATGGAAAGCAGAATTCGAATATCATTGTCAAAGTATTGAAAAGAAAAATTTAAAATCTAAAAGTAATAGAACTTGGACCTATGATAAGTTGGCAGGGAGAGGAGAATATGCCCTTGAAAAGAAACAAAGGAAGTTACCAACAGGGCTGCTAGAACAAACTAACCAGGCAGCCAATCGTGCTTGGAGAGCTCTGCCTATGACCGGCACAGCCGGCCACGGGGACAGGCCCGATCGTCAGCTCTCCAGGGCAAACACAGGCAGTGCAGGAGTGGACTTGTGTGCCACCACCCATACAGTACTGAGGCCAGAAGATGGCCCACAGGTTATTCCAACTGGCATCTTTGGTCCACCACCTCCCGGTTTTTTCTTTCTTATTATTGGCCGTGCCTCTACGACCCTTAGGGGCATTATAATACATCCTACTCTCGTGGATAGTGATTATACAGGGGAAATTAAAATTATTGCTTCCACCTCGGGAGAGGCTGCATATATTCAATCCAATCAACGTATTGCACAAGCTTTACCTCTCCCTATGCATACTTCTTTCCCAGCCCATAACCATGACAGAGGCAATTCTAAACCTGGCTCCTCAGATATTTATTGGGCCCAAGCTCTCTCCCAGGAAAGGCCCACCTTATCCCTCAAGATACAAGGGAAGACTTTTCTCGGCCTCCTTGATTCTGGGGCAGACTCCACTGTCATCTCGGAGGCCCATTGGCCATCTACTTGGCCGCTGCAACCTTCCTTAACCCACTTACAAGGCATTGGGCAAAGCTCCAACACTATGCAGTCTACCCGACTTTTACAGTGGGAAGACCAGGAAGGTAATAGAGGAACTGTTCGGCCTTTTGTCGTCCCGAATCTTCCTGTCAATCTATGGGGAAGAGACATTCTGTCTCAGATGGGAATAATTATGTGTAGTCCTAGCTCAGTTGTTACAGAACAAATGTTAAGCCAGGGCTTTTTGCCTCGTCAGGGACTGGGAAAAAATAAGCAAGGAATTACCCAGCTGTTACACGTTCAGCCACACCCCGGTCGTTCGGGCCTTGGCTTTCAAGATTCTAATCATACACATTTTTCCTGAGGGCCACTGGTCCTCCCAGCCTACAGGCGGATAAGATTCTCTGGAAAACTGACACACCCGTCTGGATCGACCAGTGGCCCCTTCCAAAAGAAAAATTAGAGGCTGCAATAATGTTAGTGCAACAACAGCTGGCTGCTGGCCATATAGAACCCTCGAATTCACCATGGAACACACCCATTTTTGTAATAAAAAAGAAGTCCGGAGCTTGGAGATTACTCCATGATCTCCGAGCAGTCAATAGGACAATAGTTCCAATGGGGTCTTTACAACCTGGCCTTCCAGCGCCTGTTGCCATCCCTGCTGATTTTCAGAAAGTAATAATTGATCTTAAAGATTGCTTTTTTTCAATTCCCCTTCATCCTGAGGATTCCAAGAGATTTGCCTTTTCCATTCCCGTTACCAATTGTGTGGGTCCCTCCCCACGTTTCCATTGGAAGGTCCTCCCTCAGGGAATGACCAATAGTCCCACATTATGTCAAAAATATGTTGCCCAAACCATTGATCCTTTTCGTGTGCAGTATCCACATCTCTATATCATTCATTATATGGATGATATTTTGCTTGCTGGCTCCTCTGAACAGGAACTTTTTCAAGTGACTAGATGCCTTGTTTCTGCATTACAAAAGAGAGGATTGCATGTTTCCCCGGATAAAGTTCAGTTGACTTCCCCTTTCTTTTTTCTTGGTTTTGAGCTTCATTCTTCCCATATTATTACCCAAAAGGCACAAATTAGGACAAGTCATTTACAGACCCTTAATGATTTTCAGAAGCTCCTAGGGGATATTAACTGGCTTAGACCTTATTTAAAAATCACCACCGGCGATTTGAAGCCCCTCTTTGATATCCTCAGAGGAGATCCTAATCCGGCTTCACCGCGTGTTTTGTCAAAAGAAGGAGAATTAGTATTACAAAAAATAAATCATGCCATTTCTGTTCAAAAAATAGGATATTATAATCCCCAAAAGAAGCTTTGGTTTTTGATTTTTTCAACAGCATTTTCTCCCACGGGTTTGCTTTGGCAAGAATTGCCCCTATACTGGATCCATGGCCCCGCAACACCCGCTAAGGTTTTGTCCACCTATCCCTTTCTGATTGCAACTCTACTTCAGGAAGGCAGATTATTTTCCATTAAGTTGTTTGGAAAGGAACCCGATCATATTGTTTGCCCTTATACTTCCGCACAATTATCCTGGTTACAACAGAAAGATGATACCTGGGCTGTCTCCACCATATCCTTTCAAGGAATTATAGATAATCATTATCCAAATGATAGATTAATTCAATTTTTTAAAGATAATCCAGTGGCCTTTCCCAGAATTACAAAAAAGAAACCCGTACAAGAAGCCCGGTTGGTCTTTACCGACGGGTCATCCTCAGGTATTGCTGCTATATCTGTAGATTCTGTAATAACCTCTTTTCAGACCTCTTATAAATCTGCACAATTGGTAGAGCTTGCAGCCATACTTTGGGTTTTTAAAAATATTTCTGATTCAATGAATATTTATACCGATAGTGCCTATATAGCCCATTCGGTTCCTGAACTTGAGACTGTCCCATATATTAAACCTTCAACTAATGCATTTTCTATGTTTCTTGAGATTCAAAGATTGATACGAGGGAGAAGCCACCCCTTTTTCATCTGCCATATAAGAGCACATTCTGACCTCCCTGGCCCATTAGCTGAAGGAAATAATATTGTGGATGCAGCTACTAAACATAAATATACCCTACCCTCCATCATGCTTCAATTTACCCCTCTTGAAGCTGCTATTAAAGCCCATGAGCTACATCATCTTAATGCACATAGTCTGGCCCAACTTTATAAGATTACCAGAGAGCAGGCCAGACAGATTGTGAAGCAGTGCCCTGGATGCCTTGTTCATCTCCCTGAACCACACCTTGGGGTAAATCCCAGAGGTTTGATTCCTGGGGAACTATGGCAGATGGATGTTACACATTTTACACCTTTGGGCAAATTAAAATATGTACATGTGTCCATTGATACTTTCAGCGGCTTTCTTATCGCCACATTACAAACAGGGGAGGCCACTAAACATGTCATTAATCATATCAGAGCCTCCTTGACAATAGGCCCTAAGCCGAAAATTTTAAAAACCGATAATGGACCAGGTTATACCAGTTTGTCTTTTAAGCAGTTTTGTGCTCATTTACATATTAAACATAGTACTGGCATTCCATATAATCCTCAAGGGCAAGGGATTGTTGAACGTGCCCATCAGACCTTGAAGAGAATGTTGTCCAAATTACAATCAGGATCAGAAAAATTGTATTTACGGGCCAATAATCATAGAACCCTTTTGAATCATGCTTTATTTGTATTGAATTTTTTAACATTAGATAAGAATGGTAAGTCAGCAGCAGATCGCCTCTGGCACCCTTCCTCGGCCCATGAGTATGCTCAGGTCAAATGGAAGGATCCCCTTACACATCAATGGCATGGCCCCGATCCTGTTCTTATCTGGGGCAAAGGACATGCCTGTATTTATGATTTAAAAGCACAAAATGCCAGATGGCTTCCCGAACGGTTGCTGAAATTGATAGATGTTGGGGGCGGGGATAGGCTTTGCTTTTACTGTGCTAATTTCCATATGAGGGCGTGGTTTAATGTATATAAGATGCTGTATGCGGAAGCATCTCTCTCTCGGGATGTGACCAGCCGTGAATAAACAACCCCTGAAACCTCGGGTGCTCTGTCTGGGTTAATTCCTCTTCGGAGGCCGGTGACGATCGAAGACTCGCCATGGGGATAGGTGAGTAGAGAGGAAGGGGATATAATAGTTACAGATCAACCCGCCGCCGGTGCCGTAGATAAGGCCCCCGGCAAGTGGCGCCTGAACAGGGATTGAGATCTGTAGGGACCGTCTGAGTCCGCTGGACGGACTCCCCCCAGACAGCCTCATCTCATAAGAAGGACGAGATGGGAGGATTGAATAGCATACCTGAATTTCGACCCAAGGAGAAGGGGGTTGTAGCCGCCCAGCTGTATAAGCTGTGCGCTAAGAGGGGGTATAAAATCCCCCTAAAAACCTGCCAAGCATTCATAGAAGGGTCAGGTGAAGAGGAGGAAAGTCACGGTGTGGGGCCACAAGAGGAGGATGAAGGGGAGGATGGGGAGGAGGATGAGGGCCCCCCTCCCGTGTACCCCTGGGAAGAGTTAAGGAGGGCTAGAGGGGAAAGCCTCGAAAAAGATGGCGGAGACACGACACTTCCGCATTCTTCATGGGACACTGACCGGAAGGATAGTGGGTGTGACGCAGCTCAGATGCCCAGCGGGCCTAGACAGGAAAAGACAGGAGGATGGGGCGGGGCCTCTTCTAGACACCCGGAGGCCTGGGGCGGAGTTTCCCCGAGTTGCCCAGAAGCTTGGCTAGCCGCCCCAACAGCCATGGCTGAGCCTCCCCCATGCAGATTGGCAGCATTCAGGGACGGGGGAGAGGACCCAGACCAGGGGCAACAGGTCTGGTCACAGCCAGTGCCATCCGAGCCTTTGAGCAGGGGGAGACAGTAGACTGGGATGACTGGGGGATATATCCGCTGCTTGCTGATCCCCTCACGGGACAGCGGCAGTACGCCCCAGTGCCATTTAAGATGTTGAAGGAGCTGAAGGAAGCCGTGTCCAAGTACGGCGCCAGCTCCCCTTATGTAAAAAGATTGCTGAAAAACATAATAGCCACCAATCCTTGGACTCCGTCAGACTTTGACGAAGTCTGTTCTGCTTGTTTTGATCCCGCCAGCTATATGGCTTTCAAAGCCCAGGCTCGCCGAGAGGCCTTACAGTTCGCAAGAGCTAAAGGATACAGCCCAGTTGAGCAGGTGGTGGATCTCCTGTGCGGCACGGGGATAAATGCTGACCCAAGAGTGCAGGCACAGTACAGCCAGGTAGAACTGGAAGCAGTAGAGGAAGTGCACCTGAGAGCATGGGATAAGGTGGGAACTATGAAAGGAGGGAAGGCTCCGGCTAAGCTAATTGGGCTCAAACAGCGAGCCAATCACAAACTAATGGATATGCCAGGAGAGGACTCCATGCAAGCCCTTGTGGCGGCCATGGAAAGCAGAGAGAATTCACTGGTGGCCACCCTAGAGAAAATGAGCATGGGGGCCGGCAAGAGATCAGCTTGCTTCAAGTGTGGCAAACTTGGCCACTTCAAAGCACAATGCAAGGCATCTACTCAGACCCCTCGGTGCTACTGCTGCGGCAAGCAGGGACACATAGCTAAATTTTGCAGAAACAAGGGGAAGCAGGGAAACAGCCGGAGGGGGGGCCCAGCCACGAGGCACCCCCACGGTCCATCAGCGGCAAACATACACCAGTGAGGGCCTGGGCAGTAGAAGGACAGGGACAGGTCGCCTACCAGATGGCCCCGTGGGAGACCATGGCTGTTCCATCTCTAACACAGACTTGTCCGGCCTTAATCACAGGCCCTGAGGGCTACACTGAATTTATAACCCATACTCAAGACCCTGAATCACCCATTGTTTTGACTAACCCTCACCCCTACTCCATAATGATAAATAAGAACCAAGTAATTGGGAAAGCCATCCCATTGCAAGGCTCCCCATTTATTCATTCAGGGAGAGCCCAGACCATAAACTGGGTACAACCAGTGACCCCCGACCAGCCTACTCTGATTGTGTTGGTCGAAGGGAGCTCAGTAGAGGGAATCATGGATACTGGGGCGGATTGCTCCGTGATAAATGGAGGCCAGTGGAAGCCTGAATGGCCACTGTCGGCGGGAGGGCAGCCAGTAATGGGGGTAGGAGGGAGACAGACTGCCCCTAAGGCAGCAAGGGCCCTGAAGTGGGCCATGAAAGGCAAGACAGGACTGTTTAAACCTCTCTTCCTACCAGGGCTCACATACGCCCTCTGGGGGCGTGATCTCCTCTCCCAATTGAATCTTTCTTTGGCCACTCCAGACAGTCTGCTGGGAAATTAGTGGGGGCCACTGCTTCTCCCCGCAGATCACTTGGATTGATAAGAAACCAATATGGGTAGAACAGTGGCCCCTGTCCCAAGAGAAGCTCACAGCGCTTAGGATGATTGTGGATACTTTATTATTAGAGGGGAAAATAGAGAGATCTCTTAGCCCTTATAATTCCCCAGTATTTGTCATCAAAAAGAAAAGTGGAAAATGGAGGATGCTAGTTGACCTCAGAGCAGTTAACGCTGCCATGTTACCAATGGGAGCCCTCCAACCTGGAGTACCCACGCCGGCAGCCATCCCAAGGAATTGGGAGATAATAGTGATTGATATTAAGGATTGTTTTTACAGTATCCCTCTTCACCCAAATGATAAAGAGAAGTTTGCCTTTTCTGTTCCCAGCGTTAACTTCCAGGCACCTTCCGAGAGATATCAGTTTAGGGTTTTGCCCCAGGGAATGGCAAATAGCCCAACCTTGTGTCAGTTATATGTGGCAGAGTCGTTAAGGCCAGCTAGGGAAAAATATAACAGTCTTATGATTATACATTATATGGATGATATATTGATCGCTGCACCACAGCTGCAGCTGGCAGAGAGTTGTTTGGCCCTAATAACCGAGTTGTTGCAAGGTAAAGGATTGCTGCTAGCCCCTGAGAAGGTGCAAAAGTCATATCCTTATGAATATTTAATGATTTTCAAAGGTTGGTGGGAGCAATTCAGTGGATTCGCTCGGCAATCCCTATACCACAGTCACTTATGCAGCCATTATATGAGATTCTAAAAGGGGCGTCACAGTTGACCTCCCCTAGGACATGGACCCCCAAGGCAGAACAGGCATTGGAACAGATTTTGCAAAAAGCCTCTGTTTTGAGTCGCCAAGCCCCAGATGAACCTATATATTTTCAAATACTAAGAGATACAGGGCGATTTTGGGGATGCCTCTTTCAAAGACATGGATGTTTAGAACATGTAATATCACATTTGTACACTCAAATGGCCACCTTAGGTGTGCCAGAAGCCCTAAAGACTGATAATGGGCCGGCATATACCTCTAGGGCCTTTACAGAATTCTGCCTAGAATTTTCTATCAATCATACTACGGGTATTCCCTATAACCCCACAGGCCAAGCCATGGTGGAGCGAGCAAATCGCAACCTGAAAACAACCCTCTATAAACAAAAAGGGGGAGTATGCAGGGGAATAACCCAAAAGGAATTGGCACAAGCCGTTTTTACCATGAACTTTCTCCAATTTAGAGATGATGGCACCTCGGCCGAACAGAGATTTTTTGGAAAAACTGCAACCAAACACATAGAGTTGCCACCCCCCACAAGGGCCCTACCAGGAACTAAGATAATGTGGAGGGATGAAGAAGGAAAGTGGTATGGGCCGGTCACAGTGGTTGCAAGGAGACCAGGCCATTTATCCTTTTATCCAAATGAGAATTCTAGTCTCCCCGAAAAATGGATACCTGTACATAGAGCTAGAGATCTTGAATGAACCCAACCCGATTATCGGGATGAGGAGTTCCCTCTCTTTTCCTTTGCAGGGACATGGCCCACCATCCTGGGAATCCTGATGTGTGGAACGGCGATAGAACACCCCACCCCCGGACTCGCGACGCCTCGATGGGGGCCTCTTGGGGCGAGTTGGGTGCCTCTCTGTGTCTCCTCTTATTACTTATTGGGCTTTTATTTTGGTGCATATGCCGTGCATCCACCCGGCATAAGGGCTATATGTTGCTTACCCAACAAGCCATCTTTGCTATAAGAGAAGGACAAGATCCTTCAGTTTGGCTCGCCGCCATGGAAGACATGTAACACCTTGGGGTAAGACGGGGCAAGCCCCACGACGGGCAACTTCTCCCACCCAGCCACCTAAGACAAGGCCCGAAGGTGTTGGGTCCCTAGGACGGGTAAGGTTTCAGGGATTGAGGAGACGACCCAAGCCAGGGCACCCCGCTCCCGGCGAAGCTATAAGCTTAGATGATGCGTAATGTTTAACAAGGCTGCACCGGGCACCACAGCCCTGATAAAACAAAAAGGGGGAGATGTTGGGGGCGGGGATAGGCTTTGCCTTTACTGTGCTAATTTCCATATGAGGGCGTGGTTTAATGTATATAAGATGCTGTATGCGGAAGCATCTCTCTCTCGGGATGTGACCAGCCGTGACTAAACAACCCCTGAAACCTCGGGTGCTCTGTCTGGGTTAATTCCTCTTCGGAGGCCGGTGACGATCGAAGACTCGCCATGGGGATAGGTGAGTAGAGAGGACGGGGATATAATAGTTACAGATCAACCCACCGCCGGTGCCGTAGATAAGGCCCCCGGCAGATAGATTATAGTATTAAATCTTGAGTCCAGAGCACTGTTTGCTCTGAGACTATGTTTGTTTTTCTTTTCTTTTTATAGAAGATGCTGTCAATTTTGCTTATTTTGTCATTCCTCACCATTGGACTTGAGGCTGGTTTTGGACCTCCCCCTGGAAAAAGCCTGTATGAAAGCCTTTATGGACCTCCCTGTGATTGCAGAGGTGGTACTTTTTCGACTCCACCCACACATTATTCTCGGAGGATCGACTGCGGAGATAAGAATGCCTATCTTCAGTATTCTGTCACCAGTACTGGTACATCCCGCCAATCATGGCAATGTGTGATGAAACCCAAGGTTATACCCCAAAATGATGGCTCTCCAGGGCCTTGTCCTGATGATTGTGAGTATCGTCAGGCCCTCCATTCCTCATGTTATTCGACCACACAACAATGCACAGGCAAAAATCAACAAGTCCATCTTACCGCTAAAATAGAAAAGGAGTATGCAGGAACCTTTGGGGGAGAGACTAGCGCCAGCGTTCTTGGTACATCTAATAAATATGCTCAGGCCTCCTGTGGTAAAGAACTTCTTGGGCGCTCGGCTTGCTGGTCGATACATGCACCAATCCATGTTTCCGATGGGGGAGGCCCAACAGATCAAATTCGGGAAATGGAGGTAAAAGAACGTATAGATGAAATAATTAAAATAATGTATCCTCCCCTGACATATCATCCCCTAGCATTACCCAAGGGGCGAGGGGTGAACCTTGATGTTCAGACCTCTGATATTCTAATGTCCACTCATAGAGCGCTTTTGAAAGCGAATCCTACTCTTGCAGAAGATTGTTGGCTTTGTATGGTTCTAGGGACTCCCATCCCTCTAGCCTTAATGATGTCTAATGTTTCTATTGGAATTAATTGTACCCTAAGCCCTCCTTTTCGAGTGCAACCCATGGGTCCTTTTTCTGCCCCTTGTATTGAAGCTGTGTCTCGTAATCTTACATCTGATATTGATGTTGGCCATGTGTCCTTTGCTAATTGTAGCTCCTTTAATTTTAGCCAGCAGGAACAGGAACTTTTTTGCCCGGGTCCTGGGAGAGTTTTTGTATGTGGTGGCAACATGGCCTTTTTGGCTTTGCCACGTAATTGGACAGGTACCTGTGTTCAAGCTCTTATTCTTCCTGATATAAGTATTATCCCAGGAAATGCCCCCGTACCATTACCTAGTTTTGATTATATAGCTGGAAGAGCTAAGAGGGCGGTTGCCTTTATACCCCTATTGGTTGGCCTCGGAATTACTGGTGCACTGGCGACCGGCGCTGCAGGCCTCGGAGTGGCTGTTGATTCTCATGTAAAATTAGCCAATCAATTGATTGAGGATGTCCAAACTCTCTCCGGAACTATTAATGATCTCCAGGATCAAATTGATTCCCTCGCCGAAGTTGTTTTGCAAAATAGGCGTGGTTTGGATTTGTTGACTGCCGAGCAAGGAGGGATATGTTTAGCCCTCCAAGAAAAATGTTGCTTTTATGCTAATAAATCTGGCATTGTTAGAGATAAGATTAAGAAATTACAGGAAGAATTAACTAAAAGACGCAGAGAACTTTTAAATAATCCACTATGGAATGGCTTCCATGGGATTCTTCCCTACCTGATCCCCTTTTTAGGACCCTTGTTTGGTTTTCTCCTACTTCTTTCCTTTGGCCCCTGGGCTTTTAATAGATTGACCACCTTTGTTAAATCTCAAGTAGATACAGCAATTAATCAAAAGAGTCATATATTTTATAGTAGGTTACAAGATCGTGATGCCCCCGAATCCCCTGGCGATCGGTTGCAGTTTACCGAAGATCTTCTTAAGGAACCATGGCACCGGAGATGGAAGAAAAGGCTCTATTCCCTTTGCAGAAGGGCTCATCAACCCCTCCCCTGTTTTCCACATCCTCGTATAGCTTAAATGATTTGCTTTTCTTATAATATTGATGTTATTTTTCTGTCTTTATTTTTGTGAGTCTCCTTTGCTATACCCCCAGCAGAGAGGCTGTGGATTGTGCCAATGACGGGATTATTGCAACCCTGCATGAGGAGGTTGGAGGTTGCCTTTTGATCTCATCTGTAAGACCATCAGCTCACAATGACGGGCAACCTCCAATCACTACTAGTAAATAAGGCCTATTAGGCCCTTTACTTAAGACCTGGATGACCTAAGACAGTGGCGGATGGCATGTTTGTCTCGACGCCCGCCCCTCATGATCAGAGACCGGTTGCATAGCCTAAGACAGGCCTACCACCCTCTTGAAAAATAAAAAAGGGGGACATGTAGGAGACTGAGCCATTCTTTGCTATTCTCTTTCCCTTATTATCTCTCTCTATTCCCCTCTTTAAGTTTCGTTTCTCTTTAAGTTTCGTTTTTCTTTAAGTTTCATTTCTCTGTTAAGTTTCATTTCCTTGAAATGTTGTAATCATGCTGATGTTGAAAGTATCTAATGTTTCAACGGTTAGCCCCGCCTTTAGTGCAACTTGCTTATATAAGCCCTTCCCCAAGATAATAAAGTGAGACTGCTTAACACCAACTATGCTTCTGTCTCCTTCCTCTCGGTGGTCCTGTTCCCAGGTCTCTTAGTCAGTGACCTTCCTCGAGCTTTGCTCCCCCGGCCCTTTCCAGCTTCGGCCACCCGCGTTTGTTTGGCCTGCGGGACAGGTCACCTTCTCTCTGCTATCACCCATCTAATCAGTTACTAAATTCTAGCCTGCCAATCTTAAACTGTCTAATAGCTTTGCTTCAGCCACAGTCAAGTGAAAAGCAAGGTGGACTTGGTGAAGAAGTGGCCATGATCAAATCCCACCACCACCACTGTGTGCCCTTGGTTGGCTTATCGTTTTCTGGACCATAGGTTCTTCATTGTAAAAATGAAGGGGTTGAACTATGTGACCTCTAGGGCCAAACTGATAATCCTATAAGTATAGTTCAGGTCCTCAGGACAGGCCTTCATTGGCACTCCAGCTGAACTATTTAAAGGGTCTCCTTTGAAGAATTCATTTGTAGAATCCATCCCTGTATCTACACAGGGAAGATGTGGCATTCTTTCTGCTGTAAATGACTAATTGCTTTGGATAAATGGAAAGCATATTAAATGTTCACTATTCACCAAGCACTGCACTAAGTGCTAGCAATACAAACAGAATGTTGTGCTAGCCCACTGCTCTCAGAGCACTCATATTCAGCAAACATAGGAGGGTTCAATGGGAGGGCTGGGGGTTTTTGGGGTACATTAGCAAGTCACATGGCAATGCATGGGGCATTAGACAGCATAGTGGCAGTAAGATAGTAATGCCTGGTGGTCTGCCATCTTACCAGAAGGGTTACATGTGGTAACTCCTTGCTTATCCATGTCCACTCAAGAAAAGGAAGGGAGAATGGGAGGGACCATGTAGAATTTAAGGATTTGGTCTGAAGAATGGAATGGAGTAGGGACTCTGTGTCCTTTCCCGCATAGGTCAGGTTGGGATAAGGTTGGTCAGTATACAGCCAGGAGGGGGAAAGGGAAGAGATAATTGGCATGAAGTTTAGGGGAAAGGGCTGACTAAAGTGCCAGCTCCGTCAGGTGGCATCTTAGCCTTGCCCAAGGTGGCAAAGTAGCAGGAGAGGCAGTGCACCAACTCAGGTGGCTGGACTCTAGGTGTGGTATTCCTTCTGCTGTATTAAACTTTCGAACCAATCTTTCCACTGTCACTCTCTTGCCCACACTCTATAAATCATCTGTAATACCACTGACTGGATAATATTTCTTACGCATGAATCTAGTCATGTCACACCTTTTCTCAAAAACATTCAACTGCCTACTATTGGCCACAATTATAGATTTGCCTTAACAAGGCAACAACAGACAGTTTTCAAGCGTTTTGCAATCTGTTGCATGGTTACAATGGAAAGATTTTCTCTCATTCCATCTCCCACCTTTAACTTTGGAATCAGATAGACCAAGGTTCAAATCTTGCCTCTTGATGCTTATTGCCTATGGGATCTCAGTTTCCTCCTCTATAAAATGATATATTTGAAATAAATGGCTTTCCAAGTTCCATCTAGGTCTATGATATTATACCCTTTGGGGCATCTTATATTATTACTTCCTGCCAACTAATAATTTATGAGTTACATTTCCAAAGGTAGATATGTTGTGCTCACAGAGGGTGATATAATGGAGTCACTTGGAACAATTTGGAGAATCAGACTTGATTCTCAATTCTGAAATTATTATTTGTGTGACCATTGGCAAATAACCTCTCTAAGCTTCAGTTTCCTCATCTGTGAAATGGTGTGGTAACAATGACACTTTAATCACAGGTTTGATCAAAAGAAATGCCATTTAAATCATTCTGTAAACCTTAAAGTGCTACCAAAAAGAGGTACTAGCTATTAATATTGACACTCCTCTAATAGGTCAACATAGTAACTATAAAACAGGAAAGGAAACTAGCTTATTGTCATAACCTGTATTTCCTCTCTCACTCCTCCAGGTTTTATCTTCCTTGAGCTGTACCTTCTCTAAGCTAGTGGTGCAGTGGACAGAACCCTAGATCAAGATACAGGGAAACTTGAATTAAATCTGACCTGAGACATTTATGAGCATCCTTTAGTCTGTCTGCCTCAGTTCTCTCATCTGGAAAAGGGGGAGAATAATAGCATCTCCCTCCCATGGCTACTATGAGAATAACATGAGATTATATTTGTAAAAATGCTTTTCAAACCTTTAAAAAGCATCCTATAAATATTACGGACTCCATAAATTACAGAATCTCTCCATATTTATGTTGGTTTTCAGGTTAACAGCCAGAAGTGTGCTTTTCATGCTTACCACCCAAACCCTGGGCAAGTTAAAGCCTTTCTTTTTTTATGCTTGATAGAGGACTTTATGGAGGGATTTTGTAAGAAGGAGGTAATTTTAATGATTGTTCTGAGAGCTGTTGAGGATCAGAAAGGCCTTGGTTCTAGTTCCTGATGTCACTCACTAGCTGTGTAGCCTGTAGCAGATCCAAGGGCCTTAATTCATGGCCTTAAGATGAAAAGGTTGAATTAGTTTACTTTCCTTGTTCTTTTCAACTCTAAAATTTCATGATTCAATAAATGCTAGCAGGTATTGGAATTTTTTTTTCTCATCCCACCCCCACCACTAGGTTGAGGTTGATAGTACACAGTTAAATAAGCCTTGGAGGCTGTGGGATCGGTATTAGGGCAGCAGGTTGGTAAAAAGGCAAGGCAAAACTCAGGTTCAAATCTGGTTTATGACATTTATGGAAGTCCTCCCTGGGCCTCATTTTACTCATCTGTAAAATAAGGTGAAGGAAGGAGGAGGTCTTAACCATGGAGTTTAAAAAATATGTTGATAACTATTCCAATATAATTAGTTTCCTTTGGAATCTTGTGTATTTGTGTATTTTGTTTTAAGCACTTAAAAACGTTCTGGTTTACACGTACTGATGCACAGTGAAGGGAGAACCAGGAGAACGTTGTACAAAGTTACAGCAATATTGTTCAATGAATGACTTAGCTGTTCTCAACAATACAATGATCCAAGACAATCCCAAAAGACAAAGATGAAGCATGTTATTTGCCTCCAGAGAAAGAACTGGTGTGGTTGGAATAGAGTGAAACATGCTAATTTCATTTTCTTAATTTTTTTTCTTTTCTTCAAGTCTTCTTGTACAAAATGACTAATATGGAAATGTTTCAGATAATTTCACCTGTATAGTTCCTTATCGTCTACATGGGAGGGGAGGGAGAGATAAAATTTGGAACTCGAAACTTTAAATAAAAATGTTTTTAAAAATTTGTAGACCGTTATGAGAAGGGGTTCATAGGCTTCACCAGCCTGCCAAAGGAAAGGGACCGCTGACACAAAATCCTTTCCTATCTAACTCTATGATTTAGTGTGTGGAGTTTAAATCAAATAAACTAGCCTTTGGTTCTCCATTTCATGGAGGCAGGATATGGAAGACGCGGCCCTTTGTACCTGGCTTTATTTACAGAATCTTCCAGCGAATTTTGCCTGAAAAGATCTAACACCCCCTTCCCCCGCCCCTTTTCTGAACAGAAATAAAATATCAGAGGTTTTTGTTTGGGTATTTCTTTTTACTATTAGAGGGAATATATTCTTTAAGCGTTTTGCAATGACGTATTCTTGACTATATAGTGGGCGGGAAAGAACTAAAAACTGCTGGCCCCGCCCGCGCTCTTTCAGTTCCCAAACAGGTCGGCTCCGTGGATATATAAGGGAGTGCAGCCTGCTGAAAGCGTCAGTTCTTTGTGGTGGTTAACAGTCATCATGTCTGGTCGTGGTAAAGGAGGCAAGGGGCTGGGCAAAGGGGGTGCCAAGCGGCACAGGAAGGTGCTCCGCGATAACATCCAAGGCATCACCAAGCCTGCCATCCGCCGTCTGGCTCGGCGTGGCGGCGTCAAGCGGATCTCCGGGCTCATCTACGAGGAGACTCGCGGCGTGCTGAAGGTGTTTCTGGAGAACGTGATCCGGGACGCCGTCACCTACACCGAGCACGCCAAGAGGAAGACCGTCACTGCCATGGACGTGGTCTACGCGCTCAAGCGCCAGGGCCGAACCCTCTACGGCTTCGGCGGTTAATTCAGCATTTTGCAAACTCGTCCAGGAAAACCAAAGGCCCTTTTCAGGGCCCCCCTCAGTTATCTGATAAAGGAGCTGTAATTCACCTTTTTTTCATTAATTTTTTTTCTACGATTGCTTTTGTTCGGTTAGCGGTTTTGTTAAGTTATTTGTACTTAAAAAGTGCACAATCTGTATGGTCGGCTGTATTTCTGATCGAAATTAAACATTGCTCATCCTTTTTGCACTAGGCAGTGCAGCATGAAAGGTTCACAAACAGGCTCACAAAATGGACGCCCGTTATGTTGATGCTTCTCTATTGCGGAGAGCAGGCAGTCTGGGCGGAGGGCGTGGCCGAGATGCGCGAATGGGGAAAGCGAAAGCCAATCGCAGTGTCCTCCTGGTCTACACAGGAATCTCTTGTCCAATCAGAATAGGACTTTCTGATCCGGCCTGGTTGAAGGTCTTTAAAAGATCCTTTAATAAAGCTTTAGGCGGTTTCCACGAAATACTGGAAGACAGTCACAAAAGTGGAGAGTTAGTTGCGAAACAAAAACAACCTTTTAGCCAAGCCCTTTTACTGAGGATAGTGGGTATTGACCAGAACAGAAAGGGCCAGTTATTCTGATGAAATATGCATTCCTTAATTTCTCCGCTGTGGGAACTGAGATATGGTCCATTCTGTATCAGTTTTCTAAGGTTTTAAGGATTACAGAAGATTTCGAGATTTGAACATTTAGATGCCAAGAACTGGCCCCCAAACCAGAGGGGAAAAAACGGTGGAAAACAGATTTTTCAATTTGCAAACATTAATGAATCACTGTCAGTCACTGCTCAGCACTTAGTGGGGATACACAGAAAAAGGGAAATCAATCCCCTTGCATAAGGAGTTTACATTCTTAATAGAGATAATAAATACCTGTGTTAGTAAATACAAGATAAATGTAAAATAGATGGGAAGGAGACTTGGTGGGAAAAGCACTAGCAGCTTGGGTGTTGTTGAGAGGAATTCAGGAGAAACCAGGAAAGACTTTCTGGAAGAGGATGTGCTTGGATTGAGTTTTAGGAAACGAAGGAATTTTCAGAAATGGGGTTTAGCAGAGGGGAGCATTCCAGGTATCTGGAACAGTCACTTTCTGGAGGGTATCAATGTGTTAGAAGCCTAGAAGTGAGGGACACACAAAGGTGCCCTAAAGGTTAAAAATAAAATTAAGGGTTGCTTTTCTCAGTACCTTGAGAGGCCATCCTGAGCCTGAGAATATCGTAAACTTCCCCTTATCCGGGACCATAAAAATGCCTTGTCACCCCTCTATCCTAGGTCATAAAATCCTGTCTCCCTTATCTTGTCATCCATCTTTTCTCATCCTGCCCCTAAATCTCCAACCCCCATTAGAAACCCTAAAATAACATCACCATCTGTGTAGCTTTCTGTGTATGTAAGTCTGGTCCTTTTCCTATATCAATGCCTTTGTTTAGCTCCTTGCTAAATCTCAGGCCCGTATGCTTTTGCTCAATAAAGCTTCCAGAGGCTAAAGAGAAGGTCTCAGCGAATTCTTTCAAAATCTGAACCAGCTCTCCCAACTCTGACTTCAGCAGGAGGATAGGAAGGGGCCAGGTCGTGAAGGGCCTTTAAAAGCCAGAATCTTTCATATAAGTTAGGAAGATTGGAAGACGAAATGCGGGACTATGCTCTACATTTATTTTCTCAGTGCCAAACACGATTTTATACATATAAATAAGATGATTTCATGGAAGAAAATATTTGTTAGGCTCTTGCTAAGTGTTAAAATATCGGCTCTTATGGAGCTTGCATTCTTTTTTTCCTTTTTACAAATTTGTATTTTTTATTCTGAAATTAAACATGAAAACACAGTATTGCCTCACATACGAAGCAAAATAAGAAAACAGGATTTTATAAGAAAGTAAGCCTCTTGTAGAGGTTGCTTTAAAAAAATGTAATTCTACATTTCTTTAAAAATGGTTCTTATTTGTGCTTCTTTCTAAACTTCCTGCCCCTTCAGGGCATTTAAAAAAATTTTTCAATGTTCTTTTTTTTTTTTTATTTTGGCATCACTATTTGTAATGTAATCTCCTTGAGGCATCACTATTACATAAATTTATATTCCTTCTTATAGGAAATGAGAATAATCAAGCAAAATAAATTCACACATTGGCGATTTCCGGAAATGTATGTTTATCTCTGAACCTTGAAACACACTGGTACTCTGAAGACACTGGTGGTCTTTGCCTCGATAAGAATTCTTCATTTTTTAATTAATTAATTCTTCATTTTTCTTTACAACATTTTTTATCCTTGTATAAATTGTTTTCTTGTTTCTGCTTACTTTATTCTGAGTAAATTCAGTCAATGAATGGTGCAGTGAGTGCATAGAATAGACTCGGATTAGTAGTGGACTCAGGAAGCCTAAATTCAAATGCTTCCTCAGACATAAGATGTGTAACTCTGATAATTAACCAACCTCTCTTTGCCTCAATTTTCTCATCTATATAATAGGAATAATAATAGTACTTGCTTCCCAGGGTTGTTGTAAGGATCAAAGGAAATAACATATGACAAGGGCTTTGCAAATATTAAAATGCTATATTTGTAGCTATCATCACCCAGGAATTTTCTGAAAAATAATTTCCATTCCACTCATATGTCAATGGTTTGCTTTTCTTTGATGAGCTTACATTCTGTTATAAGTCAAGAATTCTGACCAGAGACTGGAGCTCTTCATGCCCCTCCCAGAAACAATGACAATTTTATTGGATTGTGCTTCTAGAAATGGAGATTGATAAGGGGAGAATGGATCAGTAGTAAAGAGATTGCCTGTGCTCCTGAAAGCCTGAAAGGGGGAAGAGAACAAAGGCAAGGTTGGGCTATCTCATTCAATCTGCTCACTGCACCCCGTAAGGTTGGTGCTATTATTATGACTATTTTGCAGTTGAATAAACTGAAGCCGACAGAGGTTTTGGGACTTGGCCAGGGTTCCATAACTAATAAGTGTCTGAAGGTACATTCGAACTCAGGTCTCCCTGATTCCAAGTCCAGCACTAACCTACTGGGTCTTCTAGACCTTGAAATCTCTCAATACAATGGCCTTTCCTCAGTGCTCATCCTCCTTACCTATTCTATACTATCACCATATCCCTCCTTCTTAATCCTTTCTCCTACCTTAGCTTCCAGGCCTCTCTTCTGGTTCTCCTTCTTAACTAATTGCTCTTCCAAGATCTTTTGTGGGGCCTTTTCCTGATCCCTTAAGGATGTATTATTCCCCAGGGTTCTCTCTTTGGGCCTTTTCCTTCTCTCTGAATTCCTTAGTAATTGCATAAGTTCCCACTGTGTTAGCTGTTGCTCTAAACTAATGATTCCCAAATCTGGAGGTGTGATATAGTAAAGAGAGAACTGAAACGTGAATCTCAGAAACTTGGATTTAAATACCATTGCAGCATTCCTAACCTATGTAGCCATAGGCAAGTCACAGCCTCTCTGACCCTGTTTCTTCATCTGTAAAAGGGGGAAGAATAAAAGTATTGGGGCAGGACCAACAGCACTTCAATCAATGCCCTGCTTTTCCTACTATCTGGTCTCTGTCGCTCTGTGACTATTTCTTATTATGTGTCTAAGGATACGATTGTTTTTCCTTAGAATTTTGACACTTAGAATTTTGTGCTATCCTTCTTCATTCTGCAAAATGTAAAACAGACTAGAGATGTACACGACTATATGAATAAGTAAAGTAAGTTTCATGAGCAGACTTCTTTTTCCCTTCCCTAATCACTTATTTGGGGAGACATTCATTTGCTCCCAAACAGAGGAACTGAAACCCCTTGGAGAGACTGATCAGGTTTCCTCATTTTTAAATTCCCTGAATTCAGCCTGTTGTTCCAATGATTATAATAAGTGGCCTTAATTTAAATACCTACACATAGAGTTGTTTTAAAGTAGTGACTCTTAAAATATGATCTGGAGACCCCTGAACATCTCCAGGGTTCTTTTAGGGGGACTGGAAAGTCAAAATAACACTAGGATGTTTTCGTTTCTAAAATGGTAAATATTGATGCATATAATCCAAATGAACACAGCACCTTCTTTGAAGAGGGAGCGTCATGTTGGACTGTTAAGTGCCTGCGTCTCCCAAGTCATACAATCAATTCCAAAATTTTTGAGACCTGCCGTATCACTCCTACTGACCATCACGGGTGCGCTTACCCTGTATGAGTACTCCATAAAATAGTCTTCTAGGCAAGGGTTAAGTTTGGCAATCGAACAACGTGACCAGCTCTTCCGCTTCTCTCGCTGCAGAAGCATTTGAATGTTTGGCAGTTTAGAACGCCTGAATCTCGCGGTGTCAGGATGGCCGAGTGGTCTAAGGCGCCAGACTCAAGGTTAAGTCCTTCCTAACGGAGTGTTCTGGTCTCCGTATGGAGGCGTGGGTTCAAATCCCACTTCTGACACATGTAATTTTTTAACCTTTTTATTTCTTTACAGATGAAGCGCTCCTGGGATCTTTTAGCTAAACATGTTTGTCATTCGAAAGGCGTGGCCAGCCCATGGGAATTGCGCTCTCTGCAGTAAAGTTTGAATGCTTGGCAGTTTATCTTGAGAAAGAACCATAGTTTCCCAGCACCTTATCTTGCTACGTGATCTTTGAAATCTTGGTGATCTTCGGAATTTTCCTAAGACTCTTCAGATGGGAGCTTGTCAGTTTCCTGGCTTGGCGCTGGTCCAGGTTTCACAGGCATACAAAAATGAGGTCTGCACAGCGGCTCCGTAGGTCTTCCCTCCCGTTTGGTAGTCTGCTTAATACCTCTTATCTGCCACACTTTCCTTCAGAGCCTCCCAAACATTCAGCTGGCTCTGACAATCTGTGTGTCAACCTCATTATCAATGTATAATCCCTGGAAAGTACTCTGCCAAGGTATAACGTTTTCCACAGTATTCAAAACTTCTCCACTTCTTGTAACCAAAAGTTCTGCAAATGGATGGTGTGGTGCTAGCTGGTGAAACACCTGTGTTTTAACTTGGTCTTAATATTTAGTCCAAGTAATTTTTAGTCCAAAATTAGTCCAAGTAGCAGATAATGGATCCATACTTTGTTGCATCGAAGCTTCAGAGGCTGCAATGAATGCACAATCATTTTCGAACAAAAAAATATCACGCACCAACTCTCCCTTCACCTTATTCTTGGATTGTAGCTTTTTCAAGTTAAATAAATTGCCATCAGAGGGAGTAGTTTACAAGAAACTTTTGAGAGGAGGAATATTCTTCATTCCTCTTTTAAGAGAGATCACTCATAGTTCCAGACTCTTTTGGTGACACATGGAAAGAGAAAGACAAGATTTGAAGGGGTTCTTCAACAAGTCCCTGATTTCCAACTTGTCTCCCTGGAGATACAGAGTATATCCCCTTGGTTGAAATTGGGTCCTCTCCATTGACTGAGCTAAGGCCTCAGACTAGTTCTATTTCAAGTTTATTCACTTTTTCATATTTCTTGGTATATTTTAATCTATATAACTTCTCAGATTTGTTTGCTTGATTAAATAGGCTTATTCTATCTATGATGGTCTTTTCTGTAACTAGAATTAGTGAAAAGGACCCAAGCCCATGGGTATAAGCTTGAGGTACTCTACCCATTCAATTTTTTTCCCCCAATTATTTATTTATTTTCACATCCTTTGCTTTTGAAATGAGGAGATCCAAATTTTCTCCCTCCCTCCTACCTCCCTTACTGAGAGAGACAAGAGAAGGCAAGCAATAGAATATCAATTTTACACATGCAATCATCAAACATAGTTCCACATTAGCCATATCACAAGGGAAAAAAGCAAGAAAAATAAAGTGGGAAAATTATATGGCGGTTTGCTCTCAAACTTCATCAGTTCTCTCTCTGTGGAGGTGGATGGCATTTTTTCATCATGAGTCCTTTGGAATTGTCTTAGGTCATTGTATTGCTCAGACTAGGCAAGTCTTTCACAGTCAATCATCACTACAACATTGCTGTTACTGTGTACAATGATCTCCCAATTGTCACTTCACTTTGCCTCAGTTCATATAGGTCTTCCCATGTTTTTCTGTAACCACTCTTCTCATCATTTCCCCCCCACAATAGTACTCCATCACAATCATATGCTACAACTTGTTCAGCCACTCCCTACTTAATGAGTATCCCCTTGATTTCCAATTCTTTGCTCTCTTTGGGATACAGACCTAGTAGTAGCATTGCTGGGTCAATGAGTATGCAGGTTTATAGCCCTTTGGGCACAGTTCTAAAGAATGATTGGACCAGTTCATACCCCACTGACAATTCATAAGTGTACCTATTTTGCCCTCATCCTCTATAGCATTTGAAATTTCTGATACATGTGAGGTGGTAACTCAGAATTGTTTCAGCTTGCCTTCCTTTAATCAATAGTGATTTATAGTATTTTTTCATGTTACTATAGATAGTTTTATTTCTTCGAAAACTGCCTGTTTTATATCCTTTGACCATTTTATCATTTGGGGAATGGCTATTTTGTATAAATTTGACTCAGTTCTATACTCAGTATATAATTAATGAATGAGAAGTTTTCTGAACCAGAGAAACTTGCTGTAAATTTTTTTTAAAACAATATTACTTCATTGTCTATGGCATTTTTTTTAACAAAATGTAGTTTCTCTAATTATCCCTTTTAATTAGGTCTACTTTTGCTTTGTCTGAAATCATGATTGCTTCTCACGAATTTTCTTAATTCAGCTGAAGCATATTAAATTCTTCTCCAGGCCTTTATTTTAATTCTGTGTGTCTTTTTGTTTCAAGTGTGCTTCTTGTAATCTACGTATTGTTAGATTCTGGTTTCTAATCCATTCTGCTATCCACCTCTGTTTTACAGTTGAGCTTATCTTATTCACATTCACAATTATAATTATGTGTATTTCCCTCCATCCTATTTTTTTCTGTTTCTTCTTCTTTTCTCTTTTTCTTTTTATCCTGTCCCTTCTTGAAAGTCTATATTGCTGTTCAGTCAATAAGGCAATGAAACATGGCCTGATGCTGGCTCTGGGCTGCCCCTTGGACCCTGCAGGGACTCAAGGCCCCAGGCACCCTCTGCCTGGGCAGTATAAAAGACCTTAAAATGATCAACTTTTACTCAGCTTAGAAAAGAACTCATTTACAACACTGAGATTCTACATCTGTGATGAATGTTCTTCTCCTGAAGCTGCTTGAATGAAAAAAAAATTTTTTTTTTAATTTTAAGAAGTGGATTTTATTACCACGGGACTGTCGGGGTACATGGTCAACCAAATCAGACAGTGTTTTGGCACAGACATTGTGCCAGTTTTATAGAGGTTCCATAACCAGATTACGTAAACTGAAATTACAGTGATGTAAGCTGAAACTACAGTGATTGGTCAGTATACATTTGAATTTCCCTCCAGCGAGAAACCCTAGGCTGGGACTCCCACCCACAGATCAATCAAAGGGAAAGCTAGGGGTAGGGGTCCTGCCTGTTTACAGATCAATCAAGGGAAAGCAAGGGGTGGGTGTCCTGCCTGTTTACAGATCAATTAAGGGAGAGGAAGGTGGAGTTCTCTGCTTTACAAATCAATGAAGGAAAGGGAAGGTTGAGTTGCCTGATTTACAAATCAATGAAGGGAAAGGTAAAGTGGAGTAGTGTCCAACATTCCCTACTCTTCCTTGTAGGTATGTCAAACCTTTGACATGGCAGGGTTTTGAATGAAAATTTTTGACCATTCCAAAATCAGTGAAGTCCATTTCTTCCTTAGAAATTTCAATGTGACAAAAAACATGTTGAAAAGTACCATAAGGATTACCTGCCAAGGTGACTAACTGAACAGAAGGAAGACCATTGAACTCCCACATATCTGCTCCAACAAAACCCTGAAGTTCATACAAAATTTAATAATGATAAAGAAATCCAGTGAGGAACTACAATAAGTAACTTTTTCTACCCCAGAAAAAAGGTCATCCAGAAAGCAGCCTTAAGGGCAATAGGAAAGAGGGCCTCTCTAACAAAGCTACCTCAGGTGCAGGGAGCCGGTACTACCAGAGAGAGGTCACATGTAGCCTGTAAGACTGATCTGGAGGCAACAAAAGTAAAGTGTTCCCCTTAGAAAGTCCAGAGTAGTCAAAAAGCTGCATAGTGGGGACCCAAAAAGCCCAAGGGAGCAATAGCAGGGACCAACATGGAATAGTTCAGGCAGACCCAGGGCCTCTATCCCTAAAACTCTGTCCTGTGGTCCTAGAGAGGATCTTGAAGATTCCGTTTTCTGAACCTAAAAGGTCTTGGGCCTAACTTTGGAAGGTAGAGGTCATCATAAGAACTCAGAGAACTCAGGGTAAAACCAAGCAAGGTTAACTGCCCCATCCAAAACTGCAGCAGAGAGCAAAGCTCCAATTCAGGGATTAAAGTTGGAGAGAAGAATAAAATCAAAGACAACATTGGTCAATATAAAAATTTATTGCAAATCTTGAGATTCCCCCAAAGAACAAAATCAAAGGATTGAAAGAATAGAAGAAAATGTAAGATCTGCTATAAAGAATAACTGGCTGGAAAATAGGTTGGGATTAGAAATTAAGGTACATTGGACTCCCTGAAAACCATGTTTAAAAAAAAAAAAGCCTAGATATTATATTTCATGAAATCATAAATCATAAAAGAAAACTACCAGATTTATTAGAGCCAGAGAACAAAATAAAAATAGAAAGAATCCGCTGATCATCTTAAAGAAATCTCCAAAAGAAAAGACCCAAGAATGTCAATACTTTCTCTCTCTCTCTCTCTCTCTCTCTCTCTCTCTCTCTCTCTCTCTCTCTCTCTCTTTCTCTCTCTCTCTCTCTTTGTCTCTGCAATTATCCAGAAAGAACGAGTTCATATGAAGGAACAACAGTCAATATCACAAGACCTGCCTGACAGCTTTTACTGAAAAACAAAGGTCTTGGAATACAATATTTCAAAAGACTGGTTTTCAACCAAGAATAAATTATCTTGCAAAACTGAGTATAATCCTACAGGGAAAAATGGATCTTTAAAGGAACAGAGAACTTTCACATGTTTCTGATGAAAAGACCAGAGTTGAGTAGGGAAATGGAAATACAAATTAAAGGGTCCAGAGAAATCTGGAAAGGTAAATTTATTTTTAAAATTTTAAGGAACAATACGATGATATAGTACTAACATTCTAATAAAGGAAGAATAAATGTGGGGGGAAAAAAAGAAAGTCTATATTGCTTCTAACCACTGTCTCCCTTATTCTGTCCTCCATTTTATCATCTCCTTCCATTTTTTAAATCCCTTTCCCTTCTTATTTCCCTATTGGGTAAGTTGAATTACTATACACAAGTCTGTGTGTCTGTGTGCATGTCTGTGTATTCTTTCCTCTTTGAAATAATTAAAATGAGAGTGAGGTTCAGGTTCACTACCCTCTCATTTTCCTCTCCATTTTAAAAGCTGTTCCCTGTGTGCCTCTTTTATGTGAGAAAATTTTCTCCATCCTACCTCTCCTTTCTCCCTTCTCCCATTGCATCCTACTTTCTCACCCTTTCATTTTTTTTTTTATGAGCATAGGGGATCATTCCAACATAATTGAATCAAACCCGTGCCCTCTGTCTATGTCAACTCCTTTTAATTACCCCAAAAAGGATAAAGGTCCTAGGAGTTACATATATTATCTTCCCATATGTGAATGTAAATAGTTTAAACTTATTGAATCCCTTATACTTTTGCTCTCATGTTTACTGTTTTATTCTGCTCTTGAGTATTGTGTTTGAATGCCTTATTTTCTATTAAGTGCTTTTATTTTCCATTAAAAATGTTTGAAAGTCCTCTATTTCGTTAAATATTCATTTTTCCCCCTGAAGGATTATATTCAGTTTTGCTGGGTAGGTTATTCTTTGTTGTAATTCTAGCTCCTTTGCCTTCTGGAGTAGCATATTCCAAGTCCTCCATAATGTGGAAGCTACTAAGTCTTGTGTGATCCTATATAATATTTGCCTCTATAATATTTGAACTGTTTCTTTCTTGCTACTTGAAATATTTTCTCTTTGACCTGGGAGCTCTGGAATTTGTTTATAATATTCCAGAGTATTTAAATTTTATCATCTTTTTTTAGGAGGCAATAAGTGCATGCTTTGAATTTCTATTTTACCTTCTGGATCTAAGGTATTAGGACAATTTTCTTTGATGATTTCTTAAAATATGATGTCTATGCTCTTTTTGTTAACCATGGCTCCCAGGTAGTTCAATAATTCTCAAATTTTCTCTCCTTGATTTATTTTACAGGTCAGTTGCTTTTCCAATAAGAAATTTCACATTTTCTTATTTTTTAAATTTTGTTTTGTTGTTTCTTGCTGTCTGATAAAGTCATTAGCTCCCATTTGCCTAATTCTAAGTTGTAAAGAATTATTTTCTTTAGTGAACCTCCTTTTTTCCATTTGACCTATTTTGATTTTTAAGTTCTTTTCTTTAGTGAATTTTTATGCCTCCTTTTTCCATTAGGCTGTCTGGTTTTTTAAGGTGTTATTTTCTTCCATACTTTCAGTGACTGTTTTTACCAAGCTGTTAATTATCTTTTCATAATTTTCTTGTATCACTCTCATTTCTTTTCCCACTTTGTCTTCTACCATTCTTATCTCCTTCTTTAACACTTCCAGGAATTTTTGTTGGAATTGGTCTACTTAGCATTTTTCTTTGACACTTTTAAATCTTTGTCTTTCCTGCCTCAGTGGCAGCTTTTTATATTTAAAATCTTTTTGTTTATTTGTTTTTTGCTCATTTTCCCCACCCATTTCTTGACTTTGAACATTAAGTTAACATTAGGCTTTGCTCAGCTAGGTGTGGGACTTTAGGGTTTTTTGTGCTGCTGCTTTCAGAACTAGTTCAAGGGCAAGTTTTTGGTGCTTCCAAGGTAGTGTGATCCTGGGAGAGGTATGGTCACAGCTTTCCTGGTTTGTACTCTGGTCTTTATTTTAGAAGGAAGTCTAGTCGCCTGCACCAGTACTCTCTTTGCCTTGGAATTGTGAATAGGGCCATTGCTCCCTTTCGACCAATGACCAGTGCTCCTCTTCACCTTGAGTCAGATTGTGTAGGCTCCACATAGTTTTCCATCTCAGTGTCATAAACTTCTCTTGCTGACCTCTTAAATTTACTTATGCCAGAAAAAGTCTCACTCTGATCTTTTGTTGGCTCCACCACTCCAAATTTTGATTTGAAGCATTTTTCTAAAGTTGTCTAAAGGGGAATGTTGAGAGTATACAGTTGGTTTGCCTCCAGTCTACCATCTTGGCTCCAGTATTCTACCTCTTTAAAGGAAGCCAGTAGGATTTAAAAATAAAATTGCTTCCCTGAGACCAGGAGCATTTAGGGGAAGCAGATACACATATACACCTGCATGTGTGTATGTATAAATATATATACATGTGTATATACATATATATGTGTGTGTATATACACTCACACCCTTCCGCCCACATTTCTCATTTCTGCTACAGCTAGCTCCAATTGGCTAAAGGGACTGTACTGTTAAATTTTCAGTATGAGCATTTATACCTCAGAAATCTGCAAATATTAAAAATACATATATATAGAATACAAATACGTATGTATGTGTTTGAAGTCTATGTGTATATATACTTCTAGTCCACCACACCTTTCTGTCCTGGAGAACACAGAAACCAACCTTATATCTCCTCCTCTTCTTCCCACAAGTCAGTAATCATAATCCTTGGACAGAGATGGAAATCATTCTATCTATCTATCTATCTATCTATCTATCTATCTATCTATCTGTATTGAGAGAGAAAGAGAGGAGGGAGGGAGAGATGCTTCCCTTGTGCAACATTTAGAGAACCTATATGGCTATATATAACCTATGTGAGTAGTACATTACAAATATATCAGTACGAGGACCTTTAAGTATGAATCACAGAATCACAGCACTTGAGAGTTGGAAGTGGTCTAAGCAGCCATGTCTTCCAACCCATACCAAAAGGAATATGCAAGGTAAAGAAGAAAGGAAACAAGCATTTTTTAAAGCACCTACTTTGTGCCAGGCACTGTGCTAAGTGTTGGGGATATAAATACTAACAAAGAGTCCCTGTCCTCAGGTAGCTTACATACTAATAGGGAAGACAACATACTTAAAAGGGAGGGATTTGTGGAGGCACCTGGTGCAGAGACATCATTTGGAAAACTAAAAAGTCAGAGACAAGGTCAGGAGGAGAATGAAGGAGGGTGACCTGAGTCCAGGAGGAACTCCCTAGTGGGAAAATGGGAAAAGGCCTTATGGAGAGATATTCTGTAATGAAGAGGTCTCTCAACTGGAAGGGCAATCTAAGGTGAGGAACCCTAAAGTTCTGAGGGAAATTCCAGGATAAGATAGCAGTATAGGGATGACTTTTCCCATACTTTCAAAGAAAGCCAGGAACAGAACCAGGAGAGGAATAAAGTAGCACTTTAACATATTTACCAAGTGGTCATTTAATCTCTGGTTTAAGACATCAAAGAAGGGAGATCCCATCACATCTACAGGGATCCCATTCCAATTTGAGGTAGCCCTAATTATCATGAAGTTTTCTCTCAAATTAAATATAAATTGGTCTTTGTACTGCTTCTACCCATTGCTCCTGGATCTGTCTTCTGAAATCAAATAGAACAAATCCACTTCCTCCTCAGGGGTGCACTGGAGCCAGATCCAACTTGTTACAGAGTGGAGATTATTAAATTTTCAGTGTGAGTATTTACATCTCAGAAATCTGTAAATGCTACAAATCAGGACTTAATTTATTATTTTGGTTATTGTTTAGACTTGATAAAGTAATGAAGAAAAGGCTAATAATGAAGATTCAACTGAAAAGTGTGTTCTGTAGCCATTTGTTAAACAATTACTAGGACATATCTGCCTCTCTATAACATGAAACCACTTGAAAATTGAAATGAGGTTAGTCTGGCATGACTTGTTCTTGATGAAGCAATGCTGGCTCTTTGTAATTACCACTTCTCTTTCTAGGTGTCGAATTTCCTGGAGACTAATCATCTCTTTAATGATCCATTGTGGAATTTTCCTACATTGGTAGGATGAAAGTAGACTGTATACCATGCCTCTTTTCCAGGCTAATAATCTGTTTCCCAGACCACTCAACTATTCCCTTTCTGACCAAAATTGTCTATAGCATACCCCAACTGCAAAATACACTTTTGTTTCTCCCTTCATTGTCCTTTACCCCAATTCTCTTCCCCATTGTTCCTCCATCTGGTTCCTGGGTTTCTTTTTATAACTATACTTTCTTAACACACACACACACACACACACACACACACACACACACACACACACACACGTTCCTATTGAATAATGTATTCCCATCTTGAACCAAAATACAGTCTACTTTCATTCTACCAATGTTCAAAGCAACAATAATTTCCATAGCCCCCACAGCCTGGTGGTCAAGTATGTTACAGTCTGTCCATCCCCAGGGTCCTACAATACTCATAAAGGGAGTTGGGGCTATCTAGTCTCTGCTATTGACTCAAGCCTCCATGGGTGGTATTCCCTGAATTCTAGTGATACCCCACACCTTAGCTGCATTTAACCACTAGCAGTTAAGAGTAGCTTTTGGAAAAGAATATTTACTTCAAAGGTTTAGCAAGAACAGTCATATGAATAATGGCCCCTAAAATGCAAAGGGAGGATATAATCTGCCCTCTTAAGTTCCCTTAGTCTTAGAGGAGAGAAAGGGTATTAAATTTTCAGTGTAACTCAGATCTGACCAAGGTCTTTGATACTGTCAGTCGTGAGGGTTTAAGGAGAATTATTTCAAAATTTGGTTTCCTTGAGAAGTTCATCAGCATTGTACCATCAATTGCATGATGGCATGCTTGCCCAGGTTCTAGACAGTGCCCTTGTGCTTTTCCAGTCGCCAGTGGAATGAAACAAGGCTGTGTGCTTGCCAAATGCTCATTTTTAGCATGATGTTTTCAACCATGTTGTCAAATACCTTCAATGAGGATGAATATGGACAGGATCAAGGTCAACTACCTATAGTGACAGTAAATTCTTCAGCTTGAAAGGGCTACAAGCCAAGACTAAAGTGGAGGGAGTGCTAGCACATGATTTTCTGTTCACAGATAACTGTGCTCAGTGTAGCCTCTGAAACTGAGATGCAGCAAAGTATGGATCCATTCTCTTCTGCTTGTGCTAATTTTGGCCTAACAATTAACACCAAGAAAACACAGGTGCTCCATCAGCCACCACTACACCATCCTTACATATGTGGAACCATCAGTTACAGCAAATGGAAAAGCTTTGAATGCTGTGGATAAGTTTGCTTACCTTGGTAGTATACTTTCTAGGGATGTATATATTGAAAATGAGGTTGACACACACATTACCAGAGCTAGCGCAGTGTTTGGGAGACTCCAAAGGAAAGTGTGGGAGAGAAGGGGTATTAATCTGACTACCAAACTGACAGTCTACAGAGTCCTTATGCTGATCTCATTGTATGTCTGTGAAACCTGGGTAGTCTACCAGCGTCATGCCAGGAAACAGAATCATTTCCATTTGAATTGACAGGAAGATTCTGAAGATTACCTGGCAGGATAAGATACACTGAGGTCTTTTCTCAAAATAAAGTGCCAAGCATTCAATATCTACTTCAGAGAGCACACGTCCAATGGACAGGCCACATTGTTCAAATGCAAAACATATGCTTACCAAAAATACTATTTTTATGGAGAACTCACACAGGGCAAGCATTCACATGGTGGTCAGAAGAACACTCTCAAGGACTCTCTTAATAACTTTGGAATTGATTATGTGACATGGGAGACACTGGCACAGGACTGCTTAGCACATGCCTACATCAGAGAAGATGATGGACTCTATGAGCAAAGCAGAATTGAGGTAGCTCAAAAGAAACATGAGATGTGCAGAATTAGAGAATCTACCCCAAATGTTCACTATATGTGAACTCTTGGACTATTTGTGCCCAACCTGTGGTAGAACATTCTGAGCCTGATGATCCACAGTTGGACACAGTGTAACTTGATTCTAGCATAGTGATGTCATTTTGGTCCTCTTCAAGAAAGGACAGCAACCAACAACCAATAGCAAGTTCCAAGTTCAAAGTCTCCTAGGCTTGAGTCCAAGTACCCTGGGTTCTTAGGGCTTCCCTGATTAGCTGGCAGCATTATCAATCCTAGAATACTGCTTCCAAGGTCAACATGACTCCAGCTCCTGGATCCAGGGGGGTCTACTGCCTACACCAAGAACTGGGAAGAACATACAAAAAAACCTAGATCCCAAACCTGATTCTTAGGCCCACAGGCCCTAGAAGGGAGAGAACAGTCCTATTACCCCCAGTTCAGAGCATGGTACCTAAGCTTGGAGTGAAGAGGACCTTAAACACTTAGTAAATGTTAAAAAGAAAGAGAAACTCCTAGTTTGACAATTTTAAAGATGGAGACTGATGGAATTCTAATAAAGCTGTCCATAGCCCCAGTATTCTAACGTCCTTGTGGGCCACACTGAACAGCATGCCCTCTGCCCCTAGCTAGCCACTGCCCCCAGATTCAGTTCACATATTTGAACAGGTATGTTCTTGTATCCAACCACAATCACATTTATCCACATATCCAGACAGGACCGCAATATCTAACTATCCATTTTAACCAGAGAGGACCACAATCAGAAAGCAGCATGACTAGAATGATTTGATCACAGAACCATAGAAGGGACAGATCCCCTCCCCTATTGCCCTTAATAAACCCCTCTTTCTTTTTAATATTAATCATATTCTTATACTCTGTGTAAATTTGATTGTGTAATTCACATCATATACTCTATAAAATTGTCTGTCTTGCCTTACCGAAATTGCTGGTTCCTCTAAGGAACTTAGCCGCTCAACAGATCATGAAACATCAAAACCACTATAATGCTTTCTAATTGGCTTGGAGTCAGCCTGAGTCTTTGAAATTCTTTGAGACATCCCCAGGCATCATAAACTGACTCTCATCAGAGGCTGTTTCAGTTATATTGCCATTGGAAAGAGGCTGCTACTACTCATGTGGGGGAATGCAGAATGTCCTCTCTCAGAAGCAGATTCCTGGCATTTTCCATGTTGGTGTCTATATATTAGTTGATCTGGGCATTTGCAAAAAGTTGAATTTGTCTCCTTATATTATTAGTTCACCTTGCTTGTTGCCTGAACTTTTGTGCCAATTGTGGATACACTTTTGAGACCAGGAGTTTTACTGCTTTTCTTGGGTTTATCTACTCTGAACCTCTGAGTGTCTCAACTGCTATTGTTTATTTATTGTAGTCATTCTCTATGGTATTTATCATGATGGATAGTCACAGGCACTCTTCTCCTGATTAGATTTGAAAGTATCCAAAAAATATACTCTTATCAGCATTTGTTAAATATACTACATCTCTAACCAAGAAAATGGCATCTTTAGATTTTCAGCTGTGTTAGCAAAACTATACTAGTGGGGAGCCTCAACATCCCCTTCTCAAAACTAGATAAATCTAACAACAAAATAAACAAGGAAGAATTTAAGGAGGTGAATGGAATCTTAGAAAAGTTAGATATGATAGACTTTGGAGAAAACTGAATGGGAATAGAAAGGAATATACCTTTTTCTTGGTAATACATGACACCTATACAAAAATTGACCATGTATAAAGGCATAAAAACCTCACAATCCAATGTAGAAAGGCAGAAATACTAAACACACCACTTTCAGATCATGATGCAATAAAAATTATGTGTAATAAAAGGCCATGGAAAGTAGACTAAAAATTAATTGGAAACTAAATAGTTTAATTCTAAAGAATGAGTGGTCAAACAACAAATCATAGAAACAATATTTTAAGCTGTGTTCCAAACATCTAAAACCCATTCTAAGACATCATCTTCTTACACAAATAATTTTACTTTCCAAAATCAGATCACTTCCCAAATATTTTTTCCTCTTCTTCCCTTACCTTCAATAGGCAATAGTGATGAAAATACACTCTTTGTCTCTATAACCTTCAATTCCTTGCTCAAGACTTTCATTATCTTTGGCAATACATTTTTTAGGTTCCTTCTGGTGGTAGTGGTGGTGATGGTGATGATGATGATGGTGATGATGATGATGATTTACATAGCACTTACTATTCCAGGAACTTCACTAAGTGCTTTACAAATAAATATTATCAAATTTGGTCCTCCCAACAACACTGGGAGATTTTCAGAAGAAAAACAAACACAGAGACTTGCACACAGTTTTAAGTCAATTAGAGTTAATGAGGTGCTCAAAACTACCACGACTATTAAAAATAATCTTCTAGTGATGAAATGTTTAATGCTTTGCTATTTCTCTGTGTATTGTTTAGAAGATACTATTCCCTTGCAAAGAAACCCTCACAGTTAGCCGTCTCTTTCCTAGATCTTCAGCCTGGAAGCACCTGGGAGGAAGGTTTGATTAGTACTCTCATTTTACAGTTGAGGAAATGGAACGGCTGGAAGTGAGGCAGGCACACCTGAGGGAGAAAACCTGAGATCATATTCAGTCAGACATTTTCTAGGTGTTAGATCACGGTCTGCATAACAAGAAGCTTTTACTCCAACTGAAGGAACCCAAGGAAAGAATGGGCACATCTTAGGCTAACTCATTGTATTTCTAAAGTAACTGCAGGCGATATATTGCCCAAATGTTGAAAACAAACCTTGCGTAGTCGGCAGGATTCGAACCTGCGCGGGGAGACCCCAATGGATTTCTAGTCCATCGCCTTAACCACTCGGCCACGACTACCTGTTCACTGAGACTTGTTGTGATTTTTGGAATGATGGAGACAGGTAGCTCAAATATTTCTTTTTTAGTTGTGATGAGCAGAAAGAAATGAGTTCAATATTAACTTCGACAGATCGGTCTACTTCCGGGAATGCCGTTTAAATTATATGTAAACTAAAAGGGGTTGTACTCAATACCCTCTAAGCCCCCTTCTAGGTCGCAAATCTGCCATTACTGACATGCATGGTAATTTGGGGAAGAGAAATATTGGGAATGGAACATTAGAGAAAAGATCGAATGAATCAGGTTGGACTTAGATTAGATCATGACTAGGGAATAGATGCATTGTAGATATTTTTTAAAATCCAAGTTATCAAACCATAGTGAGCAAAGGTTTTGGAGGAGGTCAGTCTATCTCAGACTTCAGGGGACTGAGGAGAGGTTCTGGTAGAAGCCTCCCAAGTACTCCATACAAGATTAAAGTCAAAGACGAAAGGACCAAGTCTTATCTAACTTTGTCGGATCCAGAATTTAATCAATGTCTACTGTTGTTGAAAAGTAGATGTGAAGGAATTCCAGGTTGAAGATTTGAAAGTCAAAGGTTTGTCAGTCAGAGTCTGAGAGTCACTGGAAGTTTCTGGGCAGGGAAAAGAGATGGCTAACCATGAGCATTTTTTTTTTTTTGCAATAGAGAAGCATCTTTTAACGATGCACAGAGAAATAGCAATGTAACACATTAAGCATTTCATTACTAGAAAGTTATTTTTAATAGCCATTTAATAGCTATAGTATTGAGCACCTCATTAACTCTAATTAACTTAAAACCACATGCAAGTCTCTGTGTTTCTGTTTCTTTTTCTGGAAATAAGTAGTTTAAAACAATGAATCCTGCCCCATAGTATTTTGTACCAGTCTCAGGCATTTCAAGGGATACAAAAATGGAAAGGGTGAAATGATCAAATCTTCAATTTTGGCAAGTAATCTCCTGACTTTAGAGTGAGGTAATAATAGTAACTAGCATTTATATAAGGCTTTCAGGTTTACAAAGTACTTTCTCAAATATCTCATTTATTTTCACAATAACTGTAACAGAGGCAGATACTATATTATTATCTCCATTTTATAGATGGGGAAACTAAGACAAAAGTAAAACAAGCATCAAATGCTTCATGCTTTAAACACAAGTCTTCCTGACTCTAGGCCTAGAACTAAACTCTAGGTCACTTAGATGGGGTCAAGGTAAGGGAGGGAAGCAGAAGACACTACAGAGCAGTAGAAGGGAAAGAGGAGGCATTTTGAATGGAGACCCTTTAAAAGACAGACTCAAATTAACTAGCACTTATTAAGCAATTATTATGGCCTGAGCTTTGTACTAAATACCCCATATTTAAAAGAATTGCAGTCTATTTGGGGAAAAAAAGACATATAAGCACTCATTTGTTCATCTAACAAGCATTTATTAAGCATCTATCATGGGAAACATGGAAATGAACAATAAGACAATGACTAAGATGAAAAATGACCCAATGCAGTACGTATGAAACAATTAAAATTAGATAGCATATAATTTAAGAGTCAGTCAAATAAAAAATTATAGAAATTCAATGGAAGAAACAAGGCCTTTGGTAGGACAAACAAAGCATGAACATCTAGAAATTTTCAATGTGCATGGTCTGTTTGACAGTTCTTGAAGGAAAAAAAGGGAGGGAAAAGAGGAAGGAAATGGAAAGATCTGAGTCTTAGGAAGTAAATTTCCAGGACTGTTTAAACCAGATGAGTTTTTTCTTTATTGTTTTTTTTTAACTATAATTATTATGTTAAATTTCTTTTATTACTTTCCTAGAACATTTCCTTTGAACCAGAAAGACTTTTAAGCCTGTCTTTTCTGGACTTGAACTAATGTTATACACTGGGAGATGGGGTGAAGAAAGCAGTCGTGTGTTTGAGCCTCTAATTCGGTATGAATGGAGGTGGGTTGGGTTGGAGAGAAATTTAGAGTAAGTATGATGGAAACCTGCCGAATTCCTAGGCAAGGTCCATCAAAAATTATAGGTCCCACCGAGATTCGAACTCAGATCGCTGGATTCAAAGTCCAGAGTGCTAACCATTACACCATGGGGCCAACCACTCATAAGCTCTTCTTAGAGGACACTATTTGACTTTTTTTAATTAATTGTCTAATTTTTTTTCTCTATGTATGTGTAGTGGATAATAGATTTAGGTTTGGATTATGTACATATATATATGACATCGGGATTCCTAATATTGTAGCTTAATGCAATCCAATAGAGTCCCATAATTATGGTCTCAAGGGGAAATAAAAGGACTCTATTCAAAAAATATTAAGCAGTTTGTCCTTCAGTCACTCACAAAGTGTCTGTGTCTGTAAGCTGGTCTGTCTCTCCCCTTCCCCCTCCCTATTACCTCTACCTCTATTCTATCCACTACACTATTTTGCAGTAAAGTTAGTTTTCCAGAGCAGTAAGAGAAGGAAACTCGAGATCACGCTGGCTTCAAGCAACTTGAAACAGCAGTGGCAAAGTTCAAAAATAGAGCCCAAGGCTGTATATGTCCAAATGAAGAGTCCAGTTCTTTATGTAGGGGAACTTTCCAGGACAAAGATGGCAGGTATGCAGTGGGGATAAATCATTAGAAGTGATTTTGCTTTCTTTTCCCAGAACTGTCTTGTTCACAGGAATTCTTCTGCAAAGATGATGGGGGAGGGGAGGATGTTTCTGCTTTACTAGAGAGACATACTCTTCAGAGAGAAGAGAAGAGAGGGCAGTCAATTCTCTTCCTTCCCATATACTCTGGATGTCCTTTAACTTGTCAATGTCCTTCCAAAAACTAAAATGTAATAAGACACAATTATGGTGTGAAAAAACATGTTTGGAGTGTAGGGCTCTTTAAAAATCCATTAGTGTTTTTGTATACCACTGATAATGTTATTGAGCTGGCAGTCCATTTAGATCCACAGATCTTTTTCTAATGAATCAAATCCCATTCATATGAAGTTAATTTTTAAAAACAAAATAAAGATTTTTCATTGAATCAAATTTTGTATTATTGTATTTATACCATTACTTTACCATATTATATCTTTTTGCACACTGACTCTAACATACATTATATCATCTTATTACCTATCCTTCTTTGACCTTTCATCATATGAAAATTATATAATAATATATTAATTACATACAATGTATTCATATATTATATAATATAATTATATATACATACACCTTCATCAAGAGGGCTGACAAAAATGAAACAAAACATATGGTCAAGGACATATCCCTGGATCTTTCCCCCTAAGACTTCTTGCTAATTTGGCAACAGACCATTTAGTAACTTCTCTTGGAAGTCTGGTCATTGGACCCTTTACAAATGCAAACTACCATCACCTAGCTCATATTTCTCTCTTGTCCACAAGAATACAATGAATAATATTATCAAATTCTAGTACAGTCTAGATAAAGTAAACCTGCATCTTTCAAGGATGCAGTCTAGTAATCTTTTTTTTTAAGTTAATTAAATGGGAATGATCTGATTTTGAAGACAACATACCAGATCTTAGTGATTACAGCTTCCTTTTTTGGTGTTTATAGACCATCCTCTGGACAATATATTTCAACACTTTGCTTGAAATTGAAATTAAACTTACTGTCATATGTTTAAGGCTTCATTTTCTTCCATTAAAAAAAAAGTTGTTAGGAAAAACTTGTCCTTCTCCATTTCTATGGTACCTGTCCTATTTCCTATGATCTTTGGAAGATCACCTATGGGAGTCTGCCTCTCACATTTGCCATTTCTTTAACTCACTTGGCATTTAGTTTACTTAGGCCTAGTGACATAAAGTCAGCAGAGTCAGTGAAATGCTCTGGCCCTTCTTATTTACCTTGTGATTAAATTCTTTATTAATCACCAGTTTGACTCCCCTTAAAAGTTCACCATGAACTCAGAGCAATGGCATTTACTAAGGAATCATATTAAGGACCATAGTTAGAAATTTTTCCCCTGATAAAATACTTTCCCATAAACACACACAGCATCTGTCGGCAGGAGCTTAGAGTACAATGGAGATAAGGCACTTGTATATGTATGTATGTATGTTTGTATATATGTATGTATATATGTATTGTGTATGTATGTGTGTGTGTATGCCTTAAAAGATAACTTAGAACTCTGGTACTTCAGGGTCTTCTTTCTTTCTTAGAGGAACCATCATGAAGATTCTTCCTGGGCGCACCATCTTTGCTGATCAAATATTATTCATCTGACCTTCAAGGGTTTTTCTCTCACACAGCTTGACTCTGGATTGCCAGGGTTAGCTCCTCCTTCTGTGTATTAGAAGCTCTCTTCTCTGTTGCTGGGGATCAACATTCCCTGAAGCTACTTCTGCCTCTCTGTATCCATGTCTGTTGGAAAGTGGCTCCCCTGATCTTCACTCAAATATTGACCACCATTCTTCTTCCTTCTGGCTACTTCTTACTTACTTCTACTACCTACATGAGAGGGGCCAAAGAGGAAAAGTCTACAGAATTCTTCTAAATGATAATCCTCCAGGTGTTTGAGGTAGTTACAATTTTCCTCGAATTATTCTCTTACTAATAATAAATGATCAAGCATTTATTTAAACTCTTACTATGTTCTAGACCCTGTACTAGATACACAGGGTACAAATACAAAGAATGAAATAACCATTACTCTTGAGGAATTTACCTTTCAATCAGAGAGACAATAAGTGCATACATAAACATATAAATAATATTGAAAATAAATATAAACCAATACAAAATAGCCAAACACAAGAAAGTTTGGGAAGGAGGGCACTAGTAGTTGGGGGAAATCAAAACACGGCTTGGGGTAATATCCATGGTAAGGGCGCATCATATGGGTGATGAGCTCAAAAGGGAGACTGAGAAGTAATAGACAGCTTGAATAAGAACCAGAAGTGAACAGCAATACCAGAATCCAGAAAGGAGACAATCCAAGCTGAGAGGATCCAGAAGAGGATGGTTAATATCAAATGTAACAGGAAGATCAAGAAGGAGGACTAGGGGGGAAAAAGACTTGGCTCTTAAGGAATTATTGGTAGTGCTGTAGAGAGCAATTTCATTTGAATGATAGAATAACAGTCAGACTGCAAAGGTTTGAGAGATGAATGGGGGAATAATGTATAGGGTTTTTTTTCCTAGTAATTTGTCCAAGAAGGGGGAAGAGACATATAGGATAGCTTGAGGACTATGAAGGTCCATTGTGTTTTGTTTTTAAAGGATGGGTATGGTACACTCAATTTGAAGTCAATAAGAAAGGAACTAGTATATATGGGAAAGGTTGAAGATTAGAAAGGGAGGAGTGGAAAATGATTGAGGTTGCAATTTGTTGGAGAAAGTAGGTGATGGGGTCAAGGGAATAAGTGGAAGGGTTGACTTTGGAGAGGGAAAGGGTAACTTCTTTGTGCTAACCTTCCTGTGAATCTGTGGGAAAGGAGGAGAGAGTAAGGCATGATGTCAAGGAATGTTTTGGCGAAGATTGGGGAAGAAGAGGGAGCTCACTTGGAATGGACTCTTTTTTTAAACTAAAGTAAAAGTCTAGGACCTAGACCTTAGCAGTGGAGTGAGAATGGGAGGTATAGGAGGCTTGAGAAGATTGATGGCATGGACATAGGAACTCATATATGTAAATTCAAAATACATATAAAATGAAAACAAAATAATGGGGGAGGGGAGTTAAGAGAGATTAGGACACAGGAAGATTGGGAAAGGTCTCATGGAGGATAAATTACCTGCGGCATACTTTAAAAATAATTTGCGATTCCAGGCTTTGAGGGGTGACAGGCCGGAGGTAGAATGACTTGTACAGGGGAACAGAAAGGCATTTTGGCTAAACGTTAAATCTATGATGAGAAGTAATGACTCATAATCTTAGAAAAGTAAACTGAGGCCAGATTAGGAAGGGCTCTTAATACCAGAGGAAGTTTTATTTTATCAAAAAGGTATAGTGATTCCACAGAGCATCTAGCAGAGGGTAATGGGACTGTGGTATTTATCATTTAAGAATACTAATTTGGAGTCGGTAGGAACTAGGCTTTTTTAAAAACGTCGCTTGGAATAAAGAAAAAGAGAGCGAAGTAATTGCCGGGAGAGGGGCAAAAACCTCACTAAGGTTCCACCGAGACTTGAACTCGGATCGCTGGATTCAGAGTCCAGAGTGCTAACCATTACACCATGGAACCAGGCGGAAGCTTCCTTCCTGGGAAGTTTTATCTGACGGAAGCGATGTATCTTTTAGCCAAAGCTTTTTGTTAGCTCTCGCTTCATTTAAAGACCCCAAATTCCCTCTCTTCTCTTTTTTTACCCACAGCCAGTTCCTTTCACTTTCTCCACTGAAAAGGAAGAGTGCCAGAAATCACTCTTGTCCCTCACCTAACAGCTAGATGGGGCTGCACAAAAGGCATCGGTTTGCTTCTAAATATATACAAAGAGGAGAGAAAGCCTTGGACTTTGAGAAAGAAATACTGTGGGGAGAGAGAAGGATGCACAAGGGAGAATTTTCTCCAAAAGGTAACAAAGTTGCTCCAGTTCTGATTCACATCTCCCATGTTTTACAGAGACTTTCTCACTCTTTTTTTTTTTTTCCGGCTCGTGAGAGCCTATTCTCAGTTCAATTGACCTCAGTGTGGGGATGTTAAGAGAATCCAAAACGCTGAGATGTAGGAGGTTTGGGCAAGTACTGGGAGAACCTAATCCTAATGACTAAATGTAAACAGTAACCTCAAACAAGTCTATATTTCTACATTTATATACAGACACAGCAGATTTACTCACACCACAATACCATGAAAACATTGCAATTTTTACTCCTATCAGCGCTCTCTCTCCCTCGCTCCCCCTCTGTCCCTTCTTCTCTCTCTCTCTCTCTCTCTCTCTCTCTCTCTCTCTCTCTCTCTCTCTCTCTCTCTCTGTCTCTCTTTGTCTCTCTCTGTCTCTCCCCCTCCCTCCCTCTCTTCCTCTGTCTCCGTCTCTCTGTCTCTCTTTGTCTCTGTCTCTGTCTGTCTCTCTCTCTCTCTCTCTCTCTCTCTCTCTCTCTCTCTCTCTCTCTCTCTCTTTCCCTCGGCCCCTCCTTTCTCTCTGTCTCACTTTCTCTGCCTATCTATATCACTTTGCTTTTGTCTCTCCCTCTCTATCTCTCAGTATGTACATTTATTTATGGGGAAATATTTGTAGAAGAATCGAATCATGCCTTTAACCTCAAGGAATCCCCTTCTGTCCCCCAGGGAATATGGTGTTATGTTCTATCACCTACTCCTGGTGATTTGGACCCAGGATGGGGTGAGGGAGGGAGGCTCTAGTAAGAAGGCCTTTGGTTCCCTGTTCTCACACTTTTTGGCTTCTTAAGTGCTCCCACCAGAATTTTATTTACAACTTAAGTTATAGCTAACTCCTGGGTTTTCCCCTAAAAGAAAAAAAATTCGGTGTATAATGTAAATTATATATGGGACAGGTAATTTATTAATACACATGACAGGAATGCTAAACATAAAAGATTCACAAGTGTTCATTTTACAAAATATAAAATTCAACTGGTTTTAGTAATGACTTCTAAGTATTTTACAATCTGCTGGGAAAGTCCTACTTAAAGCTCATGACAACATAAATCAGTTTGCAGTAAAGCCAATGAAGCACTTACCATTTTACTCTGGCTCTACACTGTCCAAAAAATTCCTGCTAAAACTGGAAGGCTTCAATCTTTTTGTTAAAGGCTGATTTCTCCAGGATACTCTGACTCTCCTGCTGAAACTGAATGGAAACAAAAATCTCTCAAACTCTTTTATAAGGTCATCTCCAAGTCTAGGCAAATCCCCCTCCAGAAAGGTATTCTTTTACCTAAAATCAGGAAAGAGCAAACATAAGAGATAAAGTCCATGCTTAAGCTTGCTGAGGAAGGATGTGTACTTTCGATATCCTGTGCTCAGAGCCTTATGATCAGGAAGGAGACAAGCCAAGTCCTACTTCCCCACAGCTGGGTTTTAGGAAGCAACTCAAACAGTCCTGACAGTATTCAAGACCAGAAAGGAAGAGAGACTCAGAGGATCCAGGTGCTCAAATTATACCACCTGGTAGAGTGAATAGAGAGCAGACCTCTAAGCCAGGAAGATCCAGGTTCAAGTTCTACCTGGAACATATATGGGCTATGTGACCAGGGGCAATTCACTTGACTGATTAATGCTCTAGACAACTAAGATCAAAGGTTAAAGTTAAAGATTCAGATGATTTCTTGGAAGAGAAAAAGAAAGGCAGAATCTGTAGAACACCTACATTTCTGTGATGGAAGGGGAGAAAAGGAACCAAAAATCCTTGGAGTAGAGTTCCTTTAAGGCACAAGACCTGTATATTTACCTTGTGACTGAAGAAGCTAAGATGAAGGAGAAAGGGTCTGACTTGTGATTTCTGAGACCTGATATTAAGTGTTTATATGCCTCTTTAAAGTTTTTTTATTTCTTTGTGAGGGCAGTACTACAGGTAATATACCCATTTTACAGATGATGAAACAGACCTAGAAAGCTTAATTGACTCTGAATGAATTGACAATTTCCCACCAACTGCTCAGCTTGGTTTGGATTCTGAAAACAATATGCTTCAATGATATGATCATTGCCTGGATATGATCATTGCCAAAAATATCATCATGGAAAACTTTGGTACTCAACACTTCTTTGGTACCCTCAGTTGTCCCTCCCCTCTTAACTAGAGGGTTTCCATTCCAGGTATATCATACTTCCTGCCCCGCTCTCCAACTTCCTTTTCTGTATTTTCTTCCCCCATTAGACTGTAAACTCCTTGAAGGCTGGGACTGTACTTCTTTTTCTTATTTGTATCCCCAGTGCTTCCTTAGCCCAGTTCCTGGTGCACAGTAGGCTGGCTGACTCAGAAACATCATCAATCTAGAGATAGAAGGGGTCTCAGATACCACCCACTCCAGACACTCTTAAGAAAGAAACATGAGGTAACTAAGGAAGACCAAGGGAGTGGGCTAAAGTCATAAAACTATCTTCAAAAGTTCTATTTCTATTTAAGCTCCACTTAATAGCTATATTTCAGGCCTTCCTGGCTCAGAGTTAATGTCAATGGCAACCATTTCTTTTTTGACCAGCAACCCTGAGCTTCTTCCCCTCCAAACTTGATTTTTTTTTTAATTAAAGGGGCTTTCCCTTGACTTACTTCTTAAAGAGGACTATTCATTGAATGAGTTTTACCTCACTCAACCTGAGAGCCTGAAAATGCCTTAGCCTAAAAGGGCTGAGGTCTCCCATTGCATCCTGGTTCATCTCCAGTCATCCTGAAGAATATCTGGTCATTGGACCCAGATGGCTCTGGAGGAGAGAGTGAGGCTGGTGACCTTGCACAGCCCTTCCTCACTCAAATCAAAGTCAACTGCAAGTCATTTCATCACATCCCTGATGTCATGGTCCTCTTTGAAAATGAAGGACAAACACAATCTTCAAAAGTTTATAAAGTTTGAGCTTGGAACCTCTGACTCTAGAACTACTACTTATTCCACCATAATACTTCAAAGGTTGCACTGAGATGAGTGAGAATAGAGAATTGGAAGCGAACATAGGTCCTGCACTTACATTGACAAAAACACCTGTATTTTTCTCTCTTTCTTCCAATGCCTCAGAAATTCTGTGATGGGGAAAGCTGGGAATAGGAGCCGGTGCCTAAAGTAGCAGGAGGTGGTTGCACATATTAGTCATTAAAAACACTTATGGGCCAGTATTGAAACAACAAAGAGAAGGTCCCACCGAGATTTGAACTCGGATCGCTGGATTCAGAGTCCAGAGTGCTAACCATTACACCATGGAACCACCCACCGATAGAACTCTTTCTCTATTTCCTCTAATACTTTAACATCCAAATCTTTGTTTTATCCTTTATTTTTCTTTAAGGTATAGGAGAATTTTTTAAATCCCCGAGTTAGGCAGAAACCCAGAGGCAATTGAAATGAACATCTCTAGTTATCACGAAAATTCCCACTGGTCCTAAATCTGTTGTCCCATGATCTCTTCTCTTCCCTTCCTAATTTCTTCTCATAGACTTAAGAGTCTCCCACTCTCTATTAGAAAAATCAAGGAGAAATTCTTCCTGGGTCCCTCAGAGCAGATATATTTTGAAATTAAGGGCTCTGAATGTAAGAGAGAAAAAAAGTTCCATATTTCCTTTCTTTCTTGAGAATCCTAAGTTGATTCAGCTGACTCGGTATTAGGATCAAATCAGGAGGATATATAAAACTTAAAAAATAAACCACACAGCTTTAAAGATCATTAGTTTATTATCTATTCTTCAGGTGTTACCTCAGAAACAATCTAGTTATATACAAAAATTTGAAATGTTGAATAAATGCTGATTGATAAAAAACATTACATAGCTGCTGACATGGGAAAATTTGGGGGAAAATTACAGCAAATTAATATTAAAGGCTCAATTCTGTGTTGCTTATTGCTATGATTGTGTTCAGAAGATGCTTTCAAGTATATATAACATATATACACACACACATATACACATATCCCCATTCATACCCACAACCACACTTTTCAAAGCTGCAGTCCAAAAAGGTCAGAAAAACATTTACAAAATAAATATTAGGGGAATTTCAAAATTTCTCTATATCATTCAAACCAAAGATCTGTCTCTTTGGGCTGAGGGTGGAGTGCATGCCTGCAAGCCAGCAGCAGGTCTTGGGAATGACTGAATTTGCGGTGGTGGCTGCCAGAGCTCTCATCCCATAGAGTAAAAAGGAGAAGACAGTTGGTCAGAAGGAGATTACACAGAACTTTTTGCTGGCACTGGGTATTGGACTCCAATGCAATGCCCATACTTGCTTCCAGGTCACAGTCTTACAGCAAGGAGCAGTACTAGCAGTAGTGGGCACTCTGGTCACTGTTCCAGGAGAAAAGAGTACTTGTGGTCCTTCACTGACCAGAGCACATTCCAGGAGAGCAGTGACCAGACCTTTCCTCAGATCATAGCACTTTAGAAGAACTGAAAACTTACAGTCCCTCAGAACTAGCTCTGAAAACAGCTTCATGAAAAACCTGAAGCTTCAGACAGTGTCTGCTCCCCCAGGAGAAGACTTCAACTTTAACATAAAATCAAAAGTCAAAAAATAGACTTAAAAAGTGATCAAATAACAAACAAAAAAAAAGAACTTGATCATAAAGATAACTCTATGGTGACAGAAGATCAAAACACAAACTCAAAAGAAGATAATGTCAAAACAACTATATCTAATTCCTTTAAGCAAAATATAAATTGGTCTCAAGCCCCAAAAAATTCCTGGAAGAGCTCAAAAAGGATTTTAAAAAATCAAATAAGAAAGGTAGAGGAAAAATTGGAGAAAGAAATGAGAGTAATGTTAAAAAAAAAAACCTATGAAAAAAAAAAGACAACAGCTTGGTAAAAGAAACAACACCCCCTCCCCCCCCAAAAAAAGCCACTGAAGAAAATAACCTTAAAAAACCAGAATAGGCCAAATGGTAAAAGCAATTTTAAAAAAATCCAATGAAGAATAGAGCTCCTTAAAAGCAGAATTGGCCAAAAGGAAAGTAGGTACAAAAGTTTACTGAAATTCTGATCAGGAGAATTTCCAATTTTCAAATAGGTTCCTCATAATGAAACTAATTAATTAAAAGGCTATGTGATTACTGGTCCTTTGTCTCCAGCCTGCTGTTTCATCATTCTCAGGTTAGAGACTGGCTCAGTAAAATCTTATTAGCAGCATGAAAGAGAAACCATAAGGGATTCAATAAGGTTAAAATGTTTACATTCCTGCAAGGGAAAATGATACTTGTAGCTCCTAAGGATTTTTATCATTGGGACAGTTAGAAGTAATATGCATAGACAGAGGTCAGGGTTGTGAGTTAACTATGATGGGATGGTATAAAAAAATACAAGTAAGGGGTGAGAAAGAGTGATATACTGGGAGATGGGAGAAGTAAAATGGGGTAAATCTCACGTAAAAGAGGCATGAAAGAACTTTTACAATAGAAGGGAAGATAGGGGTGGTAGTGGGCAATATTTGAACCTTACTCTCTTCATAATTCGTTCAAAGAGGGAATAATATACAGTTGGGTATAGAAATCTACCTTACCCCTTACCCTATAGAGAAGTAGGAAGGGAAGGGAATAAGAGAAGATGGGGGGGGGGGAGGTGCTGATAGAAGGGAAGGAGGGTGAATTGGGGGAGGTGGTGGTCAAAAGCAAAAAAAAAAAAACTTTTTGGAAGGGACAGGGTAAAGGGAAAGAGAGAGAAGGATAAATGGGGGTGAGGAGCAGGATGGCTCATTCTCCAATTGATAAATGGTCAAATAATTGCACCTAGTCAAAGGGTTATATGGAGTGTTAAGGGAGTACTAGCACCTCTGGTGTGAGAACTTAATGAGCCCTTTCCAGGGGTACTCATCCACCTTTGGTGTCCAACTGGTCACCCAACTTGCACCTGTGGCTCCAAGAAGCTGTAACACACACAATAGCCACACCCAATTAAAACTGTCATGGCTGACTGGCTAAACCAGGCTGAGTAATCAACAGAACTCAAACCCATTGGTGAGTTAAGGGAATGTCTACTCCATGCATGTGAAGACATCCCTTGCCCCCAGAGGAATGGGTAGATGAGAATAATTTGTTCTGATGGCCTTGAAGGCAACTGAAATAGGCCCTGTAAAGTGCTTAGAACTTGGTCAGACATCAAGGATGCCAAGGTGATCCTCTGCATCCTGGGTCATCACAAGTGGTCCTGACTTTTGACCTGCCCCTGGACTTCAATGACTCTGGAAAAGAGAGTGAGGCTGACAACTTTGTGCAACTCTGTATCACTTAAATCTAATTCATGCTCAAGTGAAGATATCACCCCATGATGTCATTATTCCTCTTTGAAAATGAAGGACAAACAACGAATGGTCAAAGGACATAAACAGGAAGTTTTCAGAAGAAGAAATCAAAGATACCCATAGCCCCATGAAAAAGCACTCTGAATAACTATAGATTAGAGAAATGCAAATTAAAGCAGCTCTGAGGTACCACCTCATACCTATCAGCTTGGCTAATATGACATAAAAGAAAAGTGGCAAATGTTGGAGATGATGTGGGAAAATTGGGACACTGATGCATTGTTGATGTAGTTGTGAACTAATGCAATCATTCTGAAGAACACTTTGGAACTATGCCCAAAAAGGGCTATAAAACTGTACATACCCTTTGACAGAGCAATACCACTACTAGGTCTGTATTCCAAGGAAATCAGAAAAAACAAACAAACAAAAGGAAAAGGACATATATATATGTGTGTGTGTGTGTGTGTGTGTGTGTGTGTGTGTGTGTGTATGCAAAAAATACCTATAGCAGTTCTTTTGTGGTGGCAAAGATTAAGAAACTGAAGAGATGCTCGAGAATTGGAGAATGAACAAGTTGTGGTATATGATTGTGATGGAATGCTATTGTGCTATAAGAAATGAAGAGCAAGATGATTTCAGAAAAATCTGGAAAGTCTTACATAAACTGATGCAAAGTGAATTGAGCAGAACTAAGAGAACATTGTACACAGTAGCAGCAATGTTGTATGATGATCAACTGTGAATGACTTAACTAGTCTCAGCAATACAATGATCTAATACAATTCCAAAGGACTTATCATGAAAAATGCTGTCCATAAAGAACTGATATAATCTGAATGCAGATCACAGCATGCTTTTTAAAATCTTTCTTTCTATTTCTTGATTTTTCCTTTGTGTTTTCTTTTACAACATGATTAATATGGAAATACTTTTTGCAAGATGGCACACATATAACCTATATGAAATTGCCATCTCAATGAGGGGGAAGAGAAGAGAGGGAGTAAGTTTTAAATGGAAAACCTTTAAAAACAAATATTAAAATTGTTTTTACATGTAATTGGACAAAATAAAATATTTTTAAATATAACATGATATATTTACTTTAAAGATATAGTAAACACAAATGCACAGACATTTCCACCCAATAACTCAGGCAGGGACACTCTCTGAGTTCAGAATCTACAAAACATTGCTCCCACCAGCTTCATGTCCAAATGTAGCTTGACTGCTGAATGAGTCCTTATCTCAGATTTTGCTGGTCTGTGCCAAAAGGTCACTGATGAAGGTCAATTGTTGCCTCTTCAGGCATCAGTGTTGTAATGGCTCCAAAACTCTGAAATGGTAGGATAATGGTATGCCCTCCTGATCTTTTGAAACTGATGAGATCAAAAATTCCACCTCCTTCACTGAGGACAGAAAGGGAAAATGCAAAGGGTAATGACCAAGTCCATTTTCTTGGGTCCATATGTCCTTCACATTGAGAAGGCCCCCAGGCCTTACAGTAGTATTTCTCATCAGATGACATGAGTAAAGGGGCCAGTGAGATATCCTAAAAGAAGGATGAAGAGAAAGAGACAAAATCAACAAAGAGACAATCAGCAAGCATTTAAGTGACTACTATGTGTCTGGTGCTGTGCTCTGCACTGGGGATACAAAAAAAGGCAAAAAATGGACTTACTTTCAAGGAACTCCCAATCTATTGAAGGAGACAGCATGCAAAAACTGTTACAAACAAGATTTATTTTGAAGAAATTGGAGATAATTCACAGGGAATGAAGGGGAATAGGGGAAGATTTTTATTTTTTTATTTTATTTTTGGTAGAAGGTGAGATTTAACTGGACCTTGAAGGAAGACAGGGAGGGTAGGAGGCAAAGTGGAGAAAAAAGAGAGACCTCCAGACATGATGAAAAGCAAATGAAAAAGCTCAGAGATGAGAATGGAATGTTTTCTCTAAGGAACATCAAGGAGATCCCAGTGGGCATGGAATCAGGAATAAATGAGTTCAAATCCTGCCTCAGACATTTACTAGCTCTGTGACCCTGGACAAGTCACTTGAACTCTGTTTGCCTTAATTTCCTCATCTGTAAAATTAAGATAATAATAATATCTACCTTCTGGGTTTATTGTGAGGGTTAAATGAAATATCACTTGTAAAGCACTTAGCATAGTGCCTGGCATATAGCATATATTATATAAATGTTAGTTGTTATGATGATGATTTCATTGGATGCCAGAGTATGTGGAACAGTATAAGGTATAAGACTTAGAATGACAGAGGATTCATATTGATTTTGGAAATGATAGGAATTTTGGAAATGATAATCATTTGTTGACTCTATGGATATAATCCAAAGTCCCAGCAGGAAGAGGGTGGCTGGGGAAGGGTAATATGCTCAGACCTGTGCATTAGGAAGATCACTTTGGTCTCAAAGTGAAGAATACACTAGAAAGGGGTGAGACTTTGAGCAGGGAGACTGACAGTCCAGGCATCATGGTGATGGCATTGGCAGAAAAGAGAAAGGGGCATATATGAGAGATGTTGTAAAGGTAGAATTGGCAGGACTTCACAAATTGAAAATGAGAGGTGAGAATGTGAGTAGTTGAGGTTGACACATAGATTGTAAACTTGGATGACTGGAGGGATCATGGGGCCCATGAGATTAACAGGAAAATAAGGAAGAGGGGAGGGTTGGGAAGAAAAATCACGAGTTCAGTTTTGGACATGTTGAGTTTAAGATGTCTATTGTACATCCAGCTTCAAATGTCTAATAGGAAACTGGAGATGCACGGTCAAGAGAATAAGGTCTGGATAAGTAGATATGTATAGAGATGGTAATTGAATCCAAGGCGATACCTGGAATACTAGCCCAAGGAGATGGGTGAGTCTCTGACCCCAGGTTATGTCAGCCCTGTCTCTGGTTCCCAGAGGCCGAGTCATTCTGTTTCTGCCTACTTTTCCCTATGTAAAGAATCCTGGATCCTCTGGCCTTGAGTCTGCAAGAAATGAGCGCAACCACGGACAGGAAGACTTGAGTATGGCAAAGTACTGTCCCTGGGTAGTTTTCACCATAAGACTCCAGGACTCTCTATCTCATACACAGTCCTGTTTAAAAGACAAAGATATTTCATTTTCTAAGCCCTAGACCTCTCTATAGTCTCAGAATATTTACGGAGGGTATTGTATGTTCGAGTATGTGTGAGTTAAAGAGGCTTTGTATTGAGTGCTAACAAAGTTGGAATGACTGACTAGACAGAAGGAAGAGCAAATCTCCCAGTGTGGGGACCAATGGAGATTCAAATTCCAATCTAATTCTAGACTCAAATGGCTGCATCCCCTAGGGAAATAGAAAGCAGCAGTGATGAAATCCAGGCTTCATAGACGACTCAGAGAGCTTCTTGAATAGGAATTAATCTGGATTTCTCTCTTCTCCCCACTTCTGAATCTCCTGTGGACCCCAAATTGACTTCCCCTCCCCCCGACTCCGTGGTACAATCTGATACCCAGACCCCGACTTCCCCAAATCGTCTCTCAAGGCCTTCAGCCTGGAAAACTAGAGCCGGGAGTAGAGTCCCCGCCCCAGGCTCAAACAAGGATGAGAAGAATTGTCGGAGGGGCTGATTCTGTCTTCCGCGTAATCACAGAAAGGGTCGAATTTCTTTTGCAAGTGAGACCGAAAAATAGGAAAAAAAAAAAACACATGCGTTGGCCGGGAATCGAACCCGGGTCAACTGCTTGGAAGGCAGCTATGCTCACCACTATACCACCAACGCTTTACAGTATAAAGCAGCTTTTCAGGATTTATTTCAAGATGTTAGCGTTCAGAGGCTCCTCCCCTATAAAATTTAAATGACTTTTCTTGGAGCCACTTGTGGTGAAGGAGACAAATAATTCCAACCTATTGGCCCAGGTTGAAATATTCATCACCAGCACACTACCCCGTTCCATCCCGGCCATAGTGAGTCAAGAGTAAGAATTTAAGTGATCACAGTTGTACATTTCTTTCCATGAGAATTTCTTCTTCATGGGGCACTTAGCTCCAATGTTTTGTACATATGACATCCATCCCACTAGGCTTCCACAGGGTTCACACCAATCTTGCATATAATAGGTTCAGAATAAATATTTGGAAGGATGGGTGGGTGGATGGATGATTGAGTGAGTTCGAATGTCGGGGGTAAAAAGTGGGGAGAGTGGCAGGGACCAATATGCCTGGGTATACTGCTGAGATTTTTAAATGCTTACTTCTTTCTCAGGGACAGGATTGATGCCTGTTGAGTCTAGAAGGTAACCAAAATGTTCCATTAGACCTTGGTGAATCTAAAAATGTGTGAATTGGGCCTGTTTGGGATGTATTTCTGAAGGTGTGCTTACATATGAAGAGAATTTGGCCTAGCTCTGGAATTTCCCTATTCCAGGCTCAGTGACTGAGAAAACCCTTAGGATAGCAGCTGCTGCCCTTTTTGATTCCGACCCTACAAATACCCAGCAAGCTCAGCCATCCTGAATCCTTCCAGTATTGGTGACAGTTCTCTCAGGACTTTCCAGAAACGGAAGTAAGGCAAGAGCCATTCTAGAAATGACTGGTTTTAAGGCCCAATAACAAACTGGTTGAGATGCCCAAGCACCCTGAGGAAGCTCTGTGCAGAGTTTTCCTTGACATGTGTGGAAGGAGAAATGCCAAAAGTCTGACAATCTGGAAAATAAAAAAGACAAGGAATTTTAAGTTGTCAAATACATCCACCTGAAAGCTTGGTTAAAGGAGGCAAATGGGCTAAGTGATATGTAAATTTATATTGTTTATTCCCTTAAAGCTAGCAGATATGTGCTGCAGGGAGTCAAAACATAAGTTCTGTCTGATACAAGAATGAACAGCTTTAAATATATGTTTTAGTACAATCCCAACTCAGGCTCTCTATGTCACTCAAGTTTATGTTCCCCATATATGTTTAACCATATTATGAGAAAGGAATTTTCTTAACTGAGTGGTAAATACAATAAGATAAGACAGTTGACAAAGTATCAATTGAAATTATAACCCAGGATATCTGTGTTTTCTTTACCATTAACATGACATAACATATAATATGTCCATAAAATATTAAGATAAGAAAAAGTCCCATTATTCAAGGTAGTGTCTCAGGTTAAAGGCTTCATCCTTAATAGCCATTAGAAAAAAGGAAAAAATGCTCTTAAGTCAACTCCATCTGACCTTGTTGACATAGGAAGAGGTATTTGAGTTTACTCAGAGAACAAAGGGATATCTGTTAGGTCCAGGCTCTTCTTCTGGCCCTTACTGAGGTTCAAAATGATATTAAATAATTATCAAGTATAAGGAAAACTAGCTCAACTCTATTTCTGACAAAAAATTGCAGCAGAGGCCCCTAGATCCTTTACTAGACATCAACATTTAGAAAAAAGTGTAGGTAGCATTATTTAAATTTCCTTACAATCAGTCAATTAACAAGCATTTATTAAGTTCTTACTGTATGCCAAACATGGTGCTAAATTCTGGAGTTATAAAGAAAGGCAAAAACATTGCTTTGGAATTCAGGGAACTTGCATCCAAATCTTTTACTATCTACATGCAAGATATATATGTATATGTAGATGTAGATATAGATATATAGATATAGATATACAATGAAAATGGAAAGCAATCTAAGAAAATGGGGGGGTGGGAACCAGAAAAGACCTCCAGACGGTGGGATTTGAGCTGAGTCTTGAAAGAACCCAGAGAAGCCAAGAATGGAGTTGAAGAAAGGGAGCATTCTAGGCAAAGGGGGAATAGGCATTGCAAATGCATGTATGGAGATGGTATGTAGGGAGATGGAATGTCCTGCATGAGGCAAGGAGGTCACTTTAGCTGGGTCATAGAGTTCATAGTGGGAGGTTATATGTAAGAAGGCTGGAAAGGTAGGAAGGCAGAAAAAAAAACTTTTCATCCTGAAAGACAGTAAGTATTGAAGAAGGTCTCATGGCCTAGAAAAGGTTGTGGAATTGAAGAGATATGGGACTTCCCATATATTCTTGATCTCCTTTTCTCTACAATCTCTCAGTCACTAAGATGGGTTCAACCAAATCTATTCAAATGATTCATATGCCATCCTTTCACTCTCAAGGCTCCAGATCTGTATTTCCAACTGCCAACAGGACATCAGTACTTTGAAATCCCACAAAGAAATCACATTTAACCTATCCAACAAATCCAGAATCTTTTCCTATTTTTTCTCCTGATGTCTCTTTCTATTTATGGCACCATCATTCCCACAGCCTTCCTTTGTGAAGAAGAAGGAGGAGGAGGAGAAGGAGGAGGAGGGGGAGGAGGAGGAGGAGGAGGAGTGGGAGGAGGAGGAGGAGGAGGGGGAGGAGGAAGAGGATTAAAGCTTTGTGGTTTTGTATATGCTTCTTCCATACTCGTTATTTCCTTTAGTTAGTCTCTGACCAAGTCACGTGGACTCTACCTCAGAAACACCTCTCACACAAGTTCTGTCTTCTTCCACCCTACCTTTCCTAATGATGAGGTAGAAGAGTTCGTGGGGTAGATGGAGCAAGCTGGATGGGAGAGAGGAGATAAGACCAGATTGTGACCAGGCAGAACAGTGATCAAGACAGTGACCATCCCTTTTCAGAAAATTCCTCCGGCCTAGAGGTGGAGTAGGGAAATGATGCAGATACAAACAGTGCCCTAAGGGGTAAAAATAATGTTAAGGGCTGCTTTTCCAAAACTTTGTGAAGCCCTGTAGCTTCCTTATGCTGTAATAACTTAAAGGTGCCTTAAAGTCCTTTCCCCTTTGTCTTGAGCCTATACCAAAAGAATCGCTTTTGACTCCTTTATCTTTTAAACCTGTTTAACCTGTGTCCTCCTGCTGTGTTCTTACATCCTTAAACCATAAAGAATTCCCTTTGTCTCCCTCATCCTATGTTTTCCCATCCTGTTTTTAATCTTTAACATCCATAAAACCTCTAAAAGGACATCATCATTCTGAAGCCTCTATATAAGCATAACTCCCTCAAATAGAGTCTTGCTTAGCTTTTTTGCTAAGGAGGCTCGAGATGCTTTTTCACGTAAAATAAACACTAACATCTCTTTCCCGAATAGATCTGATACGTAACTTCTCTGCTCAACATCTTTTGTGACTATTATTAAATTAAGTCCAAACTCAATTACCTCGCGTTCAAGACCTTCCACCAACCCACAAGTTTTTATTAAAGCACCTACTTTATTACAAATTCTGGGGATACAAAGGAGAAATAAATGAAATATGTACCTTCCAGAAGTTTACATTCTAAGGGGGGTGGGGGGGGAGAGGAAGGGGGAGAGGGAATAAACCAATATGTAGACCTTAAGTAGATAAAAAATATGTGCTTAGTAAATTCAAAGTATTAGGAAAGGTTTCATGTAGGAAGTGGTCCTTGAGTTTTGATGAGAGGTAGAGATTATAAGAGGTAGAGATATGGAGATGTATTCTTGATGCTAAAGTCAATCTTGCAAAAGGATTATGATGTACCATTTCCCCCATCTGGTAGAAAAACAAAATGTATACTTGCAGCCATATCTTCAGGGAAGGTAAGTGTCTTCCCTGTATTAACACAGTTTCTAAGAGTTGGAATCCAGGTCTCTTAAACACAAAGGCAGTATTCTTTCCACTAGCACATCCTGTCTTTCACAATGCTGTTTGTTACAATAAATTTATAGCAAGTGATGCTCATTAAGGGGGAAAGAGTGCTTCAAGTTCAATTCTCTCACAAAGATAGTAAATAGAAATTTGTCAGATGAGAAAATATATTTTCGCGTAGTCGGCAGGATTCGAACCTGCGCGGGGAGACCCCAATGGATTTCTAGTCCATCGCCTTAACCACTCGGCCACGACTACTACCCGGATGTATCTCTGCAGTTTTCCTATACCGTCATAGACAGATTGTAAATTATGCTCCCCTGCTGTGTTTGTTTAATTTCACTGTGAAATTTGCTATGGCATCACAGGGACCAAGTCTGCCCAAGAAAAACAAAGAGAATCATCCCTACGAGAGGGTGGGGACCAGACAACCCAACCCCGAGAGTGACCCTTTCTAACATTTACGACCTTCTCTCAAAGACTGTGGCAGACTATGCCCGGATAAAAGTGAAACAAAAGAAAAAAAAAAAACCAAACCGGATTAGCCTCAGACCCTTAGGCACATACTTGGCTGCCGTGAATTCGGAAAGATCAAAGCAGCGAGGATGGAATTCCACCCCAGGCTGCTTGGAACGTTCGGTGCCCTCCAGCTCCCGAGTCTGACCGAGCCCTCTAGGCCTCCGGCTCCCGCAGGCCAGCTGCCAAGGCCGGGCCAGAGGGTCCTCGGAAAGTTCCTTGGCTGGAGCATTTCACCCCAGGAGTCAGATCGAGTTTTTCTTATACTGAGTCAATGAAACATAAGCTCTTTGAGGGCCAGGACTACTTCGTTTTCTTCCTTGTATCGGCAGCACCTCCCAGTGTCTGGCCAATAGGCTCTTAAGAGATGCTTGGAGAGTTGAATTGAATTTAAGGTCGTTCTTCTGCCTTAGGTCATCTTTTTTTTGTTTGTTTTTTAAATACACGTTATCCATGTATTTTAGGTTATATCACCTACATTTTCTAATTTCTCCCTAATAAAAAATAAATAACAAAAAGATCCTCAAAGCTAACCAACATATTGAAGAAGTCTGCCAATTGAATACTTCAGTCATTCAAAAGGTATTAATCAACTTTTTCTCTTGGTTTGACTTCTTCCGTTCTGATAAGAGACAATGCTTTGAGGAGAGAAGCTTTGGGACCTCCTTATCTGCGGCTGACATGTGACCTATGAATATGAACCTCAGTATTTTGCCTAATGCTTTCTTTTTGGGTAGAGATTCTAGGCTATGACCCTGCGAGTTGTGAAAGATCAGAAGTGTGAGCCATTACCCAAGGTTCCAGAGTGGAGTTAGCATTTGAGGCAAGCAGGATTTATCACTCAGGCCTGAGTGATAAGAATCATTTTCTGGGACCCAGCCCACAGGTAGTAGAGACAAAGGCTCATTCAGCAGTGATGCCTCCTTTGGACAGCTACATTTAAGTGTGAACTTGTAAGAAAAGTGCTAGGCCACAACTGCATTAAGTTTCAGCCCATTCTCCCCCGGTCTGAGGTGGTACAGGTAAGTGTGTGCCCTCCAGGTTTTGGGAAAGGGAAATGTTTGTACTTCCATTCTTGCTAAATCATCAAAGTGAACATACCTTTATCAAAGTTAATTGACATCAATGGAACTAAGGCTAATTACAAGCAGCTAACAGTGGAGGAAACTTAAAATAAAAAGCAAAATCCAGTAGAATTAGAGGAATATATCCTCCATCCCCTAAGGACACTTCTAAAATGCTGGTTTTAAGATTGAACCAGCTTTGCTTCAGGAGTGAGACCAAAGAAAAATAGGTGGGTTTCAGGGCTAGGGGCAGGGATATGATGAAGCCTGCTCATACTCCCTTGTGAGCCAATTCCTAAATGTTTAGTATGAGCATTTAAACCTCAGAAATCAGTAAATTGCTCATATCAAGTCTTGATTTATTATTAACTGTCCAAAACTAAATCATAGGAAAAGGAGTGATAATGTAGATTAGATTTATAAATTTGTCAAGTACTTTTCATTTCTTTCTTCCATCCTTTCTTCCTGGCCTTTTCTTTCTTCCTTCCTTCCTTCCTTTCTCTTTCTTTCTTTTTTCTTTCTTTCTCCCTTTCTTCCTCTCCTTCTTTCTTTCTTTCTCTTTCTTTCTTTCTTTCTTTCTTTCTTTCTTTCTTTCTTTCTTTCTTTCTTTCTTTCTTTCTTTCTTTCTTTCTTTCTTTCTTTCTTTCTTTCTAGAGTTTGTTGTTTAAAATTACCAGCATATTCCTGGCTAAGGAGAGAAGATAAGGAATTATTTTTTTTGGACATATGGATGTAAGGATCTGAGAATCATCTGCATAGAGATTATCATTGAATGCATGGTAGTCAACAAGGTCACAAGGGAAAAGGTTGTAAAGGGAAAAGAGAATGAGGGCCCAAGGACAAAGTCTTAAGGAACACTTGGAGTCAATGGGCATGATATGAGGGATGAATCAATGAAGAAGGCTGCACAAGAGAGGAAAGACTGGTCAGGAAAAAAAAGGTGGGGAACCTGCAGCCTCAAGGCCACATGAGGCCCTCTAGGTTCTCAAGAGTGGTCCTTCGACTAAATCTAAACTTCACAGAACACCCCTGGTTTAGGAGGAAAACCAAGAGAGAGCAATGTCCCTAAAACCCAGAGAGAAGAGAGTATCCAGGATGAGAGGGTGGTCAACATTATCACTCTCAGTAGAGAGGTCAAGAAAGATGAAGACTCAGAAAAACCCAGTTAATCTGGCAATTAGTACATTGCTTATAACTTTGGAGGGAGAGCTTCAGTTAAATGACAGGGTCAGAAACCAGAATTCAGAGAGTTAAGAAAAATTTTGAATGACTGGAGATAAAATTGACACAACAACTGTAATTGACTTTTTAAAGGAATTTGTATAAGCAAGGGTGGAGGAATGCAGGACAGCACTTAGTAGAATTATGTTTCAGTGAGAAGATTTGGGTTTTTTTGTTTTTATCTTTTAGTATATAGGAAACTTGGAAATATTTTGTAGGTACCAGGGAAGGGACCAGTTTAAAGGGGGAGAATAAAGATTAATGGTAGTAGAGTGGAGGATTGGCTTAGGGAGGATTAAAAAATTGCTTTGCTGGAGTGAGGGCTCTGTTACAATTAGATTACGTAAATTTGTAGCAGATCCAGTTAGTACAGATACAGGACTTTTTCTAATTCTGGAGTAGGTGAGTAAAAGCAAAGTGTACAGTACAATGGGAGTACTCAAAGTCAGAGATCATCAGCAAGAGGACAATCGGGCAAAAAAAAAATTTGAGAGCAAATGACAGTGAAGAATTTAACTGGTTCACTAAGTGGTCCATTACTGGAAACAAGGTGTCAGAACAGAGATGATCAGGCAAAATGGTTTTCTAATCAATGGAAAGACTTCAGGTCACAGCAGAGATGAAGAACAGCTTTGGGAGGAAATAGGTATAGGCAGTGATGGGATTCAGGAAGTTGTGATAGGATAAAAGAACTTCCAAGTTTTAAATCATGGAAAGGGAAAACTTGGGGCTGATTAGTGATGTGGCATAGCTGCTTGCTCACTGCAGGAGAATTTAAGTCTTAAATCCAGGACAGTTCAAAACAGGAAGAAGAAGTGAATAAGCATTTATTAAGCACCTACTACACGCCAGGCACTCTGATGATTGTTTTACAAATATTCTCTGATCCTCACAAAAGCTCTAGGAGGTAGATATTATTATATTCCCATTTTAAAGTTGCAGAAACTGAGGCAGATAAAGGGAACATGACTTATCTTGGGTCATATAACTAGTAAGTGCTTAAGTGTTTAAGAAGATTTGAACTTCAGATCCAGCATTCCATCTATTATACCACCTAGCCACTTCTGTGAGAAAAGGTTGAAATGAGCCAATAATGCAAATATCAATTGTGTAAGTGAACCTTCTCTTCCAAGTCTATCTTCCATATGAGTAGGAAGAAGAGTATGATTGTGCTGTTAAGCAAGATGGGGTTTCTGAAGGTGCATTTGACTGTTATAAAACAACAATAACAACATACAGCCTAATCAGTCTTCTGGTTCTGCTCACTGTACTTTGCATAAGTTCATAAAAGTCTTCTGAGTTTCCTCTGAAACTATCCCCTTCATCATTTCTTATAGCATACTTATATTGGTTCTGTCTACAAATGAGCAATTAATACTTTCCCAATTACTTCAGTATTTATTTGTATAGCATTTTGTAATTGTTCAAATAGTTCCATAGGCATACAATTTGGAGGTCAATATTGCCACCTGGTGGGCATGGCAGCGAAGAGAATGTTTACCAGATCATAATTGATAAATATAGACCTTCTTCCTGGCCTCCCTCTTTTGCCTCATAGAAACTGTATCTGGGTGGTGTCATGAAAATCCAGTGGGCAGGAGGAGTAGATGGTTAGTATTGTAAAATGTTCAAATTATATTCCTTATGTCTGAAAACTAAAGGTAAGATTAATTTTTTTTTTTAAATGAAGACAAAACACTATTGAACTGATAAATAAAACTAGGGACTATTTTTTAAAAATAACGTAATAGGGAAATTCTTAGATTCTCTAATGTTTTTAAAGTGAGAGGGAAACAAGGTTTTATATAAAAATGAAAAAACTTGCCACAATTGAGGAGGAAATGAAAAAAATGATCAGAAACCATTTTGATCAATTTTATGCAAATAAAACTGAGAAATGAAAGCAAATGGATGAATATTTACAAAAATATAAAATGCCCAGATAGACAGATGAAGAAATAGACTATTTAAATAATACAGTATTAGAAAATAAATTAAGCAAGTCACAAATGGGCTTCCAAAGGAAAAAAATTCAGTACCATACAGATTCACAAATGAATTTTATCAAACAAAAATATTTTCCCATACTAGATAAATTAGTTGCAATGATAAGAAAAGAAGTACCCTTCCTAACACTTTTTATTATACAAATATAGTCTTAGTATCTAAACCAGGCATAGACAAACCAGAGAAAGAAAACTATAGACCAAGAACCCTAATTAATATTGACATGAATATTTTAAATAAAATATTAACAAGTAGGCTAAGACAACATATTAGAAAGATTATACACTATGACCAGGTTGAATTTATAATAGGAATGAAAAATCGGTTCATAAAAGACAGTCAAAAGCAAATCTCATAGGCCACTGTGGTCCATACTAGCCAGATCCTTTAGGCCACTACAAGGCTTCTGTTGAAGATGACATACTGATTGCATTGAGGCCTAAAACATTACAAGGCCTTCTCAACAAACTCTACAATTACTCAAAAGGATATTGCCATGACTTGCCCATGAATTGGATTTATGTGGGGCAGAGTTGCCCAAAGTCATCAGCCTCACTCTCTCTTCTACTGTCATCAAAGTCTAGTGAAAGGACAAAAGTCAGGATGACTGGTGATGTCTGGAGATGCACTGAATGACCTTGGCATCTTTGATGCCTAACCAAGCTCTAAGTGCTCCACAGTGCCTGCTTCAGCTGCCTTTATGGCCATCAGAAGAAATTGTTCTCATCCACTCATTTGGCCAAGGGTAGACATCCCCCTAACTCACTGATGGGTTTGAGGCCTGTTGGTTGCCCTCAACCTGGTTTAGCCTATCTGCTGAGGCAGTTTTACAAAGGTGTGTATGCTAGGCATGTTACTGTTTCGTAGGCCATAGGTGAGAGTTTGGGGACAGGTGGACACCAAATATGGATGAGCAGCCCTGACCCCATTTTAATACATCCCACCCCTGCCCTCAGCAACTGCCACCACTAAGGCCATTTGATTTTCTCTTCTCCACGGACACTCATTTTTTCTTTCTTTAGCTGCCATCTCTGGGGCAGACAGATTTTGATGTAGTCTCTCCATGGCCACTACAGAAAGTTAGGGTACAAGAACTCTTGCCATCCCACCATTGCTATCAATTACTGACATCTTTTAGGCTGAGAGGCTCTTTTACTACTTCTAAATAGCTGCTGTCTCTGAGGCTCATGGAAGGAGAAGAAGGAGGGCTGTACACACTACACTTACCGGAATTGAATTCAGGGTCTCTGCTCTTAATCTCTAGTCTTTGTTCAGTTCTATCTGGATATCATTGAACCTCTGACAGATCCAGCTGTCTACTTGCCTAGGCCTGAGTCCTGGGATGAAGCTCAGATCTACCAAAACCTGACCCAACCAAATCATCCCTGATAGCACTCAATCTATATTCACATCCATCAAGGAGACACAATCATAGTCCCAAAAGGAATCACGTCCTTTAATTTTGTTAAAGTTGCCCAGACTTTTATTTACAGGTTTATAGAAGAAAGAAAAAGGCAAAAACATGCCATAGAACTCTGGTGATAGTATAAGGCAAAAAATGGTGACTAAGATCAAATCTTTATGGGAATGGAATTTAAGTATACAGATTTAGGAAACTACCATTAGATTTCATAACAAGGTTCCACTCAAGCACCACAGAGGATTTTACTACTTTTAAGTAGCTGTCAAAGACTGTTGCCTTAGTAACCTGTAGTTCAACAAGTAATCCTGATACTCCTATAGGTCAAAAGCTAGTAGAGTGCAGTCAGACAAAGAAAACTTAAGGGCTATTTTCAAAGTTGCCTTCATTCTCCCATGGCCTGACAAGCAGTTTCCATTTTTTGGGTTTGAATTTGACATAGACAGATATCATAGATTTAGAAATGAAAGAGACCTTAACATTTATCTAGTGGCAGGTGAGTGGGTGAAATATCTGAAGTCAAGAAGATTTAAGTTTAAATTTGGCCTCAGACAATTACTATTTATAGGACTATGGGCAAGTCACTTAACTTCTCTCAGCCTTGGTTTCCTTATCTGTAAAATCAGCAGACTAACAGCATCTACTTCCTACGATTGTTACCAGAATAAAATGAGATAGTATTTGTAGAGCACTTTTTACAAAAGTACTTTATAAATCCTGGCTATTATGATCATCTGGTACAACTCCTTCATTTTCAGATAAGGAAACTAAGGCCAGGAGAAGTGATGTGACTTTTCCCAACTCACATAAAAGACATGATTTGAATTCTGACTCCAAATTTAGTTGCTGTTGTTTTTCCATTGGACCACCTTGCTCATTCCTAATACCCCCACCCCCAAAATAAAGTTTTTTTCCCCTTCTTGTACCCTCTTAAGCTCTCAAACTTATTTTAAAATTCCCTTCACAGCCTAATGTTGAATTATTGGATTATTCAGTTGGAAGGCTGTTCAGATGTGTCCAGTAGGAAGCCTCTTAGATAAATTCATACTTTTTTCTTTTCTTGGTACATACTATTACTTTGCCACCTTATTCCCTACTTCCAGCAAGATACATATAAAATGAACAAAGAATCACAGCCAGCTAACTATGGTTTCCTAGGGATAAGGAACATCTGGTCCACTATCAAGAAATAGAAAAGTCTTTTAAATGCAACTATCCAGTCATACGACAGTTTGAAGGTGTTTTGTTTTGTTTTGGTGGACTCCAGTATCCAATAACTAAATTTGAGGCTTTGAAGGTGATCAGTCTAAAATATTCCCTTGTTGCTCCCACACCCCTGTTCCCGATACACAGGCATGACCAAAAGCACTAAACAGAGGCTGTTTTATTTCATAATTCTATAGGAGAAAATTCTTCCTGAATTTCTTCACAATGGGAGAAAAATGCATATATATTCTCACCTGGAAATATATGTATATTATAGGGGCCTTAGAGATAGATACCCAAAGGCTTCATTTTAAATGTGAGGGAAGGAGGTCAACATACATTAAGTGACTTACCCAGGGTCACACAGCTCATTACTTGTTTGTAGAACTATGTCAGCTCTGAAAACAAATGACCAAAGAGTCACAGAGGTTATGCAACCACCGTTAACTCTGAAAATACCAATGAGTTCACATAGGTTATTACAAACACAGTTAAGTCTGAAAAATAAAATAAAATAAAACCAAAAGTGCTAACAGTGTTCATAAGCAAAATGCTATTTTTATTCCATTGGAAGATGGAAACAAGACACGTGTGCTGGGTTTCCTCTGATACTGAAAGAGACCTACTTTAGTATGGACACATCTCAGTATGTATATAAGTGTCTACACAGTGAACTGTATCCCTGACAATGAAGGGTAACAGCAACGAGACAAATTTGATTCATGGCAAGATCTCAGGTGTCCTGCAGATGCTTAACCAAGCTCAGGGTCCACCTGGTACTGGTATGAAATAATTCCAGGATTTTTCGGTGACTTTCTTCATCCAGAGGGTGAGTGTAAAGGATTGTTGTTATGCCACATCCAGGGCACAGTTTGCTTGCTGGGCCTTAGCTCTGGAAAACATAGTGTCTCCTAATAGGAGTAAAAAGGGCTGATCTTGGCATGGGGATGCTGACAGCTGGGGTGGGGGGAGAGTGATTCTTATCCTAGACAAGTGTCTCAAACTTTTTTCATATCCATTTTCTCAGATCACCTTCAGTGTTGCTTGTCCAATACCTTACAGGGTTGCTTTGTGGAGAATGCCCTACCAAATGATTTTCTATCATCACCTGCATCATTTCTCTTCCTTACTTCACCTTCTTGACATTAATTCCCCCAAGAGCATAGGCAGTGGCAGGTGATTTCCACAGCATAGTAAGTTGTTCATTATTTCTCTAATTATCCAAAGCTTCAAAAGCCAAAAGCTCTCTCTCCCTTGGAGAAAAGTATAGTGTTATTGTACTATATATTATATAGTATAATGTACATTTTTGGAGAAGCCAGTGCTACTGCTACTTGTTAGCTGTGTGACTTTAACAAATCACTTCTGTCTGGGACAGTTTCTTCATCTATAAAATGAACTAGTTGAACTAGATAAATTATAAGGTCACTTCCAGTTCTGACATTCTGGGATTCTATGAGACAAGAAAACACTATTGCAAAAGAAATAAAGGGCCATACTGCAGGGAACAGCTGCAGTATTACCCAGAGGGGTAACCATGGAAACCTGAGGCCCTTGAGGCCACATATTGTTTGCTCAGCCAGAAACTCTTTTAAGTGGCAGCAGGAGCAGGAAGTGAGAAGGCATCATAAAAATCCAGTCAATCGATCAGCCAATGTTTACTCTAGAAACAATGAAGTTCTACTTGCAAGTAATAATAAAAATAGCTCTATGTCTTTTTTAAAAAATTTCCTCAATGTTGTATCATTATCCCAATTTTATAGGATGCAGAAATTCAGATTCCAGTTCAGTGGCCCGTATGTCCAGCAAGGATTCCAAACCAAGTTTCCTGACCCCCAGCCCTATGCTAGGTCATCTGTGTCTAAGCTCTGTGGTTTCCACTATGCCATCCTGTCTCTAACCATAGAGCATCTTGGGCAAGTCAATTAAGCTCTTGAGTCTTAATTTCTTCATCTATATGTTGTGTGAGGTGACTTCTAAGGGCCCTTCCAGGTCCAAATCTCTGGGCCTGTTGAAAGGGCATTTATTTACCTTACTCTTAAATACCAAGCTATACATCATCTTATTTGACCTTCACAGCAACATTGTGAAGCATGTAGGACATACATTATTATTCCTATTTTTCTGTTGAGAAAACTAACATGATAAAAGTAATAGGGGAAATCTTTTGCTATTGGTCTTCAAATGCCACAGAGAGGAAAAAAACAGGCAGCAACTGGTTCTTCTAATAAGGTCCCCAAGCATACATTCTCTTTCCTTTCTTTCTCAGGCTTCTTGAATCAGAGCTTTATTTTCAGCTAAGAGATGGGGTAAGTTCTATTTGCCAGGGCTGGCAAAGTTAGACATTGCTTTCATGTACAAAAAGAAGTCTGGTTAGCCCCTATGATCCATAGGCACCATGGGCACCATGGTTAGTGCCAGAGGAACTAATTTAACAAGGTCATTTCAAGTAATGGGATTATACTATCACAGAACACAGAATGCCTTCATTTTACAGGTAAGGCAACTGAGACCCTAATCCTTCTTGAACTCTCTACATCCTTTGACAAGTACCTTCTTCTCCCCATTACTCTTTTCTCTCTGGGTTTTCAGGATACAATTCTCTCCTGGTTCTGCTTCTACTTATCTGACTACTCTTCAGCATCCTTTACTGGATCTTTATCCAGGAGACAATGGTTAACCTAATGTTTCCTGTTCCATGGGTTTTGGCCTGGGTCCAATTTTTTCTCTTTCTGTATTCTTTCACTTGGTAATCTCATGTTTCCATTCCATGGATTTAATTATTATCTCTACATAGACATACCTTGTTTTATTGCACTTTATTGTGCTTCTAAGATATTTCTTAAAAAAACTAACTAAAAGTTTATGGCAACCTTGCTTCAAGTATATCTATTGGTTCCATTTTTTCCAACAGCATGTTCCCATATCATGTCTCTATGCCACATTTTGGTAATTCTCAAAATATTTCAAATATTTTCATTATTATTTTATCTGTTATGGTGATCTGTGATTAGTTTTCTTTGGTGTTACCACTGTACTTATTTTGGGATGCCATCAACCTTCCCATATAAGATGCACCCTTAATCAGCAGATGTTGCTCTTGTTCTGACTGCTCCACCAACCAGTGATCCTGTCTCTCTCACTCTCCTTGGGCATCCCTAATTCCCTGAGACACAATAATATTGAAATCAGGCCAGTTAATAACCTTCCAATGACCTCTAAGCATCCAAGTGAAAAGAAGATTCAATCCATTTTCGAATTTCTTTGTTGTCTTATTTTAAGAAATTGCCATAGTCACCCCAACTTTCAGCAATCACTACCCTGATCAATCAGCAGCCCATCAATATGGAGACAAGACCCAGCAAAAGATTAAAGCTTGCTGAAGGCTCAGATGGCAGTTAGCATTTTTTAGCAATAAAGTATTTTTTGATTAAGGTATGTACGTTGTTTTTAGACACAATACTATCCCACACTTATTAGATTATTGCATAGTATGAACATAAGTTTTATATGCACTGGAACCCCCCCCCCCCAAATTAGTGTGACTCACTTTATTATAATGTTCTTTTTATTGCCATGGATCTGAAACTGAATCTGCAACATCTCCAAGGTATGTCTGTACTGAAGATTGTAAAATCTGCTAATCCAACCCTGACCTTCAGTCTCACATCTCCAATTGACTAGTTATCCCTTCCACATAGTGACTTTCCCCATCTTAGTTTCAAAATATTTTTTGTCTCTGTAAGAAACTAAATGGGAGCTTTTGGAAGCTGCAGACAACCCAAGAATGCCAGTGGACAACAGAGTCTATGACCAAACATTTAACCCAAATTTTACAATAAGGTGCTATAGATACCCTATAAAAGAGAAATGAATTCATACTTCTTCTCTTTTATAAAGAGAGGACCAAAAATTTTTACTCAGATTTTCCAGCTCACAGGTGGGGTGGCTGGTCCCTAACCCCCATGATATGGAATGGAGAACTGCATTGACCAGATATGCTATAGGCCACTACCCTGGTGCAGGTCCTTATCTCCATACCTGGACTGTTATAATAGACTGCTGATTTGGTCTTCCTGCCCCTCCAGTTCATCCTCCATTCAGCCCCCAAAGTGATTTTCCTTAAGTTCAGGTTCTACTTTTTCACTCCCCTACTCAATGAACTTTATGATTGGACCTCTAGGATTTACTGTAAAATTCTGTCTGTCCTTCAAAGCCCTTAATAACCTTTCTTTCCAGTCTCTACCCTCCCCCATGTACTCTTTAATTCTATGACACTGGCTTCCTTGCTGTTCAATGAACAAGACACTCCATCTCTTCTGGCTGTCCTGTTTGCCTGGAATGCTCATTTTTTTCCAATCCACCCTTGAGGTTTCCTTCTGATTCCTCCTAAAATTCCACATTCTACAATCCCTCTTAATTATAAAGCCTTTCCTGTAGTGATTATTTCTTATTTTCCTGCACATAGTTGTTTGCATGTTGTCTCCCCCATTAGATTGTGAAAGGCAGGGACTGTCTTCTTACCTTTCTTTTCATCTCCAATGCTTAGTCTCTGGCCCATAGCAGCAGTTTATTGACTACATGACGACTGAATGACTGATTTGCTCAGTTGATGAGAGTAGAGAAAAGTACAGGTTTTTTTTTTTTAATGTGCAATGGGAATTTGTTTGGAAATTGCATGTTCCCTTTACGAAAACGAATTCTTAATTAATGCTAAACGAATAAAAATGACTGTATAAAAATCACAAAAGAAACCATTTTGATCAGAAAAAAAATGTGATCAGAACCATCCAAAAACTTAGGAGGTGAGACTTCAGTCTTTACAAACCAAGGAAGAGAAAAGGAAAGGAAAAAGAAAGGGAAAGAAAAGGGCAGAAAGAAGACAAAAGAAATGTTCAGTGTAATGCCTCTTCCAGGGGTTGGAAGAAATTGGAGGAGGAGGAGCCAATCAGGCCTTGAGCGCGAAGACTGTCTGTTTTCAATCCGGTCCGCCAGAACGGTATATAAAGTCAAAATTTTCCCCTGAAAGGTATCACTTCACTTCAGCGGCTTCTTTTACTTTCCGAAATGTCTGGACGTGGCAAAGGAGGCAAGGGGTTGGGCAAAGGGGGTGCCAAGCGGCACAGGAAGGTGCTCCGCGATAACATCCAGGGCATCACCAAGCCTGCCATTCGCCGTCTGGCTCGGCGTGGCGGCGTCAAGCGGATCTCCGGGCTCATCTACGAGGAGACCCGCGGCGTGCTGAAGGTGTTCCTGGAGAACGTGATCCGGGACGCCGTCACCTACACCGAGCACGCCAAGAGGAAGACCGTCACTGCCATGGACGTGGTCTACGCGCTCAAGCGCCAGGGCCGAACCCTCTACGGCTTCGGCGGTTAAGTCAGCAATTTACCAGTCCGCCAACAAAAACCAAAGGCCCTTTTCAGGGCCAACCATTTCATCTTTAAAAGAGTTGCATACATGAGAGTTGGTAGCTTTCCTATAAAGAGCGAATTGCTTTAACCTTGAGTGCTATGCTGTAATCTAGTCTTAACGTATGACACTGTAGTCTTTTGGAGGTTTTTCCAAATGGGGTATAATTAGGTGTGGTTATTTCCAAATGTTTCCAAGACTCCTCTTTTAGAGATTTCTCTTAATAGAATAGTATTAAGGGAGCCGTTAATTGTACTCGGGTTACCATAAGACGCATGCAAATAGGGAGATGTTGCTACTTCCTTGCTATTGGCTGTTAAACGCTGGAGGCTGCAGGCCTGCAAAGTGCTTTCCCGCACCAAATGTTTAATATTAATTTCCTTAACAGTTTATGAAAGGAAGATTGGGATAAGTAATCTCAGAATCATTTCTAGAAGGAGACGACCAGAGATGAATAACAAGGCTCTCTGGCAGGAAGTTCTCCCTAAGCGGAGCTCTGAAAAAACCATTCTAAGCAGAGGTGGGGAGAGGGGTTTTGGAGATCGGGTGGACTGGGTGGGCAAAGGTAGAGGAGGTGGATTATGGAAAGAGTAGAATTTTGTGAATGAGCAACAGGTAGCAGTCTCAGCTGGAATAAAGAGAGAAAGGGGAGTAATATAATACAACATTGGAAGGGTCGACAGGGGGAGTCAGATTAGAGAGGGCCTTTAAATGCCAGGCTGATAGTTTTGTTTTGTTTTGTTTTTATTCTAGAAGCAATACGAACACAATGAAGATTGTTAGATGAATTAAATTCGTCAGATATGTTATAGGCATATCTATTTGGCTGTGTGAGGGAAAATTGGAGGAGATGAAGAATAAAAAATGTAGACTATTTTATTCTATTTTCTACCTTATCACTGTAGCAATACGTTTCCCCTTTAATTGCTAATTTTTTCCAGTTGAGCTTTGGAAGCAATTTTACTTTGGTATCTCTTCCCAGGTAATGAGATTTTTAAGCCCCCAGGAAGGCACTGTATTAGTATAGACTGATTGGTTGTTGTCCCTTCTGGAAGAGAACTGAAATGACATCACTATGCTGGAGTCGCGTTACAATGTGTCGGACTGTGGCTGATCCGACCTGCAGGAGCTCGGAAGGCTCTACCACAGGTTTCTGGGCACAGATAGTCCGTGTGCACATTTGGGGTGAATTCTCTTAAGTTTCAGCACCTCGCTTTTCTTTCGACCTCCTTCAGTTCTGCTTTGCTTCTCTGATGTGGGAACGCCATGCTGAGTGGTCCTGTGCCAGTGTCTCCGGTGTTAGACAATCAGTTCCAAAGTTCTTAAAAGAAATCTAGCAAATCCTTGCATTGCTTCATTCTGACCACCGAGTGAGCCCTGCCGCGTGAGCTCTCCTAAAATAGTCTTTTAGGCAAAACTACAGTTGCATTTCGAACGTTGTTGCAGTAGCTTGAGTACTTGGGAGTTAGGTCTGATAAAAAATGCCAGTGTCAGGATGGCCGAGTGGTCTAAGGCGCCAGACTCAAGGTTAATTCCTTCCTAACGGAGTGTTCTGGTCTCCGTATGGAGGCGTGGGTTCAAATCCCACTTCTGACACATGTACTTTTTTTTTCCTAAATGAAGCCCCGTTGGGCTCAGGTCAAGTCTTCCCATGCCTTATTTTTATGTGATCTCTATGGTTACTAAAAAAAAGCTCTTAATTCCATTAAGGTGGTGATATATAGGACGTTCCCCTCCTTTCTCTGATCCTGGGGCAACATACGTAACAACTACCATTTATATAGCCATTTAAAGTTTATTTTATTTGATCCTCAGGACAACCCTGAGCGGTAGGTGCTATTATCACCCCCATTTTACAGGTGTGGAAACTGAGGCAGACAAAGGTTAAGTAACTTGATCAGGATCCCACACTTAGTAGGTATCTGCAACAGGATTTGAACTCAGAGTTTCCTGACTCTAGGCCTGGCATTCTGTCCACTGCACCACCTAGCTGACCCATGATTACAACAAGCAGCCTTAAAGCAACTAAAATAAACCTAGAGGGCTATGTGGAGAAGGGAGAAAGATTCAGAAGTCAACTCCATTTCCTTAGGGTCTTCTGGCCTGGCCATGAGATAACTGATTCCCAGGGTCTTTCTTTTCACCAGCTGGTAGTTGTCCTGCCACTTAAACCCCATCGCAGCTCTGAGATGCCTAAAGCCTGGGTTGGGACAATTAATATTGAGTCAACAAGTATTTATAATAGAGTACATATTATGTGACAGGCACTATGCTAAGTGCTAGAAATGCAAAGAAAGGAAAAAGACAATCCTGTCTACAATGAGGGTATATATGGGGGGAGGTGAATAATGTATAAGATTGGTTGTCCCACTCCCCTCTCCCCCAAGTGGCTATATTTAATCAAAGGAACATGAAAATAATATTTGATTGATCAATACAAGGCCAACATTCAGATAAGACATACATGAATTGCTTTAGATGTGTAATTGTGAGTAACTCCTTGCATCAATCTTTGGGTCTCATCAGGTTTCTGGTCAGCATAACCCAGGTCTTTAGTTAAGAAACAGAAAGAGGTGATAGAACTTCCTATCCATGTAGGTCTAGGTTCAAACAATGCAATAAAGTTTTCTCACAATTCCCATAATTGAATAGAGTTTTCCCACAAGATAGAAATAGATTAGATTCATAATAGAATAAAAACAGAACTGAATTAGCTCCAGAATTGAATCACAAGATGGAGTCAGCATAGTTCACTCAAATCCCACTACTATATGCTGTTTGAACTCCCTCAATTCCCCCTTTTGATTCATAAGGCAGGGGTCAATAAATTCCCACCATGGGTTACCTATGTGCCAAATCTATAAGGTTTTTCATGTAGTCAAAGTCAGAATTATGTAAGTCAGGTTACAGATCAAACTATTTAGAGGGCTCACAATGATCTAATTTTGAGAATGGACATTTATATGTCCTCCAAGGTAACCAAGAAAACTCAGCAAACATAAACACCATGAAACAAAAGGCCAAAGCAATAGTGATGATCATCAATATTAAATAACATTAAGTCTCCTTGTGTCCTAGTAAACCACTCCCAATGTCCATTTAATCATCATATTTTGTCTTGATTCCCTCACTAGTTAAGATTGTAATAAATTAACAGGCCACCTTGAGGGCATGTTAGTTCAAAATAAAAGACTTAATTAAATAGCAAATCAAAATAAATGACAAGGAGAATCCTGCCCTCCTCCACCCTCTTCATAGAGGAGTACATCCTCCCTCTCAGATTCCCACACTACTGGTGGGAGACAGGACGTATGTATGGAGAATAGGCAAAGCAAGAGCAACTCCTACTCCTAAGGATGCATCCCTAACATCTCTGCTAACTCTTTGAGCCACCTGGTGAGGGAGGGGAGGGGACACCACACAAACACAAACAAAACTCAGCCTAAAGCTAATTCTGCCTTTACCTTATTTCTCAGGAGTCTGTGTTTTGTTGACGTGAGAATATCCTTCACAGTCAGATCACAACCAATCTCTAACTTTTGTTGTAGTTCAGAAGTTTTTTAGTAGTGTCCAGCTCTTCATGACCACATTTGGGATTTTCTTAGAAGAGACACTAGAGTGGTTTGCCATTTCCTTCTCCAGCTTATTTTACAGGTGAGGAAACTGAGGCAAATAGGGTTAATTTATTTGCCCAGGGTCACACAGCTAATAAGTCTCTGAAGTTGGATTTGAACTCAGGAAGATGAGCCTCAGAATGGTTTAGTGACTTCTGTATGTTCACACAGCAAATACAAGTCAGGAACAAGATATAGAACCCAAATCTTCCTTTCTGAAAGCAAATTTGATGCTCTGTCCACTAGACTGCAATATTTCTTTGCCCTACATAGGATTCCATTAAGAAATATCACTTTGAACAGAGCCAGCCTCCAAGTAGGTGAATAAGGCAGTTGTCTATGAAATATTAAGTGATAATGAGACTAGATCATCCTTAAATTCACCTTTTTTAAATCAACCAATAAATCAACATACAATAATACTACAATAAATCAACATTTATTAAGCAGTTAGTAAGAATTCTAAGAGGGAGAGGTGAAAACAGAAAGCTATTTACCCCCCAGGTATGGGGGACAGTCAGTGCAAAGGTGTGGAGGTGGGAGATGGGAGATGGAATATTATGTGTAAAAAGCATCCAGTAGTCCTTTGTGGCAGGAGGAGATGTGTCAAAAAAGACTAGAGAGCTAGGAAACGGCCATATAGTAAAGAATTTTAAATGCCAAAAATCACCTATGGCCCAGGAGGCTGTGAGGATTAAATGAGGCATTATTTGCAAAGCATTTTGTAAACCTTAACACACTCTATAAATGATAGTTATTATTATGTTAAAAAGAGGAATCCTTGGGGTGGCTAGGTGGGGCAGTGAATACAGCAACGGCCCTGAAAAGTCAAGAGGACCTGAGTTCAAATATGAGTTCACACACTTAACGCAAAAACTTGCCGGGTGACCTTGGGCAAGTCACTTAACCCCAATTGCTCTCCAAAAATAAAATTAAAAGGAGGAATTCTATCTTGGAGATAATAAGAACCATTCTACTACAATGGAGTAAGACATGATTAATTCTGTGCTTATGAAAAATCACTTGAGCAGATGTTTAGAGACCAGACTGAGGGGCAGAGATATTAACACTTGAGATTCTATGACTATACTTCTTGAAGCACTATGCCTGAATATCTTCCCAACTAGAATCCTATAAATATACATGTTATATCCTCCTTGAGTAAAATGTAAATTTAGGACAGGAACAAAATTTCAATTGGTCTTTTTATACTGTGCCTTGAATAGTGGGCCCTTGAAACCTTTGGTTTTGTTTTGTCTTTCTTTTTTATTTTTCAATTCTGAACTTAAGAAATAAAACAAACATTTCCATAACATGGTATAATAGTAGGTAATTGCACATGAAACTGAAAATCTATTATGTATAACTTGCTGTTTCTTTTAAATATATAATAAAGTTATTATGTAAACTTTTTTTCTTCCCTCCCTCCACCTCTATCCTAGAGATAGTTACCATTTGACATAAATATGTGTGTATGTACACACACACACACACATATCTCTACATACATAAACTCATTCTCTCCATACTTACATTTATTACTTCTTTCTCTAGAAGCAGATAGTGTCTTCCTTGATATGTCCTTTGTAGTTAATTTGGGTATTTATAATAGCCAAAATGACTTATTTGTTCTTAAAACAATATTGCTGTTACTATATACAATGTTTTCTTGGTTTTGCTCCTTTCACTCTTTACTTTTTGCAAGTCAATCCATGTTTTTTCTAAGATCATCAGACTCATCATTGCTCATAGCACACAGTAGTATTCCATCACAATCATATACCACAATTTGTTCAACCATTCCCCAACTGATGGGCACCCCACAATTTCCAGTTCTTTGCTACCACAAAGAGATCTGCTATAAATATTTTAGAACATACAGGTTCTTTTCCTTTTTCCCTAATCATCTTGGGAAACAGACCTAGTAGTGGTATGGCTAGATTAAAGGGTATAGGCAGTTCGTTTACTCTTTGGGCATAATTCCATATTGATCTTCTAAGTGGTTGAATTAGTTCACAGTTCTACCAACACTGAAATTAGTGTCCCAGCTTTTCCACATCCCCTCCAATATCTGTTACTTTCCCCTTCTACTATTTCAGTCAGTCTGATAGGTATAAAATGATACCTCAAGGTTGTTTTAATTTGCATTTCTCTACTCAATAATGATTTAGAGCATTTTTTAATATTACAAATGTTTTGGTTTCTTCATTAAAAAACTGCCTGTTCTTATTCTTTGACTATTTATCAATTGGTGAATGATTCAAATTTTTATAGATTTGACAAACTTCTTTATATTTTTGAGATATGAGGCCTTACTCCGAGAAACTGTCTGTAATTTTTTTTTTTTAGATTTTCTGCTTTCCTTATGATCTTGGCTACATTGGTTTTATTTTTACAAAATCTTTTTAATTTAATGTAACCAAAGTTATACATTTTACACCTCACTATCTAAATAGACCTATTTTAGAAAAAGAAATTGAACAGGTCATAAATGATCTTCTGAAGCAAAAAGCACCAGGACTAGGCAATTTTACAAGTGAATTCTATCAGACATTTGAAATCATTTTTCATAAGGATTATATTACATAGAGCTGGGATTGCATCTATCAGATACTGCTTTGCATCCTATTTCCTAATTTTCGTGTCATTCCTCCCATGGTAAGCTCCTTGAGGACTGGGCTGGAGACACTTTCATCTTTGTATCTTCAACTCAAAGAATGGTGTATAGTGTAAATATAGTGTAAAGTTTGAACAGATCTGAAGTGCCTGGCTTCATTCATCTCCCCTAAATTATCTCAAAACAGGACACTAAACACTTTATCGCCCATACCTGGGGCAGCCAGGTGATGTAGTAGAGTGCCAGGTCTGGAGTCAGGAGGACTGCTATTCAAATCTGGCCTCAGACACTAGCTATGTGACCCTGGGCAAGTCACCTAACCCTGTTTGCCTCTGTTTCCTCATCTGCAAAGTGAGATGGAGAAGGACCTTTACCAAGAAAACCCCAAATGGGGTCACAAAAGGTTTCAACAATAACAACAAAGCCCCTAGCTGTTACAATGCTATTGATAAATTAAAGGGTTGGTTTTTTTCCTGATAACAAACAGACACATGGATCTGACATCTAGATATATCACTGAATTAGTAACAATGAAAAGGGAAGTAAGTATCTGTAACACTTGATCCGGCAACAAGTATCAGTTACTGAAGAAATCCAGTGAAGAGGTTTGTGCAGACAAGACACCCTGATTGGAGTGAATGTCGAATCTATCCGTGAAAGTTTGTTATTGGGCTAGAAGAAAATCAGAGAACAAAATCAGGGAGGTCAATGGGCAGGTATCACCTACAAACAAGTGGCATCTGAAGCGAAGAGATAAGAGGAACACTTGAAGAACAGTGCCTGAAAATCTCACCTCCTGTGTTTACATATTACATCCTCCCCCAGTAGAATATAAGCTCCTTAAGGGCAGGGACAGTTTTCTGTTTTGTCTGTATCCAGGGCCTTACACTCCGTAAGTCATAGACCATAAAGCAGGAAGTGGATCAAATTTAGATTGGATTGAGTAGCTGAATGAGACAAGGCACCAACCACCGAGGACATAAAATGTAATAAATACAGCCACAAATAAACAAGAGTCCTTTGTATTATGGTTTCATCTAGTTTTGGTCTTCATCCTGTCCCATCTCTCCCAGTCAGCCTTGTAAAGTACTTCTTTTCCTAAAGTTGTCCCTTTAAGATTTCTAGAAATGATACCACCCCTTCCACTTTAGTATACTGTGGTTAGGTGAACAAAACAGTGACCAAACTGCCCAGCTTATCTATGATTTTTTAGTTCAATCAAATATTTTTTACCTGTGCTTTGCAATAACAGGAACTCCACAAATGTTTGTTAAAACATTTAAAATTTATTCAGGCACTGAGGATATAAAAAGTAAAAGCTAACAAAATAGTTGGTCTCAAGGAGCCTATTTCCATTCCATTGACTTTGTTCCCATCTTCTCTCAGCCTTTGGGATCCTGATGTCCAGTCACGGGATCATAATAACAATATCATAGATGTAGAGGGACCTTAGAGCTTCTCTAGTCCAAGACCCTAATTTTATAGATGAGCAAACTAAGGCTCAGAACAGTTAAGCAACTTGGACAAGGTCAAATAGATGTTGAGTAGCAAAGCTGGCATTTGCCCCCCAGGTCCACAAACTACAAATCTAACATTTTATCTTTCTTCCATTCTCTCTCCATATAATCACTCCCTCTCCTCAGCATGGGGGTGGGATGGGGGGGTGGGAGGAAGGGATAGAAGAAGAAGGAGAGGGAGGGAGGGAGGAGAGTACTAGAGAGTTTGTTTCAGTGTCTTTTCTCATGAAACAGTTCTGCCATAACTTAGATGATTTCAGTTGTTTTCCTCTGAGTGGCCATAGGGCAGGGGAATATGGTAGAGCAGGTGAGTGCTATGGATTTGTACAAGGAGAAGGTAATTTTTTCACATTGTGTTCAATACCTTTTTGGATGATGTGTAACCTTTTTGGCTAATTGGCAAGTAAAGCACATAGGTCAATGTTCCCAGGCAATAGTCTACAAAGATTCACGGACAGGCATTGCATTACTTAGCAGGGGTTGCAGCTTGTGTATAGAGATTACACGACTGAAGAAATGCCCCAAATCACCTGCTCCTGGGGAGTAGAAATCCAATAACAGAAACAAAGCTTTCAGTCAACTAATAGGAATGCTCTTGTCCTGGGAGCCAGAACAATTTGGCTGAAAGTCATGGTCAGGCAGAGAAGTCTTTCCCACAGCTTGGTGGAGCAGGAAGCAGGAGCCCAAGGTCTTGTGACAGTGTTAGCAGCCTGGGAAAGGGGAGTGAACTCTGGACAATGTTCAGCAGATTGCTTCCAAAGTCATAGAATCTCAGAGTTGTAGGAATCAGTAGACTACATTTAGTACAACATATCCCCGAAAAAGATCCCCCTCTTGACATAACCAGTGGGTAGTCTTCCATACCTCTTACGTCTCAGCTTCCTTATCTGTAAATTGAACTGCCTACTTCACACAGTTGTAAGGAAGGGTAGCACTTAATGGTAAACAGTAAAAAGTTAGGAAACATGAGCTATTCTAGAAGCAAGCCCAGAAAGGGAATGTTGGCAACCATAAATCCCTTTCCTGGGTCATAACTAAAAACTGAAAACTCCAATTGGATGCTCATAGAGAAATGTATCCTTTTGTATCATATGTATGTTCTAGTTGGTCATGATCACAGGATTTAAAGTTGGAAAAAATCTTTAAAGATTATCTCATAAATCAAGAGAAGCAGTGGGCCAGAGGGCTGGGTGAAAAACTCACATATATTCCTCCAACCTGAAACTGGATACCACAGACTGTCTAGGTGTCCACAAATAAGTTCCAGGATTCTTTACAATCAGAAACCAGATCTAAGTAACAGGAAATGAACACTTTATGGTGGAGTAAAATGTCCACAAAGCAGCTGTGATGCAGACTCAAAAACTGTCGGACGAAGACCTGAGCTCTAATTCTGCCCCATGCACTTACCTTGTAACCACACCTGACCCTCAAAATTGACTAAATTGTCACTGAGGTCCCTTCTGGTTCAAAATTCCATGATCTTAAGATTAATAATGTGTTCCCTATGCCTGGATGATTTGCAGTGTAATCCTCCTCCACATATCATGAAAGAATTTGTTTCTTGTGAGTGTTAGGGAGTGGATAGAAGAACATTTAGGTGGGAGGGATGAAACAGTGGGCTTTCTTGAAGTCCCTTTTTAAAAATGTTTACTTTCCCTAACTATAAAGCAGGTTATTGGTTGTATGACTTCAGCTCAGTGGGATGGAAAGCTAACTGTAGTACAATATTAAGAAAAGGGGTTCTGGAGTCAGAGGACCTGAGTTCAAATTCTCCCTCTACACCTTACTTTTCCTGTGACTTTAGGCAAATTCCCCAGGCCTCAGTCTCCTCATCTGTAAAATGAGGGGTTTCGAGTAGGTAGCTTCTAGTAGTATATTCAGTTCTAGGTATCAAGTTCTTAAGATAGGCATCAATAATTTTTCCAGAGAAAGGCAATCACCCTGGCAATTCATAGCTTATGAGCATCAGTTAAAGAAATAAGGGGTAATTAGCTTGGAGAAGAAAAGACTGAGATGGGTGGGGGAAAACATAATATCTTTAAATAGTTGAAGGGTTATCACAGAGAAGAAAGGGTAAACTGTTCAGCATTGCTCCAGAAGGAAAAACTAGTAACAGTGGACACAAAGTTGCAAAGAGGAAATGTAGGATTGGTGTCCAGAAAATCTTTCTAACAACTTGGCTTATGCACCTCTGGTCTCTACTGGGTATTTGATATAGTTCCAAAAATGCTAGCTAGAGCAATTAATCAGAGAAGGGTATGTATGGACATTTTCTAATTTGTGGACCAAATGACACTTAACTTAGAAAAATCCAGATAATCAGTGAAAAAATAAGATAGATAGTTCATATTTTCATTAAAGTTATGAGCTTCAAAATATGCAAAAATCATTAGAATTCTTACATAGAACAAACAAAAATGAAAATAAAGAAAGATTGCTGAAAAGAGAAGTGCCACTTAGAATAATTTATTAAATCGGGACTTGTGGGGCGGAGCCAAGATGGCGGAGTAGAAACAGCTCATCCAAGCCACTCTGCCCCCAGATTCCCCCCAAACTATGTAAAAGGGGACTCTGAACAACTTCTGGAGCCCCAGCACCCACAGAACGACACAGAGAAGCTAAACTCCCACTGAGGACAGCCCAGCAGCCCTACAGGAAGGACCAGCGCAGTGGTCTGCGAGCCCGCGCAGTGTGCAGAGCGCAAGGAGTCAAGTCGAGCCCAGCCCAGGTCCTCGTGAGCCTAGGTTTTAGCCCCAGGGCGGCAGGGCCAGCATCGGGCTGGAGAGACTCCAGAATACCAGCAGCTGTGGCTATTCCAGAATTATCAACATAGACATGCCTAGGACAAAGTAAGAGGTTAGTGTCCTATGGACTTTGGGACCTGTATTTGGGGAATTCGTCGGCTCCCTCCCCTGGGGGCTAGAAGCCTCTGAGGAGACACGCCATTTTGTAGTGTTCAGAGGTGGCTCCAGCTCCCGGCCTGCGAATTGTAGGGAGATCCAGCGATCAGTCTTGAGGGGTAATCGCTCTTGCTTTAACCTCCCTGGATCTGGATTGTGATCTAGGGTGGAAGTCGTGGGTGGGTTTACAGCTTGCCAGAAATGGAAGTTGCCCCCCACACCTTCAGGACGAAAATTCCTCTATCTGGCCTTAAAGCCATAGTGTGGCAACAAGCCCAAAAGTCAAATAATTAAGTGGCAACATGCCAAGGCAAAGGAAACAGAAAAATGCAACCCTAGACTCCTATTTTGGGGGCATAGAGCGGGAAAAGGACTGTGAGGTCAGAAGTCCTGCTCCAAAAGCCCCAGGGGAAAACATGAGCGGGTTGCAGGCCATAGAGGACCTTAAGAAGGACTTTAAAAATCAAATAAGAGAAGTGGAGGAAAAATTGGAAAGAGAAATGAGAAGGATGCAGGAAAAGTATGAAATGAGGGTCAACAGCCTGATTGAGGAAAACAACACCTTAAAAAATAGACTAACTCAAATGGCAAAGGAGGCCCAAAAGGGCAATGAGGAGAAGAATGCCTTAAAAAGTCTAATTTGCCAGATGGAAAAAGAATCTCAAAAGTTCACTGAGGAGATTCATTCCTTCAGAGTTAGACTGGAGCAAATGGAAGCTAATGACTTCATGAGAAATCAAGATGCTGTTAAGCAGATCCAAACAAATGAAAGATTAGAAGGCAATGTGAAATATCTCATGGGAAGAACCACTGACCTGGAAAATAGATCCAGGAGAGACAATTTAAAAATTATTGGACTACCTGAAAGCCATGATCAAAGAAAGAACCTAGAAATCACCCTTCAAGAAATTCTCAAGGAAAATTGCCCTGATGTTTTAGATCAAGAGGGCAAAATAGAGGTTGAAAGAATCCACCGATCACCTCCTGAAAAAGATCCCAAAAAGAAAACTCCCAGGAATATTATAGTCAGGTTCCAGAATCCCCAGATCAAGGAGAAAATACTACAAGCAGCCAGGAAGAAACAATTTCAATATTGTGGAAACACAATCAGAATAGCCCAGGACCTGGCAGCTTCTACACTGAGGGATCGAAGGGCATGGAATATGATATTCCAGAGGGCAAAAGAACTGGGAATGAACCCAAGGGTCACCTACCCAGCAAAACTGAGTATTTTGTTTCAGGGGAAAATATGGTCATTCAGTGGAATAGAGGACTTTCAAGCATTCTTGAGGAAAAAACCAGAATTGAATAGAAAATTTGACATCCAGACACAAGAAGGAAGAGATGCCTGAGAAGGTAATCAGGGAAAAGAAATCAAAAGGAACTTATCAAATTTGAACTATTTACATTCCTATATGGAAAAACAATAATTGTGACTGATGATATCTTTCTCACTATGAAAATAATGGAAGAAAGGTGTGTGGTCATATGAATACATATGTGAATGTGTGTGTATATGGTTACAGTTATATATGGATAGAGGGAATATGTTGAATTTGTTGGGAAGGGAGAATACTCAAGGGATGAAATTATGAGGTGAGAGAGGAAAGTGGCAAGAGGAGATGGGGAGAGACAGGGTAGGGTAAACTATCTCATGTAGAAGAAGCAAGGGAAAGTGGTTGCAAGGGAGGAAGAGAATAGGAAGGCAAAAAAAGGCAAAACCACATTCTCATTGAATTTGGTTCAGGGAGAGAATGACATACGTACTAAATGGGATATCTCAACCTGCAGCAGAATAGGGGGAAGGGGGATGAGAGGAGGGATGATGGATGGGAGGGCATCCTTGGGGGGAGGAGATGTTGGAAGTACCCACAATAGAAGAGGGACAGGATCATGTAGGGAATGGACCAGGTGGGGGGTGGGATGAGTGGGAGGGAAGTATAAGCAGCCTTGTACAATATATCTACCATGATAATGTTTTGCATAGCTAGACATGTACAACATATACTGAATTACTTATTTCCCCAGAGGGAATGGGTGACAAGGGAGGAAGGAAATGGATCTGAAATTTGAGGTCTTAACATTAAATGTTTCAAATATATATAAATACTATTATTAATACTCTTTTGCTTATAATTGGGAGATAAGATGTGCAGGCATTGGGACACAAAGATTTACCTTCCTCTAATGGAAAAGTCGAAGGGGGTATGGGAGAAGGTATGGGAGAGAGCAGATTGGAGGAAGCGATATCTTGTGGGACTGCTATTCTGGGAGGTTGGGTAGGGGAATAACGGGGAGAAATGATTGTAACTCAAAATCTGGTGGAAATGAATGATGTAAAACAGAAGTTAATAAAGCATTTGTTTTGAAAAAAAAGATAAATCAGGACTTGTATAAATACAAGAAAGATATAAAGAAAAACTGAAAAATTGGAATAGATTTATTGTTCACAGTATGCCCATGCTAATCTAATGAAAATGACTATCACCTAAATTAATTTACAGATTTTGTGTTATACCCTTAAAATGCCCCCCAAAATACTTGAGAAAACTAGATAAAATAGTTATAGAATATATTTAGGGTATAAAAAGTCTAGATCCTTAAGAGGAATCATTAGTTTTTTTTAAAAAAGGAATAAACCTATAACTAGATCTCAAACTGTATTTCAAAACAGTAATCATCTCAATTCTCTGGCTTTGTTTAAAAATATGGAAAAGCAAGTCAGAGGAAAAGACAAGAAAAGAAGAGACCAAAAGTAATCTAGCACAGAACTCTAGGGCTTGATAAACCACAGATTTAAAAATAACAACAACAAAAACCAGGAGGAAGTCCTCCCTATTAGACAAAAATTGAGAGGAAACTGTTTAGCAAAACCTGAGTGTGGACCAGCAACTCATACCATGATACAGCTCACATGGATGCTTGACCTCTAATGAAAGATCACTTCAGTTTTTAAAAATAAGGGAGAAAGTGTGGAGGTACATTGTACCATCATGGGTGGGACTGGGGAAATCCTTGACAAGACAAGGTAGAGAGGAGATTGTAAAAGACAAATAGATGATTTGAATTACATAAAATTAAAAGGTTAGTGCCCAAACAAAATCAAATCAACTAGAACAAGAAGGGAAATGGTTAAATGGAGGGGGGAATATCTCTGCTCCTAAACACGAGGCTGATTTCCAAGCTATACAGCAAATTGACACAAACCTTTAAGACCAAAGGGCATCTCTGAGCAGATAAGTGATTAGAGGAAATGAAGAAACAGCTTTGTAAAAAAAAAAAATGGCAAGTTTTCAAAAAAATTTTTAAATAGGTCAGATGTCTCTAAGGCACAAATAAAAGAGACACAAGAGGCTACAAAACTGTTACCTTGTGCTTTATGAGAAGTCTCAAAGAAGATGAGAAGAGTCACTGTCAGAGGAGAGATAGATTGTTAGTTACATGATCGATGCGCTGGTCAACTTTGGAGAACGTTTTGGAATGCTGTAAGAAAAGGGTCTAAATCTTTCATATCTTTTGACCTCACCATCCCATTCCTGGGAATATATACAAAAGAGGAGAAAGGTTGAAGGAGGCATACTGCACACTTTCAACATATGACCAAATATGAAGAGTTGTACTTTGTGGTAGCAAAAAAAGGGGGGGAAATAAACTGGGGGTGCAGCTTTAAATGGAATTATACATATGTGTGTATGTATAGTACACAGACCTATATAAGCATATATTTGTGTGGGAATGTACATAATGCAAGAAAGGATGTTTATGAGAAATTGTGAGCAGCCCTGGAATTAATGCAGAAGGAAGCATAAAGAGTGAGATGACAACTTACATGTACAATACATGTAATAGTGCCAATCCAAAACAAGACTAAAAGGTCATAAAGCTGGTGACTTGTATTACTCTTTCTGTTCTGGAGAAATAATAACAAACCTTCATTGCTACCCCAGTCCAGCCAGTGGAGACAAGGCAACTATTTGTAGAATGTGGCATATGTTCTCCTATCTTTTCAGTGTCCATTGGTTTTGCTTAAAATTTCTATTTGTTCTTAGGGAAGGGTCAGTTGCAGGTTGAGGGGGAGGGGAGTGTCCAAGGGGAAAAAATTCTGGTGTCAAATCAGTAAAATATTAAATAATGAATGCTATCCAAAGATAAAATGGGTTTCTCTCTGATATGTTTTTTTCTCTCATAACTTTATCCCAGGAATTCATCTGGGAACATCAGAATTTGTTCTAGTTTCTAGTTGTTGGTTTTGTTGTGTTTTGTTTTTCCCACCAGAAAAAAAAAAAACAACAAGAAAAAAAAAAGGAAAGAGTTACAGTTATAATGCAAGCAAATGGGAAAGGCCCCCAGCCTGGGGAATGAGGGAACAAGGATTTATTTAGTACCTACTAGGTGCCAGGCGCTGTGCCAAGTGCTTTATATATGCAATCCTCAAAAGGTGGTACTCTAATGACCTCAGCTGCTGGTGCTGCTTTTGTTCTTCTGCAGATCCTCCTCCAGCTTCCAGGTGGTCCTCTTTGGGAGGACCCTTTGGCTCTGGGAACCCCTAGAACTCTGATTGAATCTTCCCATTTGATGAGGCATTTGCTTGAGGCCATAAGCCTTTCATTGTGGCTGGGCCCAAACCTCTGTCAGTAGCCTAGCCCTCCTTGTCCAGCTAGCTCCCACCTTGATCTCTCATCACTGGAGTCTGACCTCATTTGACTCCTCCTCAAGACCCTCCCCAAACTCCTCCTCTAGACCACCCCTAGATTCTTCCCACAACCTTTCTGTATATAAGACCCCATCTTGCTTCCATGAGGTGTGAGAGTGCCATAGAATTATCTAGTGCAGACTCACTCTATGTCAGATTATTCTGGAGAGCTTGGTCCAGTACAAGCATCACAGATACTGAGGCTCCTTAAGAATCTACCCAAAATGGCAAATCTTTAATAAACTTTGCTTTTCTTTGCCTGAGAGAAGACTTGAGTGGAATTAGTTTGGCAGGACCCAGCATGTTGGTATTTTGGGGTCTCAAGCACCCCTTACCCTATACCTCATCATTTTTATGGTTCCCTGATGCCAGGAAACACTGCTAATCTCAAGTTCTTCTCCCATTAGGTCAGACAACTAGGAGGCTGAGGTTTGTCTCCTACTCAGCCTGACACTCAGGTTCTAGGTCCAGTTTGGTTATGTTGGAGGACATGGACCTGGAAGCATCTTCTGAATAATGGAGGACAAGGACAGGTGCCTGATCCGGAAGTGTAAGCCAGAGTCTTTCAATTCTAGGTGCTAGGGAATTGGGATATCTTCAGGTACTCTTTTGTGGGTTTTTTTGTCTTGGTTTTTTTTGTTTGTTTTTCAAGCCTTACTCCCAAATCTTCCTTTATAGAAGAAGGGACTTCCAGGCCCTATGCCTATATTGGGTGGATCCTTTTTAGCTCCCAAAAGTTCACCTTTGGGTTGTCTTTTACAACACTGGGAAAAAATTAGATTCTCTAAAGAACTTGAAAAGAAAAGGCTGGTGGGTTTTTTTGTTTGTTTGTTTGTTTTTTACAACACTGTTTGGCTTCAGTATCACCTAGAGGACTATAAATAGTTGCCTGTTTGGGGAACTTTAAAAGATAATACTCTCTTGCGGTTAGAATTATACTGTTACAGAGAAGGAAGATTGATAGAAGTTGCCTACTTAATGGCCTCCCTTGAAATTTCTCAGAACACTGTTCTCAGGAAAGATTGTGAGGTGCTTGAAGTTAGAGCCCCTCCACAAAGGGGCAATGGGGACCAATTAAATGACCCACTTCCTATGGCCCCAGGGCTTTGGCCCCAGCCCCTCCCCCCTCAGCAACTTCTGCTCAGGTCCTAGTCACTGGTCTTGCTGAGATGCCTCCCTCTGTAGGCCCTCTCCCCTCAGCAACTCCTGCTCACATCCCAGTCACCTGTCTCACTGAGGCAGCTCCCCCAGCCTCTCTTCCTGTTTCCCAACCCTTTTCCCCTTGGTTTCCCTTCTCTCTTCCTCTAGCCCAACACCCCACCTTTCCTGCCCCCTTCACCATCCACATCTCCTACGCTGCATCTACCACCCCCTCCCCCCTCAGTGACCCCTGCTCAGGTCCCAGTTACTGGGCCTGCTGAGGTGCCTCCCTCTTCAGCTCCTTCCCCTGAGGCAACACCCACTCAGGCCTCAGGCCTTACCCCCAGGGCAGTCATAGAAGTATTTCCTCTTCTGACCCCTTCCCCTTCTCAGGTGCTGGCTGATCTTCCCCCTTGCCAGCCTGATCCTGCAGTCTTGCAGTCTGATCCAGTTCAGCCAGCAACACCCCCCTCCCCCTCCCGCACTTACTCCTTCACAGGAAGTAGGACTTTCTGTCTCCCTTCCCAAGCACCTGTCCCCACAGCATCTTCAGGGCTTTTTCCCCTAAAGGAAGTGGTTCTCTCATCCTGTGGGACAACTAGAGTGCATGTCCCATTCTCCATTTCAAATCTTAATCAAGTTTAAGAAAATTTGGAGAAGTTCTCTGAAAATCCAACAAAATCCAAATACTGAGGGCTTTAGAGACATATCCCTACAATTTGAGCTTTCTTGGGGTGATTTGCATATCCTTTTATCTACCTGTTGTTCCACTGAAGAGAAGAGGAGAATCTGGGAACAAGCCCAGAAATTTAGGGATGTTTGGCTAGTAGTGACCCCAGAAAATAGCCCCCAGGTACAGCTGCTGTTCCCACTAGTGACCCAGGATGGGATTACCAAACCCATGGGGATAGGGGAAAAAGAAACCATATGGTACTTTGCCTGTTAGAGGGCCTAAGAACGTCATTTCAAAAGCAAGTAAATTATCAGAAAATTAGGGAAATTACTCAGACAGATAAGGAGAACCCAGCCCTTTTCCAAGATAGATGTGTAGAAGCTATTAAAAGGTATACAAATTTAGATCCTGACTCTAAAGAATGAGCAGCAATCCTTAACATGTATTTCATTAATCAGTCTGCCCCAGATATTAGGAGGAAACTGCAGAAATTGGCAATGGGACCCCAAACACCTCAGGCCCAATTACTGGAGACGGCCTTTGAAGTCTTTAATAACAGAGACCTAGTTGCAGCAGAGGAGAAAGGACAAAGGGAATGAACCAGAGACAGAGAACATGCTCAATTCTTGGCTGCTGCCATGGATAGGAAAAGCCCCTCCAGGGGACCCCCTTGAAGGAAGCCCAGTCACTTGGACAGTGGGGAAACCTGCTTCCAATGTCACAAGGAGGGTCACTTGTCAAAGGAATGCCCCTCTAAGACATCCCCTCAGAGGAAGCCCAGCAACTAGGGCAGTGGGGAAGACTGTTCTTGAATGCCACAAGGAGAGTCACTGCTCCAGGGAGTGCCCCTCCAGGGCGCTTCCCCCCCCCCCCCCCATGGAGCCCCAGGAACCAACACCTAGAACCATGCCCATCTGACCAAGAAGGACATTTGAAGAAGGATTGTCCCCAAGGTTGGAAAAGTGGTAGAGACACCTCCCAGTACCCTGTCCTCTAGTCTTCTCAAGACTTGGAGTGATGGGGAAGCAAGGGGCTTAGCAGTGCTCCCACTTTCTCCATCTGTCACTGAACTCTGGGCAAGCATTGAGGATGAAGGTAAGATTATCCACTTTATTATAGCTAAGTTCTCTATTCTAACCAATTGGTTCTGCCCTCCCCTTGACCAGTCAGGTCAGGGGCATGGAAGAGGAAACTAAGGGATGTCTCCAGACATACCCAGGCCCCTGCCTACTTGAGGAAGTATTTGAACACTTCCTCCTTATCATCTCCTTTTATCCTGTCCCCTTGTTGGGAAGGGACCTGTTGGTGAAATTGGGAAGCCAATTTTCTCTAGCTAAGCCTCCCAGATCTCCCCATGTTCCCTCAGGAGTGTGGGAGGTAGTTGGGTCAATTGTTTGGGATCAGGAAATTCCTGGGTGCATTATTTCTGCCATCCCAGAATTTATTTTTGACTTCTAGATCCTAAGGCGTCCCCCCAAATCCCTCCATCATGACCTATATCCAATAAGGCCTGGGAGGGACTGAAACCATTAATTGCTACTCAAGGTCCTGACTCCTTCTGTCTAGAGTGGGGCTCAGACCACCAGGTAAAAGCTTTAGACACTTTGAAAACTAAATTGACCACCACACCAACTTTACCGAAACTAAAAGAAAACTTTTACTCTCTATGATGATGGAAGGAGAGAACAGGTTTTGGGAGCTGTTGTCTGTTTTTTTTAAAACTATTACATTCTGTGGCTGCTATTGCTTTCCATGTGTTAAATGTCCATCAAGCAATTTGGAAAAGAAAGGGATATCTGATAGCCTTTTAGCCTTCCCATAGTCATCTTTAATTACAACCAGACAAAAATTGTCTTTTGTAGCAGAGAAATTGTCTTTTCTCTAAACTTTTTTGTGCCTGTTTTGGTCTTGTTTGCTTAACCTCCTTGCCAGGTTTGTCTCCCTCAGGGTTCAAGCCATCAACCTCTGGATGACCACTAAGGCTATGCAAATCTCTGACTGAATCCAAGTTCTCCAGACCACTGGACCTGGCATCTGGCAAGTGGAATTCCAGAGTCTGAACCGTTGAATATGAAGTCTGACCCCCTTGAAGAGGATCCAGAGAGGCAGAGACAGCTCTACACCTCTTGCCAGCAGGAAGCATTTTCAGAAGCTGAGACCATCACCCTTTACCCCAAAGGAATTTGGGTTCCATTTGTTTGAGGGGGGAATGATGAGGTACAGGCTCATCACAAAACAAAACAAAACAAAACAAACAACAACAACAACAACAACAACAACAAAACAAAAAAAAAACCCAGCAAGGAAAAAGAAAGGAGAGCGCCAGCTACCATACAAGCAAATGGGAAAGGCCCCCAGCCTGGGGGATGAGGGGACAAGGATTTATTTATTTATTACCCACTAAGTGCCAGGTATTGTGCCAAGTGCTTCATATACCCAGTCTTCAAGAGGTGGTACTCTAATGACCTTATTTTACGTTTCAGCTTAAGTGACCTGCTCAGGGTCACAGAGCTGTGAGTCTCTGAGGCTAGATTTGAACTCTGGTCTTGCTGACAGTGCTAGGACGAGGTTCTACCCACATGCTGCCGGCGAATGGTCTAACAAACACTGCCCATAGAAGAGACTTTGTTGAAACTGAGCCCCTCTCCCTGTCTCCCAACCCCCACCTCCTATCTCTCAGAAGGTAAAAGAAGTGTCATCAGCCCCATTTGTCATCAGGCAGGGCAATGGCTCTTTCTTTTCCAGTGGGCCTCTGCCTTTCCAGTCTTCCCTGTAAGGGGGGAAACAGTGGGCTCCCTCGACAGCTGACCAGCTTGAACTCCCAGGGAAATGTCTCCATGTGGCTCTGAGCCCTGCTGCTGCTGCTGCTGCTGCTGCTTCTCCTGCAGAGCCTCCTCCAGCTTCCAGGTGGTCCTCTTTCAGCTCAGCTGCCAGTTCCCCAGAGGAATTCCTAGGCCTCTTTCCAGGCCACCAAGTCCGGAGCCTGTGTGTAGCTAGACCTCGTGTTCTGGGGGTAGTCTCTCTCTTGCAGTTCTGCAGGCTATGGAGCTGGTGTCTTCCCAAGAGTAGAGATGAAATAAATCTTTTGCCATCGGTGGGGTAACAAGAAGGCACAAGGACAGATTTAGAGCTGAAGGAGACCTCAGAGGCCATGGAGTGAGTGCAAGCCTTTCGTTTTAGAGGGGAGGAAAAGAGGTCTAGAGACTTGGCCAAGGTCACATAGCTTGTAAGTGGCTGCAGAGGGATGGTTTCCCAGAACCTCCCGGTTCCCAGGCCAGCCCTGGAATCAGTACAGTGGGATCCCTCTTGGTAAGTTGGCAGGCACCTGGTCAAGGAGCGACAAAGGAGTCGTTAGTGGGGCAATGGAGATTCAGGACTAGAAGACCAGATACCTTACTAAGGTTTTACCCAGAGAGAATCGGGGTGGATCTTCCTAGGGGAATGAGAGGGCTGGGCAGGCCTGTTCACCCATCCTACTCCACCAAGGACCCTGAACTCTTTGCAAGTAGGCAACATACTTTCGCTTTCTGTTAGAAAAGCACACCCACACCCACACCCACACCCACACAATCTTTTAAAAGGATTGTTTCACAAACACCCGAGATCTAAAGATCCAAAAGGATGTAGTTTGCCCGGGTCTCGATGACACCAATTACCATAAGGCCACAGAAGGGTGCAGTTTGTTCCCAGAAAAGCCAATCCGAGTTTGGATGTGACACTGCTTATTCCTGTCCCTGCCTGGCTCCTGACACTGTAGCCTCTGGATGGTGCCTGTGCAATGAAGGAGAGCTTCAAAGCGTCTTGCTGCCACAGTCAACAGTTGCCGGTTTGTTGCTCCAGCTTTGCCTGGAGAAGAGGAGTTAAGCCTTTAGAAGCAAGCCCTCCGCTCGACCCCCCCCCCCCCCCCAACCAGCTCTCTTTAATGTAACAACAAGACCCCAGGAGGTGAAGGTCCTCCGACCTCCAGTCTGGCCTTTCTAACCTTTGCCTGTGGGGGTCAGCAGTCTGGCAGCTGTATGGGGGGGGGAGGGGAGGAGATCCTAGGAGGTAATTCAGACAGTCGGCCCAATTATTTCTCAGATCTATTTGGAGGAGATCAAAAGTGAATGAGGGAGCTCCTCCAGAGTGGTGTGGAGAGGCAGGACGGGCAGGATGAAGGCTAACCCCAGTGGGCAGGTAGATCGGGGTGCTGGAGATCCTGGTGGAAGAGCAGGCCCATAAGACTGCTGCTCTTAGGAAGGGAGAAAGAAGCGTCTCTGGGACAAGTCCTTCCTTCCATGCTCCCAGCCTCCAATTCTGACCCTCCCTCCAGTCCCTAAGTCTCTCAGCACCTGGTGTTACTTAAGGGAAATCCGAGGCAGGGAGGTGGGAGGGACTGGGGTGGCTTGGGCCCCCTCCCCGCACGTGTCTCTCTGTCTGATCCTAATCCCTGTCTCTCTTGCCAATCCCTTCCTGTCCTAAAGAAGCCCACACCAGACTTATGGAGTGAATGCTATGCTGTAATCACTGTGAGGCATCCTTATTTTCTTTTTTTCGGCTTTCGAATTTTTAATGCATGGAAACAAAGGGCTTGGTGCATGTTTGTTTGTTTTTTTTAACCTCTGTTTAAAAAAATCACGGAGATGAGAGCTATTGGTTGTAGTGAAGGAAGCAGGCCTAGGTTCCAGATGTTGCTGGTAACCAGGAGCTTGAGGGAAGCCATTCAGACACGAGTTAGGTTGGGGGACAAAATAGGGTTCTGCCATTTCCTTTGTTAGGAAGCTTCGAGAATACAAGGGTTACTGGAACCCCCCTCTTGGTTGTAGACTAATGGGGCCCTTCAGAACTACTTAAAACAGGCCCGTCGGGGTGGAACATTTAATATTCTCGACTTTGCGGGTGCTGATATGAGGCCTCACATCTCCCCCTTTTATTTATCCACGTGCTTTCAAGTAATATTATTGGCACTAAGGCAGCCCAAAATAAGAAGCTAAATAGTCCTTGCAATCTTTTCTGCCCTACGGGCCGGCCGCCCCTTCTCCCCCCCACCCCCCCATCCCCCAAGGCCGTGGTAATGTGTCTGGTCCTCTTTACCCGATGATCCCCATGACCAACAGGTACTGATGAAAAGGGAGAGTCGTTGATTCACGCTTTTATAGTCAGTGTAAATGGTGCATGTAAGTTGTGACCCTGGCAACCAGATCCCTGCCCAAATGACCAAGCCTTGAGATTCCCTTGGAACTGGGGGGTTCGATTCCATGGGGAGGGGAGGGGCATAGGGGAAGGACTTCAAAGCACCCCTCAAACTTTCAGGCACCTCTGTTTGGGGATGCCTCCACGGACCTGAAGAAAGTAGGGCTCGTCCAGTTTCTTCGAGGCAGCTCTGAGTACCCTTACCTGATCTCCCTAATGCTGGCGCCTTTTGGTGGAAGGTCTGGGAGTCCAGACTTTCTGCTCCTGCCCAAGTCTTGGGCGCCCTCCCCCTTCCCCATGAAACGATGACCAAAAGGGAAGGAGGGAGGAAGAGTGACTTGGTCCGCTGTAGAAGTTACAGCTTTGGCGGGAGCGACCACGAAGACTCCTGTTCGCTTGCCTTCCTTCCCCTTGCACAGCCATAGTGCTGTCCAGACCGAGGCCCTCCAGAAGCCTCGTCTCCCCTCGTCTTCTGCAAAACCTGGCAAGAGTCAATGCTAAAACCTTCAAGTTGGGAGGAAATTTGCAGGTCACCTAAATTTATACCTAAGTGGCCACTTTTCCACCGCCTCTCTGAGAAGAAAAGGTCCTCCTCCGAGGTCTGCTGAAATCCTTGGGCTGATGGGGACTCGGCCGTTCCTGCTCAGCAGTTTCTGCCTAAGTCGAGTTTAGCAACAACTGCCCTTCACCCCCCCCCCCCCACTCCCCACTCCCGGGAGCGCCAGGACGCCTTCTGCTCGAACGCGGAGGAACCTTAGGTTACTTTCACGAAAATCGGTCGTGGCAGCTGCGTTCAGTTATTAGTGAATTCAAAAATTCTCTCTTCTCCCCCCCCCCCCCGCCCCCCTCCCCAGCCACCGAAACGCGAACGCTGCGAGTCCAGAGTTTCTAAATCGGCCCAGGCTGCCATAAATTGACTAGGGACCGTTGGCTTGGTTGGTGTGGTTGAGTTCGGAGGAAGGGACCGACCGTCTCCTTCACCGACCAACCAAGCAAGCCACCAAAAAAAAGCCCCCTCGGTTTGTCGGCTGGGTCCTCTCCGTTTCGGGCTAGAATCCCTGGGGGTGGCTGCGCGGGTCGGGTCGCGCTTCCCCCAGCAGGCTTCTCCCCGCCTGCCTGCCTGGCACCCTTCCTCCCCGCGTCCCCTCCCCCCGGGTGGCCCCTCCCTTCCCGGGTCTCCATTTTCTGCTTTTTGCACGCCTACCCAGCAGAGGCCGAGAAGAGAGCGGAGCCATTTTCCTTCTTTACGGGCGAGGAGGGCTGGGACGGCGCACCAATCACAGGGCAGCCCTTACCTATATATAAGTGGGTCAGCTCGGAGCTCGCTTATTCGCGAGTCCGCGGCGTCCTCTAGTGACTTCTCTCTGTCGCTGCTGTACCGTACCGTCCCTTCGCTGCCATGTCCGAGACGGCACCCGCCGCTCCCGCCGCTCCAGCGCCCGCGGAGAAGACACCCGCCAAGAAGAAGGGCAAGAGGGCTTCGGCGGCCGGGGGAGCGCGGCGCAAGGCCGCGGGTCCGCCCGTGTCGGAGCTGATCACGAAAGCCGTGAGCGCCTCCAAGGAGCGGAATGGCGTGTCCCTGGCAGCCCTGAAGAAGGCGCTGGCGGCCGCGGGCTACGACGTGGACAAGAACAACAGCCGCATCAAGCTGGGGCTCAAGAGCCTGGTGAGCAAGGGCACCCTGGTGCAGACCAAGGGCACTGGCGCCTCGGGCTCCTTCAAGCTGAACAAGAAGGCCCCGACGGCCGACACCAAGGCTAAGGCCAAGAAGCCGGCCTCGGCCAAGACCAAGAAGGCTGCCGGCGCCTCCAAGAAGCCCAAGAAGGCGACGGGGGCCGCGGGCGCCAAGAAGAGCGTGAAGAAGAGCCCGAAGAAAGCCAAGAAGCCTGCGGCCGCCAAGAAGGCGGCCAAGAGCCCGAAGAAGGCCAAGGCAGCCAAGCCCAAGAAGGTGGCCAAGAGCCCGGCTAAGCCCAAGGCGGCCAAGGCCAAGAAGGTGACCAAGCCCAAAACGGCTAAGCCCAAAGCCGCCAAAAGTAAGAAGGCGGCAGCCAAGAAGTAGAGTCTGAAGCCCTCGAAACTTGACACACCCAAAGGCTCTTTTCAGAGCCACCCACTCTTCCTCAAAAAGAGCTGAGCCTACCCACTTGAACCCCCCCCCCCCCAACCTCGATGGCAACTAGTTTTTGTGTCTGTAAATAAGGCTTAAATAAAAACTAAGCAATAGAATAAAATAAAGCAAAACAACAAAAAAATCCACAATCCACTGGCAATAAATAACTAGTCCCTCGTTTCCCAACCCTCCCGTTTCGGTTTCTATCCCTCCGTCTTGCTCAAGAAATTGGCTTTAGCTCTTGAATTGTGTGTAGGTTGCAGGGGCCCGCAGTCCCCACCCCTATTTGCGCGCGCGCGCGCGCGGAAAATACTCGCGCAAAGGAAATTTCTACACCAGCCCAGCCAGGTTATCTATCATCCCTTTTGCAAAGAAAAGGTACATACATACAGCTCGCTTTTTGCGGCGGGGACAGAAAGGTGGAGAGAATGATGGGCCCCACCCCCACACACGTCCAGCCGCTGCTCCGAGGGCCAAGAGCAGCAAATACGTGCTACGGACAACATCGAAAACAGGAGCACAGAGACAGGAAAATCCCAAGCAAAAAGGACAGAAATTGGTGTGATCACAGCTGCTCTTGCGAAAATATGGGTGGCTCTGAAAAGAGCCTTTGGGGTGTGGACCTTCCACGAGGGGAAAGCAGTGCCTTATGCCCTCTCACCGCGGATGCGGCGGGCCAGCTGAATGTCCTTGGGCATGATGGTCACTCTCTTGGCGTGAATGGCACACAGGTTCGTGTCTTCGAACAGACCCACCAAATATGCCTCGCTAGCCTCCTGCAGGGCCATGACGGCCGAGCTCTGGAAGCGCAGGTCCGTCTTAAAGTCCTGAGCGATCTCCCGCACCAAGCGCTGGAACGGCAGCTTGCGGATCAGCAGCTCCGTTGACTTCTGGTAGCGCCGGATCTCTCGGAGAGCCACGGTGCCAGGGCGGTAGCGGTGAGGCTTCTTCACGCCGCCAGTGGCTGGGGCGCTCTTCCGAGCAGCCTTGGTGGCCAGCTGCTTGCGGGGGGCTTTGCCACCAGTGGACTTACGGGCGGTCTGCTTGGTACGGGCCATTGTAAGCGAGGAAGAGCTGAGCTTCTCCTGTGCCGGAATACGACTGAGAGCTGGACGCCGGCCGGTAGCCTTTATAGACGCAGAAGCACCCTGATTGGGCTGAAGGAGTTTGAAAGTCCCGCGCTCAGCCTCCATTGGCTGGGGGCGCACACCAACAAGAGTGCCTTGCCATTGGACGTTCCAGGCGCTTTCCGGTTTGCCATCTCTCCACCGTCCCGCCCCGCCCCGCCCCTCACCCCTACCCCCTTTCCCTTCCCCCTGTCCCAGCTTTTCCTTCTCCCTCCCCCCGCCCTTCCCCCTCCCCCTTTCCCCTTCCACAGCTTCCCACGCCCTTCCACGCGAGTCTTCTCCTTCCCGTCCCCTCACCCTCACCTCCACCTTACCCCAATCCCACCCGCCAGGGAAAACCATTGCTCGCTGGGTAGGTCTTGGCGGTTCATAGATCTCCCAGTACTTAAGTCTGTTAATTACCCTGTTTAAAAAGTTGTGAGGTCGCCTTCCCTTTCTCCCCCCCCCGCCCCGTTTTTCGGGGAAAGAACACCTAAAACGTTCGGTGCTGTGATGTGATTTCGGTGCCCAATCGATCCCCCCGCAACCTTCCACTGGTTCCCTGGAATTTTGTGTTGTGGGCCACTGACTTTGCCCTTGCCGAGGCGCCAGGGTCCTGCCGCCGTTCTCCAGGGCAGCGGCTCTTGGGAGCTTTTCAGAGCGCCCACCCCGCCGCCCGCTGAAAAACTGTGGACTGGACCCCGGTGAGGGCAGGAAGGAGACCTTTTATTATTTCAACCTTCTTCGCCCCCCAGAACCGAGTTAAAAGTTGTGCAACACTACTTCCGGGAGCCTGCCCTCCCTCGCGTTCCCCGCAGGTTTCCATTGTGCATTGGGCTCGGGACAGCGCATGAAAAGCCCGCCTAAGCGGTGGATTGGCCAGGAGCCTGGCTCCCAAGTTACCTGCGGGAAAGCTTTAAGCTAGGGGCACTTTTGGGTTTCCGACGTTTTGGGGCGCCAGCCCCTCATACAAGAGTCAGCTGCTGACCGACGTTTCCATCGAGTATGTTTGGTGCTAGAGAAACTTTGCCACCTTTTGATCAAGGGAAAAGTGGCACTGGGCGCTATCCACAGCCTTCTGGACACGGAGGGGAAGTTAAGGAGAGGCTAGAGCGAAACCCAGGTCTCCACCCGAGCTCACTAACCTAGCTGTGGCTTTGCCATCTTATTTGGCTTGCTTGTTTGGTGGTTGGTTTCGGTTCGTGCTGGGAGCGGGGCGAACGTGTGCAACAAGTCACGCCGCCTTAGGATTGGGACAGGAATTGAGGTTCGGCGACAGCCCTTTTTTTTGACAGGGTGGGTGGCTCTGAAAAGAGCCGTTGGTTTCGGGAGTGAGCCTTTCGGCCCCAGGAGTTCCGAGTCCGCTTACTTGCCCTTGGCCTTGTGGTGGCTCTCGGTTTTCTTGGGCAACAGAACGGCCTGGATGTTGGGCAGCACGCCGCCCTGGGCGATGGTCACCTTGCCCAGCAGCTTGTTGAGCTCCTCGTCGTTGCGGATGGCGAGTTGGAGGTGGCGGGGGATGATACGCGTCTTCTTGTTGTCCCTGGCTGCGTTGCCCGCCAGCTCCAAGATTTCGGCCGTCAGGTACTCCAGTACCGCCGCCATGTAAACGGGGGCGCCGGCGCCGACTCGCTCGGCGTAGTTACCTTTGCGCAGCAAACGATGCACACGACCCACGGGAAACTGCAGCCCGGCACGGGAGGAGCGGGACTTCGCCTTGGCGCGAGCCTTGCCACCCTGCTTTCCACGGCCAGACATGACGGATACGAGTACTACTACACAGCTGCGTCTGTCGCTAACTGAGAAACTACACTGGTGCCGGGACCTGTCGCGCCGGGGCCTTTTATAGCTTGCACGGGGAGTGTGGAACGGAGCTCTCTGATTGGCCGACAGACTGTCTTTGTCCGAATGGCCAATAGGGAAGCTCGCCTCGGATTCCGTTATTTACATGGCCGTCCTCTCCGCCTATGACGACACCCCTGAGGAGCCGCCAATGGGAGCCTAGCGTTGCCGGAGCCTTCATTTGCATATGAGCACTATAAGTAGCGGGGGCCGGCTCAGCAGTCTTCGTTGTTCGTTTCCCGAAGTCGTTCCTTCTCTTCCTTTTCAGCCCTTAGTGTGCTCTCGAAATGCCCGAGCCGGCTAAGTCTGCCCCAGCCCCTAAAAAGGGCTCCAAGAAAGCCGTGACCAAGGCCCAGAAGAAAGACGGCAAGAAGCGCAAGCGCAGCCGCAAGGAGAGTTACTCCATCTACGTCTACAAGGTGCTGAAGCAGGTCCACCCTGACACCGGTATCTCCTCCAAGGCCATGGGCATCATGAACTCCTTCGTCAACGACATCTTTGAGCGCATCGCCGGCGAGGCTTCCCGCCTGGCGCACTACAACAAGCGCTCCACCATCACTTCCCGGGAGATCCAGACGGCCGTGCGCCTGCTGCTGCCCGGGGAGCTGGCCAAGCACGCCGTGTCCGAAGGCACCAAGGCCGTCACCAAGTACACCAGCTCGAAGTAAGCCGGTCTGCCCCAGGAGTCGCTCGTGCCCCTTCGCCCCGAAACAAAGGCTCTTTTCAGAGCCACCCACCCTTTCTCGGAAAGGAGCTGTTTCGCTCGCGCCCAGAGTGCTTTAACTATAACCCCGGCTGCCCCCACACCGGCCTAGTTCTCCACCCGCCTCACGCGGAATCCCGGCAGCTTCTAGCTTTCCTTCCAGATCAGTAGGCTCGCTCCGTGACTTTTCCTGTCAACTTTTACTTTCCCTTAAATCCCTACGCTCCTCCTCTCTCCCTCACTCTTCCCCCTTCTCCACCCCCCCCCCTCCCTCGGCTTTGCCAGCGCGCAAGCTCGGCTGTCCTTTCTGATTATGAAATGGCTCCCCTGGGCAAAATTGGCTCCCCTCTTCACTCCTGGAAAAAAACTATTGCACAATGTCCTGCTCCAGTCGCCACCCTTGTTTTTAGTTACTTAGACTTTTATGACTATCAGACATCTGTATATAGACTGGGAGGATCAATACAGTTACATTTTCACAACTACTTTAGGCCTAAAAGTCTTTCACGTAAAAGATCGAGACAGGCAGGTGATGATAGGAAAAAATCGGGAGCAAGGGTGCGCTTGGTTTTCTGTGATTCTTATAAAATTAGCAAATTTATTGGTATTGACAAGGATGTAAACTCCCAGATTAACAAGAAATACTGAGAGTTTCGGAAAGAAAAAAGTGTGGATTGTCATAGTGAACTCCCAAAGAGAGCAAGGATCTATGGATTTGATTGATTTACACGTTAATTATATTTTTTAAAAATTGGGATCAATTAATTCTAATATTTAATCAATTACAAGATTCAAATTCTTCCAGGATATCAACAGGAACTTCATATGTAAATTTGAGGGCCGAAAAGACCCAAAGTAAACTATGGTTGATACTTCTAACTAACATCGGGGAAATTAAAAAACAATCTGGTCTACCTCGATATATTGATAATATTAAATAGCATGGCCCCGTGAAACTTATTATTAGGTATGCATGTCTGGTTTAGTATTAGGAAAAGCAAATATAAATCTTACTACTAAAAAAACAACCTAAATCATTTTTACAGCCATATCTGCATGAAAACTTTTTAATGAAATAGGGCATTCATTTGTGTTCAATAAACTATAAGTAAACAGTAAAATAAAGTGATCTTTCCTTAACATCAGTAGTGTATTTTCTATTATATCAGGTATTACATGTAGTACATAACATGTAGCATTTTATATGAATAGCATCTATCTAAAACCAAGAGCCTACATCATAGAGGATAATGTAATGGGTATAAAATAAATTCAGTAAATTTAAGGCTATTCATAATCAATATTATCATCATTGCCATTATAATTAATGCAACTACAAACTACTCCTTATGGAAATAAAGATAGTCCTAAATAGTAAATATTTATTACTTGTTACAGGTAAACTGAAATATAATAAAAATGACAATATATAAATTTAGTTTTTGAATGCCCTAGCAATCAGATTTATCTAACAATTACTTCATAGAGGTAGGGGCATAAAAGGTATTCATTAGGAGAAACAAAAGTTCAAGAATTTCAAAGAAATTAATAGAGGAGAAAAGTGGGAAGGAACAGAGCTTTATACTTGTTCAAAAACTGCAATACTTAGCTAATCATCACAATGATTTGGTAGTGATTTAAAAATAGAGAAGGTGATCTATGGGAAAGATAATGTATAGAATAAATATAAGATTCATTCTCCAATTAATACATGGTCAAAGTATATTAATAAGTTTTTTCCCATTAAAACTTTAACAAGTATTTTTTAAAGTAATCTGTCTTCACTATTCTTCTTTTGACCACCTACCTTCCATATTGAGCAAAATTTCTTTTTATAGACAAATCATCTTTCAGTTCAGTTTCCCTATAGAGGGAAACATAACAAATTCTCACATGAGATGTGCTTAAAAAATGTTATGTCTCCTTCTGCATTTTAAGTTCCATCTCTCTGACTAGAGATGTTTGGCATGTTTCATTTTTATTGTTTTGGAATCGTGATTGTATTCCTGAGTTCTAAAATCCTTTAAAGATGTTTTTCTTTACAATTTTTTAAATAACAAAATTTTCTTCTGGTACTGCTTACTTCCCTCCATAGAAATTCTTAAAGGGTTTTCCCAGTTTCCTCTGAAATTGTCCATTTTGGGTTTTTTTGGTGGTCCAACAATATTCTATTTACATCCATGGACCACAATTTGTTCAGTACTCGTCTAATATGGGTACAATTCTGATGTTTCCAATTTTTGGGTGCTAAACAAAAGGCTGCCAAAAATGTTCATGTACATGTGGATACTTTTCCTCTTTTATTTTTTTTTTGGGGGGGGGGTGCTATAGTTGAAGAAATGGTGTTTTGTCCATTTTTGAAGAGGACCAATGTCATCATGAGGTGATGTCTTGACATGTTTGTGAATTGGATTTAAGTGAGGCAGAGTTACACAAAGTTGTGAACCTCATTCTGTATTCCAGAGTCGTCAAAGTCTACATCAGGGCAAAAGTCAAGACTGGCAATGGCCCAGGATGAAGTGGATGACCTTCCTTGGTATCTTTGATGCTTGACCAAGCTCTAAACATCTTCAGCCACCTCCATGGCAATTGAAACAAATCTTTCTCATCTACTCATTCAGCCCATGGGTCTTCACATACTTGGGATAGGCATCCTCCTCCCTCACCTGTGGGTTTGAGGCCTGTCTTGGTAAACCCTCAACCTGGTTTTAGTACATTTGCTGAAATGGCTTTACCATCATGTGGCCACTGAACATGCTGCAGCATCTTGGAGCCATAGATGACAGCTGGGAGACCAGTTGAACACCAAAGGTAGATGAATAGCCCTGAAAAGGGCTTTGTCAAGCCTCACAGAAGAGGTGGTAACTGTCCTGGAATACCCTATACACTCCTACTAAGTGGTATAGCTGGGTCAAAGTGTGTGGACACTTTAAAGGTAATTTTCTAGGCCTAAATACAAAGTCATTTTCAGAATCGTGGGACCAATTCAACAGTACCTCCAACAGTGTGAAAGTGTATCTCTGCCCACAGACCCTCTAACACTTAGCATTTTTCACACTTGTCTTCTTTGATAGTCTGATCAGTGTGAAGTACACCCTCAAATTTGCTTTAATTTCTATATTAGCAATTTAGAACATTTTTAATATGATTGTAAATTGGATTTCTTCTTTTGAAATCTGTTTTTTAATGTCCTTTGATTGTGTATCTATAGTGTGGAATGTCTCTTAGTCTTAATACATTGCACATTTCAATCAGTTTCTTATATGTTTTGGAAATGAGAATGTGGCATAGAAACTTATTGAAAAGCTCCCATTTACTCATTCCCTTCTAATTTTTATGACATTAGATATGTTTATGTAAAAAAATTTAAATCTTATTAAATCTTAATTGTTTTATCTTGTATGATTCTCTCTATTGCTTATTTAGTCATGAACTCTTCTCCTATACATAGATCCAAAATTGACTTCTTCCATGCTCTTCTGCTTCGTTTAAGATGTGACAGATCATAAGAAATTTACATTTTTTCAATTGCAAATTAATTTATGACTTGTTCCACTTCTTTTTCTGATATTGAGTTTCTTACTCTTATTATTTCATTGATATGGGTATTATATATTTTTTCAGTATTCATCTTTTCCTCTAAGTTATCAGTTGTTTATTTTTCATTTTTTAAATAAAAATACATTTGTTAAGTACTTTACTATGTGCAAAGAACTGCTCTCAAGGAATTCACATTTTAATGGAAAAGACAACATATATAGGTTTCAGCTGAAAGTCAAAAGGGTACGGTACTGTATAGGTACCTTAGGGTACAGCAGCAAAGCAGATGGTAATGATACTTTACTTCAGTACCATTTTTCTCTGGTAAAATTGAATCCATCTCTTTCTTTTTATTGATGTCTCTTGTTTTCACACTTCAAAGATGTGCAGAGTACCTCCATTCCATGAGGGGCCTCTTGCAACAAAGTAAAACAATTAAACAAAATTAATTATAGAGTGATCTCATCTGAAAGTACATGCAACACTCCACATTTGCAGCATTCCTCTTCCCCTCCCCACCTCTCCTAATTAATAAAAATTAACAGAAATCTATTTTTTCTCCCTCTTGCCGATTGGGGAGAAAAGGGGAAAGAAGAATAAATTAGAATGTATGTACATAGTCAAACAAAACAAGTTTCTTCCACAATTGTGTACAAGAAAACGATGTCTCTTTCTGGATTCCGTGTTCATCATCTCTGTCATTGTTAGTGCTCTGGATTCATGAATAGCTTTTGAAGTTGCTTGTTTTAAAAAATAATAATAATAGTTAACATTTATCTAGTGCTTCCCATGTGCCAGGCCCTGAACCAAGTTCTTCACAAATATTATCTCATTTGATCTTCACAACAACCCTGGGAGGTAGGTGCTATGATTATCTCCATTTTACAGATGAGGAAACTGAGACGGAGGTTAAGTGACTTGTCCAAGGTCTGAGTGTGTCAGGCTGGATTTGAATTTAGTTCTTCTTGACACCAGATCTAGCGCTCTAACCACCGCACAATCTAGTTGAAGAAATACACAGCTATCAACCTGGGAAGTTTGTGGGTAACCTCACAATTTTAGGGGAAGTCAACAAGGTCCCCCACCACACTAGGTGAGTCTTTGGGGGCTGACCTCTAGGAGGACATGGGCAGAATTTTTATGAGATGGACTAGTCATCTGACTCCACATCCAGCATCCTTTCTGTTCTATGACACTGCCTCCTGGTTGACCTTCCTTTTACTTTATAGGATTTTCCTGGTCATACTTACTTCTGCTCATTTCATTTTCCTGTGTTTCTCTAAATTGTTCCAAAGCCATTTCTTACTGTAGAATGAGATTTTATCAAGTCTCTGTATCTCAGTTTGTTCAGTCATTTCACCAGATTCTCTTCTTGAAGAGAGAAATCACAATATAAAGTTACGAAGTTTATGAATAATTTATTAGCCTTTGACCTCTTTCATTTCTTAATGCTGAACCATTGTCTTTAGTCATTTTCTATCATCTTCTCCCCTTTCATAGAAATCCCTGAATACAAAGATGTTGACCTTCCTAGTAGTTTCTCTGTTCCTCTTTCTCCTCCTCCACATTGCCAAATGGAGTAACCACATAGACCAGGAAATGATGGGTTGTGGTTTTTGGGACATTAGGTGACCCACAGATCCAACTATTCCATTTCCTTTGTGGACATAGAGCCTATGAGCTATCTTTCCATTTAGCTATACCCTCTTTGTGTCTTTGGCTTTGTTTAGAATGAGACTGTCAAGAACAAGGGGATTCATGTAAGTCATTGGTCACCTGAACAGAGATTTTATACTGGGAATGCTGAATGCCAAATGAATGTTTGTAGATGGCCTAAAACTGATTCATAGGTTTCTAACTCTAGAACTGGAAGGGTCTTTAGAGGCCAGCTAGTTCAACTCTACCTTTTAAAGATGAGAAAACAGAGGCTCCTCCAAGAGGTTATTCAATGACTTGCTCAAGGTTACATAGCTAGTAAGTGTCAGAAGCAGGATTTGAACCCCAGATCTCTGAGCCAGCATTCTTTTCATTTTCCTATGCCATTCTTACACTGCTTCCCTTATTATAGAAGTGGAAGAAAGTTGTACAATGTCATTAAAATCCCTCACTTATTGGCTAACCTTCTGGTAAGTGGAATTGCTACATACTTTATTGCTTAGTTGGTCCTTAGAGAGTGGATGAAGTTGTGAGTAGGGCTTATATTCATTTATATCCAGCAGGGTAGAGTGGTCAGAGAGCCAGCCTCAAAACTATGAAGATCTGAATCCAAATCCCACACATAGTGCCATTGGTAGGAGTTTCCTCATCTGAGAGTTCTAGGGGTATATTATTGTTAAATGTTTAACAAGCTTTCTAGAAAAAAAAAATTTATGCATGATACACTTTTAAGATTAAAACGCATTGTTAATATTTGTACATGACTGTAAGTCAAACAAGAAAACAATTAAAAGCAAACCCCGATTTGTAACTTTTGCTGATTTTTGAGGTATAAATGCTCCTACTGAATATTTAACAATTGACTCTTCATCTGCCTTCAATACAGCTGTGGAGAGTTCCCTGTCTCAATGAAATCATAGATTCAGGCCCTAGCCCTATGTCCCTAGCCTTTCTGGTTCAGTAGAACCTGTTTGGATTTGAGTTCTCTTGCCCCTGTTACATTTATTGTAGAAATTATTCTCCTGGTTCTACTAATTTTATTCATTTTTTAAAGTCTTCAAAATTGTTCACTTTTATAATATTTATGTTATAATATAAATGAATCTTCTGTCTGTTTTGCTCACTCTGCATCACTTCCTATGTCTTAAGATGTCTTTTTGAAATAATTTATTTATTTCCTCATTTCTCACTGCACAATAACATTCCATAATATTCATGTACTACAACTTATTCAGTTATTCAATTAATGGTCATGCCCTTAGTTCTCAGCTTTTTCACCACTACAAAAAAGAGCATATATATGTATATATGTGTATACACACATACATACATGCACACATGTATTTGGCGCAAGAACCATTTTTTCTTTGATTTCTTTTTGCTATAGGCCTATAAGTGGTATTATCTCAGTCTAAGGCCAACCCTATTTAAAGAAATTTTAAATATATATATATGTGTGTGTGTGTGTGTGTGTGTGTGTGTGTGTGTGTGTGTGTATACATACATATAATTCCAAATTGCTTTCCAGAATGGAATATGGTGGTACCTTTTCATGGGTCTACAATCAGTATATCATTGTGCCTGTTTTCCCATAGCTCCTCCAACATTAATCATTTTCCTTTTTAACTCTGCAAATCTGATAGAGTAAGGCAGAATCTCAAAATTGCTTTAATTTGCATTTCTCTAGTGATTTGGAGTATATTTTCATATGGCTATTAGATGGTTTGGATTTCTTCCCTTGAGAACTGCCTGCTCAAATCCTTCAACCATTTATCAACTGAAGAATGGCTCTTATTCTTGTGAGTTTTAATCATTTCTTCATATATCTTGGAAATGAAGCTTTCATCAAAAAAATTTGCCACAAGGATTTATAGTCTATTAAATTGTTTGCCCTTTAATCTTAGCATTTTTGATTTTGTATAAAACCTTTTAAATTTGTGTATTCAAAACTGCCCATTTTATTTTCTGTGATTTACTTTATCCCTTGTTTGGTCATGAAGTTTTCTTCTATCCATAGATCTGACAGATAATTTTTTCCATGTTTCTCTAATTTGTTTATGATCTGACCTTTTATTACTAGGTCGTATATCCATTTAAAGTTTATCTAAGTATAAAGTGTGAAGTTTTCATCTCATTTCTTCCATACTCCTTTCCAGCTTTCCTGGTTGTTTTGGTCAGATAATGAGTCCTTATTCCATAAGCAGGAATCTTTGTATTTACCAAATACTAGAGAACTTGATGCATTTATTTCTGTATATTGTGAACCTAATATTTTCTACCAATCGATCTTCTAATTTTTAACCAGTAGGATATTGTTTCAATAATTACTGCTATGTAGTATTGTTTGAGAACTGGCACTTCCAGTCCCCTTTCATTCTCATTTCTTTTCCCATTTCTTGAGATTCTAAACTTCTTTTTTTCCATATGAATTTTCTTAGTATGTTTTCTTCTAGTATTATGAAGTAATCCTTTGGTAGATTAATTGGAATCGCTTTAAATAAGAAAATTAATTTAAGTAGCAGTTTTTCATTTTTATTTTATTGTCATTTCTATTCTATTTGTTTGTCCTACTTACAAGTAATGAATAATAGACACTATTTAAAATGTTATTCTTATTCTATTGGTTTGCCCTATTCAAGAGCAATGAATATTTTTCCAGTTATTTAAGTCTGTCTTTATTTCAGCAAACATTTGTTTGTATTTGTAGTTATATAGTCCTTGTGTATATCTTGGAAGGTAGACTTGCAAATATTTTATACATTTGGTAGTAATCTTACATGAAAATTTCTCTTTATATCTCTTCCTGAAGTTTTATTGGTAATATGTAGAAATATTTTTGATTTATGTGTGTCTGTTTTATATGCTTCCAGTTGCTAAACATTTTCTTTAAATTAATTTTTGTTGACTCCTTGGGGTTTTTAAAGTACACCAACATTATCATCTGTAAAAAGTGATGATTTTGTTTCTTTGTTACCTATGGTTATTTTTTTAAATTCCTTTTCTTCTCTTATTGTGATAGCCAGCATTTCTAGTACTATGTTAAATAGAGGTGGTGACAATGTACAGGCACTGTTGTTTCACTCCTGAATTCACTGAGAAAAGATTCTAGTTTCTCTCAAATATAATGATAAAGCTTGGTTTTTATCACTTTTTTAGCATGTGATTGTGAAAACTAGTTTCTGATGAGCTCTTCTATTTTCTCTTCAATTATTTTATTTGAATTTTCATTTTTTAAAATATAATTTGGACTTCTTTGTTTCAAATAAAGTTCATTGTTTATTTTATTAGCCTTCCTTCCCCCCTCCCCAGAAAAAAAGCCCTCCTAGTTTATTGATCAATTTAATGGCCTTTTCTATTTCAATTTTATTAATCTTTTTTAAATTTTGAAAATTTCTATTTTACTTGGAGGTTTTGGTTTGTCATTCAAGTTTTCTTAATTATATGCCCAATTCATTGGTTTGTTCTCTCCCCCACCTTTTAATGAAAGCATTTAGAGATATGTATTTCCTTACTGAACTGTATCCTAGAAGTTTTTGCATGTTATCTCATTATGGTAATTCCTTTGATTAAATTTCTTTATTAAATTGCTTCTACAATTTGTTTTTTGACTAATTATATCTTTACAATTATACTATTCTTCTCCAATTACATTTTCATTCTTTGAGAGTCCTTATTGAATACAATTTTTATTGCATTTTGATCAGGAAATGACCTGTTTTCAGTTTTCAAAGAGAGAAATCCAAGTTATATACAGCTAATTTGTAAAAAATACCCTAATTAAAAAATAAAAATTGAAGCAACTCTGAGACTCCTTCATGCCCATCAATTTTGTAAAGTTGACAGGAAGAGAAAATGACAAATGCTGGAAGAGCTGTGAGAAAAACAGCATACATTCATGTGTTGTCTGTTAGTGGGTGGCTATGTGAATTGTCCCAGGTGCTGTGGAAAGCTATTTGAAAACTCCAACTTGAAAGACTGTGACCCAGCAATACCAATACGAGGCCTGTTCCCCAGAGAGATGAATGAATGAGGAAAAGGACCCATATTTACAAAGATATTTATAGCAGCAATTTTAATTTTTGTAAAGAACTGGAAACAAATGATACAATATATGAATGTAATAAAATACTATTATGCCATATGTAGGAAAGGAAACCTAGGAAGACTTTTATAAAATGCTGCAGGGGGAACTGAACAAAAACAGAAGAGTTTATATAATGACAACAGAAGGCTATAGCTTTGAAAAACTTATGAACTGCAATCAAACCCAAAGGTGACTCTAAAAGATGGATGATGAGGCATGTTCCCCAGCCCCTGACAGAGAGCTGATGGACTCAAAATGCAAAATGAGACACAGATTTTTGAATATAGCCAATGTAAGAGCTAGTTTTGCTTGACCATGCATATTTGAAATTAAGGGCGCTTTTCTTCTCCTTTTCTTTTAAATTTGATGATGGATATGAGAGAAACCGAAAATAAATGCTGGTTAATTTTAAAATTAAATTATAAAGAAATATAAGGTTTTTGATTTCATGATGCTTTTCAGGATTTCTGAAAATTCTTAAATTCTTTCTCCTTATTAATATTTCAGTTCGGTTCCTCCCCTCCTTTCCCCCCCCCCCCCCCGAGTTAAAAAAGATTCTATATAATACTGGGTATCTCCATTCCATGCCTGTCATATTCTCTGAAATCATTGGTCATTTCTTGGCTTTTATTTTTTAAGTGGGGAAGGTAGGGCAATTGGGGTTAAGTGACTTACCTAAGGTTACAAGGCTAGTTTTTGTGTTGAGTATCTGAGGTGGGATTTGAACTCCGGACCTCTTGACTCCAGAGCCAGTGCTCTATTCACTGTGCAACCAAGCCACCCCTCGGTTTTTTTCTTATATCATCTTACATTTTTTCTTACATCAAAATAATACTCCATTAAATTAATACAGCACAACTGATGCAGCCATTCCAAAATTTTCTAAGAAGTCTAAGAAGGCACTCCATGAGATTCTACTTCTTTGATGATCTTTTGACCTCCCACTTTAATCTATCCATCAGGATCAGGGAGTTTGCTATACTTATGACCATTCCTTTCCCAATATTTCTGCATATTATCCACCTTCAACCTTCCCTATCTTTCTTTATTTCTATGTTGACTTTGATGTATTTCCATACCAAATTCAAGTGTGTCCAGCCATCCTTTGCCATTTCAGGTAGAAGCTCCTAGCCCCTACACAATCTTCCATGTTTGATATTCTTATACATACCACAAGTATGAGAAATTGCAATTTCTAACCCCACCTCTACCTTCTTTCTACACAAGCATAAAGTAGTGTACACTAGCATCTACTTCCTTTTATCCTCCCTTCTCTCTTCCGTCTTTAGACCTTCAGAGCAGAACTAATCCAATCCCAGGGCCTCTTTTTTTTAACTTCCTCAGTTTCTTTTGAATATATTAAGGTTTTGAAGGGATACTACCCCCCATCCCCAATTCAAATGTTAGCAGTACATAAAAATACACACCCTTCAAAAGCACTCAATGAAATTCACCTTTCCTGGTTTTCCTTTACTCTTGTGTTTGTATTTCAGAGTTCCTACTTAGCTTTGACCTCTTCGTCAGAGTTACTTGACAATTCTCTCTCCAAGATAATTTCCACCACCTCACCCCCAGTATATGATACTTAGCTTTGCTAAATTAGTTTTTTTTTGTAAGACTATATCATTTGGCTAGTGAAATATTGTATTCCAAGATATCTCATTTTTATTAGAAGTTGACAAGTCTATATGATCCTGACTTTAATCCCTTAGTACTTGAACTGCTTTTTCTAGGTAATTGCAAAATTTTTTCTTCTTTGAAGTTGGTGCTGGTTTTTTTGTTTTTGTTTTCATTTTGTTTTTTTACTTTTTGGAGGGGGGGAGGAAGGGCAATTGGGGTTAAGTGACTTGCCCAAGATCACACAGCATCCGAGGTTGGATTTGAACACAGATCCTGCTGACTCCAGGGCCAGTGCTCTATTCACTGCACCACCTAACCACCCCCACTGGCTTGATTCAAAAATATATATATATATATATTTTCAGAAAGTCCAATGATTCAAATTGTTTCCCCTTGAACTCTTTTCCAGGTCAGTTCTTTTTGATATCAGAGATCTTAAATTCATTTTTTTTTTGGTCTTTTTATGTTTTGTAATTTTAAAGTATTTTACACTTAAATGCAAAAATGAGAAAGGAAACAAAAACATTGCCATATACACAGCAGACCATAAGAAAGGATCATTATAAAATAATAAGTTCCATTTTGAGAAAACATATATAATGAATACTACACATTATTTTCAAAGATACCCAGTTGTTCTTTCCTTCCTTGTTGGTTTTCTTTTGTTTTCTGCTGTGCACTTTTTACTTTATTTTTTTCCCTCTTCCTCCTCCCCCCCCCCATCCTAAAGAAGGCTACAATCAAGCATGGATATATATAGATACATGCACACACGCAGATATCTATAAACGTAAACAAATATACACAAGTATACTCATACACATATATGTAAGACTGTACTATGCTTATTTCCTTCTAACATTTGTTTCTCTGCAGGGGGTACCATCTTCCTTCTTGAGTCCAAGACTTTCCATATTTTTCTAAATCAACCAGGTCATTTCCTATACCACAGCAATATTCCTTTCTGGATTCAAACAGCATCTTCTTTCATAGGATCTTTGAGGTTAGCTTGGATATTTATAATAGTCAAAATGACTTAGTTGCTCAACAGTCGTTCTTAAAATAATACTATGACTGTATACCGTGTCTCTTGGTCGCCCTCATTTTGCTCTCCATCATTTCATGGAGGTCTCTTCTAAAATCATTGAACTCATAATTCCTTATAACAGAGTAATATTCCATCATGAATATATACTACAATTTGTTTAGCTATTCCCCGATTGATAGGCATCACTGCAATTTCCAGTTCTTTGCAACCACAAAGAGAGCTACTATAAATATTTTAGAATACGCAGGGGCTTTTTTTCCCCATTTTCCCTAATCCTCTTGGGAAACAGACCTAATACAGGTATGGGTGGGTGAAAGGGTAGTGAAGTTTAATAATCCTTTAGGAATAATTCCATATCTCTCCCAAAATGATTGGATCGATTCACAGACCCACCAACAATGAATTAATTTTTGGAGGGGGGGAGGAAGAGCAATTGGGGTTAAGTGACTTGCCCAAGATCACACAGCATACGAGGTTGGATTTGAACTCAGATCCTCCTGACTCCAGGGCCAGTGCTCTATTCACTTCACCACCTAGCCACCCCCACTGGCTTGATTTAAAATATATATATATTTTTTTTATCTGAGGAAATGAATATAAAATCTACCCCTCCCCGTTTTCTTCTTTCTTTCTGATCTTGACTTCATTTATTTGTACAAAAATGTTTATCAAAATTATCCATTTTATATTTCAAAACACACTCTATCTCTTGTTTGTTCATAAATTGTTCATCTCTCTATAAGTCTGATAGGTAATAAGTTCCACATTCATCAAATTTTCTTATAATATCTCCCTTTATATCTAAGTCATTCATCCATTTTTACCTTATCTTGAGAAATGGTGTAAGATATTGGTCTATGTCCAATTTCAGCCGGACTCCTTTCCACTTTTCCCAACAATTTTTACCAAATAATGAATTATCCCCCCAAATTGTCTTTATACTTGTAAAACACTGGGTAAGTATATGCAGTTGCTGCTATAGATTGAATTTCTACTCTACTCCACTCTATTTCTTAGTACCAACTAGTTTTGATAATTAGTGTCTTATAATATAGATTAAGATCTGGTACTACTGTGCCTTCTTTACATTTTCCCATTCGTTCCTTTGATATTCTTTTCATTTTGTTCTTTTTTCTTGCTTTCTCATATGAATAATTCATTTGTTTTACATAGTATTCAGAGGATTATACCTGGTTTTGTTTTTACCACATTTTCTTCTAAACTATTCTTCCAATTCCATCATTCCTGCTCCTGCCTTATTTCCTTTAGTCTTTATATTATCCTTGAGTAGTAGTTGAAGCTACCACTGATTCAATCTCTTGTGGTGCCCTCATAGTAAAGAGAATACCTTGCTAACCTCAATTCTACTTACCTCTCAGGACTGCTAGCGGCTCCCAACACTCACCTGCTTCGAAACACAGAGGAAGTCATGAAAAAATGTCAAATGGATTTTTTGCCACAAATTGAGGCAGTCTAGCTACTACTGGACAAAAATGGTGCAGGCAATATTTTTATTCTTCCTGACTGGCCTTCTATTACATGCTCTGCAGAAGTTATTCCATTCTCCTGGTTTTAAACTTCCTCTTCTCCCTTTCAGCATACTTCATCTATTTAAGGAAAAAAAAAACAGGCGGGTGGGAAGGCATTTCATCCTGCCCTCATTTCTTCACTACATGGAATCCAAACACACTGACACATATTTACACCCAGCTCCTTTATTCATTTATGACACAAAGGAGCTAAAATAACTGCACAAAATGAGTATTTCCTCCAAGTAATAAAAAATACTTTTAACTCACAGCAAGAAATTTGCCTTAAAATTACATAATAACATTGGCCCATAGGAACTTAAAAAATCTTGAAATTTTAAAGTACACTCCAAGAGAACTCTGAAAATATTGTTAAACCAAAACTTGCCAGTTATAAAAACCAAAACATATTACAAAAAGGTGGTAGTTGGTAAAGGCGCTGGGGGAGGACATTGTGCAATAGTTTTTTTCCAGGAGTGAAGAGGGGAGCCAATTTTGCCCAAGGGAGCCATTTCATAATCAGAAAGGACAGCCGAGCTTGCGCGCTGGCAAAGCCGAGGGGGGGGGGGGGGTGGAGAAGGGGGAAGAGTGAGGGAGAGAGGAGGAGCGTAGGGATTTAAGGGAAAGTAAAAGTTGACAGGAAAAGTCACGGAGCGAGCCTACTGATCTGGAAGGAAAGCTAGAAGCTGCCGGGATTCCGCGTGAGGCGGGTGGAGAACTAGGCCGGTGTGGGGGCAGCCGGGGTTATAGTTAAAGCACTCTGGGCGCGAGCGAAACAGCTCCTTTCCGAGAAAGGGTGGGTGGCTCTGAAAAGAGCCTTTGTTTCGGGGCGAAGGGGCACGAGCGACTCCTGGGGCAGACCGGCTTACTTCGAGCTGGTGTACTTGGTGACGGCCTTGGTGCCTTCGGACACGGCGTGCTTGGCCAGCTCCCCGGGCAGCAGCAGGCGCACGGCCGTCTGGATCTCCCGGGAAGTGATGGTGGAGCGCTTGTTGTAGTGCGCCAGGCGGGAAGCCTCGCCGGCGATGCGCTCAAAGATGTCGTTGACGAAGGAGTTCATGATGCCCATGGCCTTGGAGGAGATACCGGTGTCAGGGTGGACCTGCTTCAGCACCTTGTAGACGTAGATGGAGTAACTCTCCTTGCGGCTGCGCTTGCGCTTCTTGCCGTCTTTCTTCTGGGCCTTGGTCACGGCTTTCTTGGAGCCCTTTTTAGGGGCTGGGGCAGACTTAGCCGGCTCGGGCATTTCGAGAGCACACTAAGGGCTGAAAAGGAAGAGAAGGAACGACTTCGGGAAACGAACAACGAAGACTGCTGAGCCGGCCCCCGCTACTTATAGTGCTCATATGCAAATGAAGGCTCCGGCAACGCTAGGCTCCCATTGGCGGCTCCTCAGGGGTGTCGTCATAGGCGGAGAGGACGGCCATGTAAATAACGGAATCCGAGGCGAGCTTCCCTATTGGCCATTCGGACAAAGACAGTCTGTCGGCCAATCAGAGAGCTCCGTTCCACACTCCCCGTGCAAGCTATAAAAGGCCCCGGCGCGACAGGTCCCGGCACCAGTGTAGTTTCTCAGTTAGCGACAGACGCAGCTGTGTAGTAGTACTCGTATCCGTCATGTCTGGCCGTGGAAAGCAGGGTGGCAAGGCTCGCGCCAAGGCGAAGTCCCGCTCCTCCCGTGCCGGGCTGCAGTTTCCCGTGGGTCGTGTGCATCGTTTGCTGCGCAAAGGTAACTACGCCGAGCGAGTCGGCGCCGGCGCCCCCGTTTACATGGCGGCGGTACTGGAGTACCTGACGGCCGAAATCTTGGAGCTGGCGGGCAACGCAGCCAGGGACAACAAGAAGACGCGTATCATCCCCCGCCACCTCCAACTCGCCATCCGCAACGACGAGGAGCTCAACAAGCTGCTGGGCAAGGTGACCATCGCCCAGGGCGGCGTGCTGCCCAACATCCAGGCCGTTCTGTTGCCCAAGAAAACCGAGAGCCACCACAAGGCCAAGGGCAAGTAAGCGGACTCGGAACTCCTGGGGCCGAAAGGCTCACTCCCGAAACCAACGGCTCTTTTCAGAGCCACCCACCCTGTCAAAAAAAAGGGCTGTCGCCGAACCTCAATTCCTGTCCCAATCCTAAGGCGGCGTGACTTGTTGCACACGTTCGCCCCGCTCCCAGCACGAACCGAAACCAACCACCAAACAAGCAAGCCAAATAAGATGGCAAAGCCACAGCTAGGTTAGTGAGCTCGGGTGGAGACCTGGGTTTCGCTCTAGCCTCTCCTTAACTTCCCCTCCGTGTCCAGAAGGCTGTGGATAGCGCCCAGTGCCACTTTTCCCTTGATCAAAAGGTGGCAAAGTTTCTCTAGCACCAAACATACTCGATGGAAACGTCGGTCAGCAGCTGACTCTTGTATGAGGGGCTGGCGCCCCAAAACGTCGGAAACCCAAAAGTGCCCCTAGCTTAAAGCTTTCCCGCAGGTAACTTGGGAGCCAGGCTCCTGGCCAATCCACCGCTTAGGCGGGCTTTTCATGCGCTGTCCCGAGCCCAATGCACAATGGAAACCTGCGGGGAACGCGAGGGAGGGCAGGCTCCCGGAAGTAGTGTTGCACAACTTTTAACTCGGTTCTGGGGGGCGAAGAAGGTTGAAATAATAAAAGGTCTCCTTCCTGCCCTCACCGGGGTCCAGTCCACAGTTTTTCAGCGGGCGGCGGGGTGGGCGCTCTGAAAAGCTCCCAAGAGCCGCTGCCCTGGAGAACGGCGGCAGGACCCTGGCGCCTCGGCAAGGGCAAAGTCAGTGGCCCACAACACAAAATTCCAGGGAACCAGTGGAAGGTTGCGGGGGGATCGATTGGGCACCGAAATCACATCACAGCACCGAACGTTTTAGGTGTTCTTTCCCCGAAAAACGGGGCGGGGGGGGGAGAAAGGGAAGGCGACCTCACAACTTTTTAAACAGGGTAATTAACAGACTTAAGTACTGGGAGATCTATGAACCGCCAAGACCTACCCAGCGAGCAATGGTTTTCCCTGGCGGGTGGGATTGGGGTAAGGTGGAGGTGAGGGTGAGGGGACGGGAAGGAGAAGACTCGCGTGGAAGGGCGTGGGAAGCTGTGGAAGGGGAAAGGGGGAGGGGGAAGGGCGGGGGGAGGGAGAAGGAAAAGCTGGGACAGGGGGAAGGGAAAGGGGGTAGGGGTGAGGGGCGGGGCGGGGCGGGACGGTGGAGAGATGGCAAACCGGAAAGCGCCTGGAACGTCCAATGGCAAGGCACTCTTGTTGGTGTGCGCCCCCAGCCAATGGAGGCTGAGCGCGGGACTTTCAAACTCCTTCAGCCCAATCAGGGTGCTTCTGCGTCTATAAAGGCTACCGGCCGGCGTCCAGCTCTCAGTCGTATTCCGGCACAGGAGAAGCTCAGCTCTTCCTCGCTTACAATGGCCCGTACCAAGCAGACCGCCCGTAAGTCCACTGGTGGCAAAGCCCCCCGCAAGCAGCTGGCCACCAAGGCTGCTCGGAAGAGCGCCCCAGCCACTGGCGGCGTGAAGAAGCCTCACCGCTACCGCCCTGGCACCGTGGCTCTCCGAGAGATCCGGCGCTACCAGAAGTCAACGGAGCTGCTGATCCGCAAGCTGCCGTTCCAGCGCTTGGTGCGGGAGATCGCTCAGGACTTTAAGACGGACCTGCGCTTCCAGAGCTCGGCCGTCATGGCCCTGCAGGAGGCTAGCGAGGCATATTTGGTGGGTCTGTTCGAAGACACGAACCTGTGTGCCATTCACGCCAAGAGAGTGACCATCATGCCCAAGGACATTCAGCTGGCCCGCCGCATCCGCGGTGAGAGGGCATAAGGCACTGCTTTCCCCTCGTGGAAGGTCCACACCCCAAAGGCTCTTTTCAGAGCCACCCATATTTTCGCAAGAGCAGCTGTGATCACACCAATTTCTGTCCTTTTTGCTTGGGATTTTCCTGTCTCTGTGCTCCTGTTTTCGATGTTGTCCGTAGCACGTATTTGCTGCTCTTGGCCCTCGGAGCAGCGGCTGGACGTGTGTGGGGGTGGGGCCCATCATTCTCTCCACCTTTCTGTCCCCGCCGCAAAAAGCGAGCTGTATGTATGTACCTTTTCTTTGCAAAAGGGATGATAGATAACCTGGCTGGGCTGGTGTAGAAATTTCCTTTGCGCGAGTATTTTCCGCGCGCGCGCGCGCGCAAATAGGGGTGGGGACTGCGGGCCCCTGCAACCTACACACAATTCAAGAGCTAAAGCCAATTTCTTGAGCAAGACGGAGGGATAGAAACCGAAACGGGAGGGTTGGGAAACGAGGGACTAGTTATTTATTGCCAGTGGATTGTGGATTTTTTTGTTGTTTTGCTTTATTTTATTCTATTGCTTAGTTTTTATTTAAGCCTTATTTACAGACACAAAAACTAGTTGCCATCGAGGTTGGGGGGGGGGGGTTCAAGTGGGTAGGCTCAGCTCTTTTTGAGGAAGAGTGGGTGGCTCTGAAAAGAGCCTTTGGGTGTGTCAAGTTTCGAGGGCTTCAGACTCTACTTCTTGGCTGCCGCCTTCTTACTTTTGGCGGCTTTGGGCTTAGCCGTTTTGGGCTTGGTCACCTTCTTGGCCTTGGCCGCCTTGGGCTTAGCCGGGCTCTTGGCCACCTTCTTGGGCTTGGCTGCCTTGGCCTTCTTCGGGCTCTTGGCCGCCTTCTTGGCGGCCGCAGGCTTCTTGGCTTTCTTCGGGCTCTTCTTCACGCTCTTCTTGGCGCCCGCGGCCCCCGTCGCCTTCTTGGGCTTCTTGGAGGCGCCGGCAGCCTTCTTGGTCTTGGCCGAGGCCGGCTTCTTGGCCTTAGCCTTGGTGTCGGCCGTCGGGGCCTTCTTGTTCAGCTTGAAGGAGCCCGAGGCGCCAGTGCCCTTGGTCTGCACCAGGGTGCCCTTGCTCACCAGGCTCTTGAGCCCCAGCTTGATGCGGCTGTTGTTCTTGTCCACGTCGTAGCCCGCGGCCGCCAGCGCCTTCTTCAGGGCTGCCAGGGACACGCCATTCCGCTCCTTGGAGGCGCTCACGGCTTTCGTGATCAGCTCCGACACGGGCGGACCCGCGGCCTTGCGCCGCGCTCCCCCGGCCGCCGAAGCCCTCTTGCCCTTCTTCTTGGCGGGTGTCTTCTCCGCGGGCGCTGGAGCGGCGGGAGCGGCGGGTGCCGTCTCGGACATGGCAGCGAAGGGACGGTACGGTACAGCAGCGACAGAGAGAAGTCACTAGAGGACGCCGCGGACTCGCGAATAAGCGAGCTCCGAGCTGACCCACTTATATATAGGTAAGGGCTGCCCTGTGATTGGTGCGCCGTCCCAGCCCTCCTCGCCCGTAAAGAAGGAAAATGGCTCCGCTCTCTTCTCGGCCTCTGCTGGGTAGGCGTGCAAAAAGCAGAAAATGGAGACCCGGGAAGGGAGGGGCCACCCGGGGGGAGGGGACGCGGGGAGGAAGGGTGCCAGGCAGGCAGGCGGGGAGAAGCCTGCTGGGGGAAGCGCGACCCGACCCGCGCAGCCACCCCCAGGGATTCTAGCCCGAAACGGAGAGGACCCAGCCGACAAACCGAGGGGGCTTTTTTTTGGTGGCTTGCTTGGTTGGTCGGTGAAGGAGACGGTCGGTCCCTTCCTCCGAACTCAACCACACCAACCAAGCCAACGGTCCCTAGTCAATTTATGGCAGCCTGGGCCGATTTAGAAACTCTGGACTCGCAGCGTTCGCGTTTCGGTGGCTGGGGAGGGGGGCGGGGGGGGGGGGGGAGAAGAGAGAATTTTTGAATTCACTAATAACTGAACGCAGCTGCCACGACCGATTTTCGTGAAAGTAACCTAAGGTTCCTCCGCGTTCGAGCAGAAGGCGTCCTGGCGCTCCCGGGAGTGGGGAGTGGGGGGGGGGGGGGTGAAGGGCAGTTGTTGCTAAACTCGACTTAGGCAGAAACTGCTGAGCAGGAACGGCCGAGTCCCCATCAGCCCAAGGATTTCAGCAGACCTCGGAGGAGGACCTTTTCTTCTCAGAGAGGCGGTGGAAAAGTGGCCACTTAGGTATAAATTTAGGTGACCTGCAAATTTCCTCCCAACTTGAAGGTTTTAGCATTGACTCTTGCCAGGTTTTGCAGAAGACGAGGGGAGACGAGGCTTCTGGAGGGCCTCGGTCTGGACAGCACTATGGCTGTGCAAGGGGAAGGAAGGCAAGCGAACAGGAGTCTTCGTGGTCGCTCCCGCCAAAGCTGTAACTTCTACAGCGGACCAAGTCACTCTTCCTCCCTCCTTCCCTTTTGGTCATCGTTTCATGGGGAAGGGGGAGGGCGCCCAAGACTTGGGCAGGAGCAGAAAGTCTGGACTCCCAGACCTTCCACCAAAAGGCGCCAGCATTAGGGAGATCAGGTAAGGGTACTCAGAGCTGCCTCGAAGAAACTGGACGAGCCCTACTTTCTTCAGGTCCGTGGAGGCATCCCCAAACAGAGGTGCCTGAAAGTTTGAGGGGTGCTTTGAAGTCCTTCCCCTATGCCCCTCCCCTCCCCATGGAATCGAACCCCCCAGTTCCAAGGGAATCTCAAGGCTTGGTCATTTGGGCAGGGATCTGGTTGCCAGGGTCACAACTTACATGCACCATTTACACTGACTATAAAAGCGTGAATCAACGACTCTCCCTTTTCATCAGTACCTGTTGGTCATGGGGATCATCGGGTAAAGAGGACCAGACACATTACCACGGCCTTGGGGGATGGGGGGGTGGGGGGGAGAAGGGGCGGCCGGCCCGTAGGGCAGAAAAGATTGCAAGGACTATTTAGCTTCTTATTTTGGGCTGCCTTAGTGCCAATAATATTACTTGAAAGCACGTGGATAAATAAAAGGGGGAGATGTGAGGCCTCATATCAGCACCCGCAAAGTCGAGAATATTAAATGTTCCACCCCGACGGGCCTGTTTTAAGTAGTTCTGAAGGGCCCCATTAGTCTACAACCAAGAGGGGGGTTCCAGTAACCCTTGTATTCTCGAAGCTTCCTAACAAAGGAAATGGCAGAACCCTATTTTGTCCCCCAACCTAACTCGTGTCTGAATGGCTTCCCTCAAGCTCCTGGTTACCAGCAACATCTGGAACCTAGGCCTGCTTCCTTCACTACAACCAATAGCTCTCATCTCCGTGATTTTTTTAAACAGAGGTTAAAAAAAACAAACAAACATGCACCAAGCCCTTTGTTTCCATGCATTAAAAATTCGAAAGCCGAAAAAAAGAAAATAAGGATGCCTCACAGTGATTACAGCATAGCATTCACTCCATAAGTCTGGTGTGGGCTTCTTTAGGACAGGAAGGGATTGGCAAGAGAGACAGGGATTAGGATCAGACAGAGAGACACGTGCGGGGAGGGGGCCCAAGCCACCCCAGTCCCTCCCACCTCCCTGCCTCGGATTTCCCTTAAGTAACACCAGGTGCTGAGAGACTTAGGGACTGGAGGGAGGGTCAGAATTGGAGGCTGGGAGCATGGAAGGAAGGACTTGTCCCAGAGACGCTTCTTTCTCCCTTCCTAAGAGCAGCAGTCTTATGGGCCTGCTCTTCCACCAGGATCTCCAGCACCCCGATCTACCTGCCCACTGGGGTTAGCCTTCATCCTGCCCGTCCTGCCTCTCCACACCACTCTGGAGGAGCTCCCTCATTCACTTTTGATCTCCTCCAAATAGATCTGAGAAATAATTGGGCCGACTGTCTGAATTACCTCCTAGGATCTCCTCCCCTCCCCCCCCCATACAGCTGCCAGACTGCTGACCCCCACAGGCAAAGGTTAGAAAGGCCAGACTGGAGGTCGGAGGACCTTCACCTCCTGGGGTCTTGTTGTTACATTAAAGAGAGCTGGTTGGGGGGGGGGGGGGGGTCGAGCGGAGGGCTTGCTTCTAAAGGCTTAACTCCTCTTCTCCAGGCAAAGCTGGAGCAACAAACCGGCAACTGTTGACTGTGGCAGCAAGACGCTTTGAAGCTCTCCTTCATTGCACAGGCACCATCCAGAGGCTACAGTGTCAGGAGCCAGGCAGGGACAGGAATAAGCAGTGTCACATCCAAACTCGGATTGGCTTTTCTGGGAACAAACTGCACCCTTCTGTGGCCTTATGGTAATTGGTGTCATCGAGACCCGGGCAAACTACATCCTTTTGGATCTTTAGATCTCGGGTGTTTGTGAAACAATCCTTTTAAAAGATTGTGTGGGTGTGGGTGTGGGTGTGGGTGTGCTTTTCTAACAGAAAGCGAAAGTATGTTGCCTACTTGCAAAGAGTTCAGGGTCCTTGGTGGAGTAGGATGGGTGAACAGGCCTGCCCAGCCCTCTCATTCCCCTAGGAAGATCCACCCCGATTCTCTCTGGGTAAAACCTTAGTAAGGTATCTGGTCTTCTAGTCCTGAATCTCCATTGCCCCACTAACGACTCCTTTGTCGCTCCTTGACCAGGTGCCTGCCAACTTACCAAGAGGGATCCCACTGTACTGATTCCAGGGCTGGCCTGGGAACCGGGAGGTTCTGGGAAACCATCCCTCTGCAGCCACTTACAAGCTATGTGACCTTGGCCAAGTCTCTAGACCTCTTTTCCTCCCCTCTAAAACGAAAGGCTTGCACTCACTCCATGGCCTCTGAGGTCTCCTTCAGCTCTAAATCTGTCCTTGTGCCTTCTTGTTACCCCACCGATGGCAAAAGATTTATTTCATCTCTACTCTTGGGAAGACACCAGCTCCATAGCCTGCAGAACTGCAAGAGAGAGACTACCCCCAGAACACGAGGTCTAGCTACACACAGGCTCCGGACTTGGTGGCCTGGAAAGAGGCCTAGGAATTCCTCTGGGGAACTGGCAGCTGAGCTGAAAGAGGACCACCTGGAAGCTGGAGGAGGCTCTGCAGGAGAAGCAGCAGCAGCAGCAGCAGCAGCAGGGCTCAGAGCCACATGGAGACATTTCCCTGGGAGTTCAAGCTGGTCAGCTGTCGAGGGAGCCCACTGTTTCCCCCCTTACAGGGAAGACTGGAAAGGCAGAGGCCCACTGGAAAAGAAAGAGCCATTGCCCTGCCTGATGACAAATGGGGCTGATGACACTTCTTTTACCTTCTGAGAGATAGGAGGTGGGGGTTGGGAGACAGGGAGAGGGGCTCAGTTTCAACAAAGTCTCTTCTATGGGCAGTGTTTGTTAGACCATTCGCCGGCAGCATGTGGGTAGAACCTCGTCCTAGCACTGTCAGCAAGACCAGAGTTCAAATCTAGCCTCAGAGACTCACAGCTCTGTGACCCTGAGCAGGTCACTTAAGCTGAAACGTAAAATAAGGTCATTAGAGTACCACCTCTTGAAGACTGGGTATATGAAGCACTTGGCACAATACCTGGCACTTAGTGGGTAATAAATAAATAAATCCTTGTCCCCTCATCCCCCAGGCTGGGGGCCTTTCCCATTTGCTTGTATGGTAGCTGGCGCTCTCCTTTCTTTTTCCTTGCTGGGTTTTTTTTGTTTTGTTTTGTGGGAAAAAGAAAACCAACAACTAAAAAGTGGAACAAATTCTGTTGTTCCCAGATGAATTCCTGGGATAAAGTTATGAGAGAAAAAAAGATTTCAGAGAGAAACCAATTCTATCTTGGATAGCATTCATTATTTAATATTTTACTGATTTGACACCAGAATTTTTTCCCCTTGGACACTCCCCTCCCCCTCAACCTGCAACTGAACCTTTCCTTAGAACAAATAGAATTTTTTATGCAAAACCAATGGACACTTAAAACATAGAGAACATATGCCACATTCTACGTCTGTAGTCACCTTGTCTCCACTGACTGAACTTGGGTAGCAATGAAGGTTTGTTATCATTTCTCCAGAACAGAAAGATCATTAAGTCATCAGCCTTATGACCTTTTAGTCTTTTTATTTTGGGGGTGGGGAGGAGGAAGAGGAGGGGAATGTTAACACTAGTGCATTTATTAAGTTTTTTATTTATGTCATTTATTAATGACATAAATTGTCATCCTGTTGTTCTATATTTCCTTCTGCAACAGGTCCTACAAGTCTCCCAGGGCTGCTCACAATTTCTCATAGTCATCATTTCTTGCATTAAAAAATTATATTCCATTGCATTTATAATTGCATACCCAATTTATTTCCCTTTTTATTTGCTACCACAAAATTTAACTATGCATTTTGGCACATATGGGAGGGATGGAGGGACTTTTTCAACTTTCCTCCTCCTTGGCATATGTCCCCAGGAATGGGATGGTCAGATCAAAAGGCATGAAATATTTAGACCTTTTTCTTAAATTATTCCAATGTCCAAAGTTGACCAATGCATTTATCTACCAATATCATGTAACTGTAGCAGTCTGTCCATCCCTCCTCTGACAGTGACTCTTTTCATCCTCTCGTAGACTTCTCATATAGCTCAAAGTGACAGAGTTGCTGAACCTCTCGTGTCCCTTTTATTTGTGACTTAGAGCCATATTTCCTATCTTTTTATTTACCTTGTCCGTTTCACAAAGCTGTTTCTTCATTTCCTCTAATCCCTTGTCTACTTGGGAATGACTTCTGGTCTTACAGATTTGTGCCAATTCTCTGTGTATCCTGCATTTAGCCTCTTTTGCAGGATATATGGAGCAGAAATTTTTTTCTCTACATTTAACCATTTCCTTTCTTGTTTTAACCTATTTTATTTATTTATTTTGGAGGGGGGTGGGAACTAGCCTTTTAATTTTATGTAATTCAAATCATCTATTTTGTTTTCTACAATCCTCTACCTTTTCTTATCAGGGACTTCCTCACTCCCATCCATGATGATGCAATGTACCTCCACTCTTTCTCCTTTATTTTTTGAACATGAAATGACCTTTCATATAGATGTCAAGAATCCATTGTGGCAGCTAGGTGATTCAAGTCCAAGATGGCACCTAACTTGTTTAGGAGGTTTCTCTAAATCTCCTAAAGCTTAGAATTACCCAAAAGGTGAATGGCTGTCTCAGAAAGTAATACATTTCCCCTCCTCAAGTCAGTACCCAAAATATTAACTCAATGTCTTCAAGCAAAGGCCAAATATTTGTTAAATATATTAAAGAAATTATCCTTGTTCACATAATACCTGGGCAAGATGACCCACTCCTTATACTCTGTGATTCAATAATTTGGGGTTGAGGCATCTAGAGATTAAATGATTTACATGCAGACTAGTGAAGGATTCTAACTTTATAATCTGATTTACAAATTACAAAGTTCTTTCCACTCTTTAGCATATTACTCCCTAACTACTGTTTCTAGTCACTTTGGAAGATAAAAAGAGGTACAAAGCACCATCCCTGCACTCCAACAGCTTACTTACTTGCAAATCAAAATAATCATACTAGTACACAATTATTGTTGTTGAGTTGTTTCGGTCACGTCTGACTCTTTGTGGCCTCTTGTGGGGTTTTCTTGGCAAAGATATGGAAGTGGTTTGCCATTTCCTTCTCCAGCTCATTTTACAAATGAGGAAACTGAGGCAAACAGCGTTAAGTGACTTATCTCAGAGCCTTAAACAGCTACTAAGTATCTGAGTCCAGATTAGAATTCAGGAAGAGGAGTCTTCCTGACTCCAGCCCAGTAGTCTATCCACTTTGCCACCCACCTGCCATATTGTACACATTTATATAGGACTTTAAAGTTTTCAAAGAGCTTTACACAGGTTATCTGCTGCTAGTCCTCACAGTGGTCCTGTGAAGTAACATATTGCAACATTTATGGTGTCCATTTTACAGATGAGGAAATAAGAGATTTAGGGAAGTTAGGTGATTTGCCCATAATCACACAACCAGTAAATGCTGGGAGATAAAATTCACAACTTTGCTGAGTATCTTAACAGCTATCACATTTCATATCCATTTCATTCCACTACTTGTCAATATTAGACAGCAAATAAATGCTAAGTTATTGGGTTTACTAAGAAAACATTCTAAATTTAGGTGGGAGAACAACCATTATGGGATGAATGTCACAGAGCAACCTACTTTTTCCTCTTTCCCTTCTCTGCTGCTTCTACCCTAAAGCTAAAGCAATCCTTTGGTAATGCAAACTCCTTAATACAGTATTCAAGGCCTTCTAGAATCTTGCCACAATCTCCCTTTCTAGTCTCTCCCCCCACTCTTCTCCATACAGGCTTTTCCTCATATCCTACTCTTTCTTCCTCTGAGATGAACTTTTGTTCAAATTGTTCATTATGCCTGGAACCTTCCTTCCCAGTAACCCTGTCATTGAAATTCTACCCATTCTTCAAGACTCAAGGCACATGTTACCTTGTAGGATCATCACATCCTAAATTTAGAGGCATGACCTGATCTGAAGTGGAATAGGACCTGAGAAATCATCCAATCCAGTCCTTTCATTTAACAACTGAGGAAAATGTTGTACAGAGGAAGTAATTTCACTTATCCAAGGTCACACAGTGACTGTGTCAGTATTAGAAGTCTGGTCCCTTCCAGATGCAGCTTTCTTTCCATAGCACTGAAATGTCTACTCAGTAGCTTCAATGAAGTAATATCCTATTCTTGATATCCTATACAACTTTGTATTCTTTGATTCAGCCACAAAGGCCTCCCCTCTGTTTCATGAACAAGATACTCTTTCTCTCACTTCCAGGAATTTTCCCTGGCCCCGTTGTCTGGAATGTTCTCCCTCTTCCACTCTGATTACTGACTTCCCTGGCTCCTTTGTCCCAATTAAAATCCTACCTTCTATGGGAAGCCTTCCCCAGTTCCTCTTAAATCCAAGGCCTTCCTTCTGCTAATTATCTCCTAGTTATCCTATATATAACTGGCTTTGTGTACATATATATTTTTGCATGTTATCTTCTCCATTAGGCTGTAAGCTCCTGAATGGCAGGGACTGGCTTTTGCCTTTTTGTATCCTATACTTAGCACAGTGCCTGGAATATAGTAGGCTCTTAATAAACAATGATTGATTGCTTTACCACTCACCTGGAACACTGCAATTATCTATAAACACATCAACACATTACTTCCTTCATTGTAAAGGCTTTGAGGGTAGAGATTGTCTTATCTTAACAGCTATCACATTATTTTCAACATTGACCTTTAATATGCTTAATTATATACCTTTTATGGGGTCCAGTTCATAATATTAAGAATTTCATATTAACATCTCAAAAAATGTTTGTTGAATGAATAAACTAGCTTTGTAATAGGCCTTAAAGAAAGGATAGGATTTGGATGCAGTGAAACAGGTGTCGGGACATTGCAGGCTAGAGGAAAGTAGACTTAAAATCAAGGAATATTTCATTTTGTCTTCATATTCTCACTGTTTAGCATAGTGTCTGGCTCAATGTTTGGTGACTGAAAACAAAATAAAACAAAACAAAAAACCATTGAGGCAGGAAAGTATAAATATTCTGGAGTTAATAAGGAAACCTATTGAGCAGAAGAGTTATGGAACCTGAGACAGAACTGGAACCAATAATTTCTGAAAAGGGTTGTCAGTCAGCGAACCATAAAAAAAGAAGGTCATCACAAAATAACGAGGTTTAGGCTAGAGGTGCTTGAGACCCCAAAATACCAACACACTGCACCCTGACAAATGAATTCAACTCAAGTCTTCTCTCAGGCAAAGGAAAGCAAAGTTTATTAAAAGTTCGCCATAATGGGTACATTCTTAAGGAGCCTGAGTATCTGTGATGCTTGCATTGGGCAAGTGGGCCAGAATTATCTAACACAGAGCAAGTCTGTGCTAGAAAATTCTATGGAGCTCACACACACACACAAAATCTAGAGGTGGCCTAGAGGGGTTTGGGGAGCGTCTTCAGGAGGAGTTAATGAGGTCAGACTCCAGTAAACGAGTGATTAAGGGTGGGAAGTTGCTGGAGGCTACCTGGAGCAGACAGACAATGGTGGGTTAGGCCATTTCTAGGGTGTAACAGATTTAGATATAGATATTTTGGGAGGATCTTGGGTGGGAAGTTGCTGGACAAAGGAGGGCTAAAGATTTGGGCCGAGCCATAGAGAAAGGCGTCTAGCCTCATGCAAATGCCTTATCAAATGGGAAAATTCAACCTGAGTTCAAGGGGATTCCCAGAGCCTGTATCTCATCAGAACTATGAAGTTTAGACTTCATTCTATAGGTGATAGAGTGTCATTGATTTTTATTTTTAAACCAGAGCACAAACCATTTTGTTTTTATACTATCTCATCGGAGATGATAAAAAAAGTCAAAGAATTTAAGGTTATAAGAAATTCCAGAGATCTAATTCAACGTCATCTTTCCCCTCTCCCCGTTACCCATAAAGAGGGTTAGGGTTGCTCTGGAGACCCCAAAATATTAACACACCGGGATCTGCCAAGTGAATTTGACTCAAGTCTTCTCTTAGCCGAAGAAAAGTAAAGTTCATTAAAAGTTAGCTTGTATTAGACACAGAGTTAAGTCTGTGTTAGGTCATTCTATGGTGCTCTGACACACATGGAGACAAGATGGGCTCATATACAGAAGGTGGTGGGAGAAATCCAGAGGTCGTCTAGAGGAGGAGTTTGGGGAGGGTCAATGAGTGATGAAGGGTGGGAAGTTGCTGGAGGCTACCTGGAGACTACACACTGTGGTGGTCTAGGCCAGTTCAAGGGTGGATTGATATTTTGATTGGCTCAAGGGTGGGAAGTCTAATAACAGAGGTTTGGGCCCTGCCACAAGGTAGGGCCTGTACCATGACCTAAACACATACACAGTTGATCAAACACACCATTCAGACTTGAGTTGTAGCAATGGTCCACTTTTCTTCTCAATCAGATACTCTATTTCCTATGTAGTATATTTCCTTTTGACCTAGGTAATTATTCTTTGCAGAATCTATTGCTTCATGACCCCCCTACCTGATTTTTAAAAATACAACTTAAAGGTCATTCCTTGCTATCTCCTGACTAGTCCAATATACAGATTGTGCTCTTCCATTACCTCTAAGCTGCTGATTTTTCTATCTATTTATCCAGGCCCAACACCTCTCAACATCCAGTCTCACATAATTGAGAATTATCTCCCACAGAAGTGGTACAGGCTCTGGGAACCCCCTAGAACTTTCTTTCCATTTGATGAAGCATTTGCATGAGGCCATAAGCCTTTCACTGTGGCTCAGCCCAACCCTTTGTTACTAGCTTGGCCTTCCATTGTCCAGCTAAAACCCACCTTTGATCCTCGACTGTTCCACCCTTGAACTAGCCTAGCCCACCATTGTCTGTTGGCTCCAGGTAGCCTCCAGCAAATTCACTCACATCTTGTGTGTGTGTGTGTGTGTGTGTGTGTGTGTGTGTGTGTGTGTGTGTGTGTGTGTGAGAGAGAGAGAGAGAGAGAGAGAGAGAGAGAGAGAGCTCCATAGAATTTTCTAGCACAGACTTGCTCTGTGTTAGATAATTCTGGCCCACTTGCCCAGTGCAAGCATCACAGATACTCAGGCTCCTTAAGAATGTACCCATTAGGGGCGGCTAGGTGGTGCAGTGAGTAGAGCGTCGGCCCTGGAGTCAGAAGGACCTGAGTTCGGATCCGGCCTCAGACACTTAACGAACACACAAACAAAAACCTAGCTGTGTGACCTTGGGCAAGTTACTTAACCCCAATAGCCCTCCAAAAAGCAAAAAAAAAAAAAAAAAGAGAGAGAGAATGTACCCATTATGGAGAACTTTTATTAAACTTTGCTTTCCTTTGCCTGAGAGAAGACTTGAGTTGAATTCATTTGGCAGAGTGCAGTGTGTTGGTATTTTGGCATCTCAAGCACCTCTAGCCTAAGCCTCATTTTATGGTGACCCTCTTCACCACTGCCTATTCCGTATGCCTAACTGGATTTCCCTTAGATACCTTAAACTCAATATGTCTAAACCTGAACATATTATCTTCCTGTTCCAAAGTATTCTACTCTTCCTAACTCTCCTGTAGGCCTCACCATCACCTCAGTATTATCTCAGTTACCCAGACTTACAAGGTGTCACCCCTGTCATTTCACTCTCTTACCCCCTACATTTAGTATTTCCCCATATGCTTCCTTCTCTCCTCTGACATTGCAGCCATGTCATCTTCCACCCAGCTGTCAAACTGATCTTCCTATATCAAAGTTCTGGCTTTGGCACCTGCCTATTGCCATGGGAAGAGAATAAGCATTTATATAATGCCAGGAACTGTGTTAAGCATTTTTAATGAATATCTCATTTGATCCTCACAACAACTGTGGGATGTAGGTGCCATTATTATCCTTTTACAGAGGAGGAAAGTGAGTCAGGCTGAGGTTAAATGACCTGTTCAGGGTCACCCAGCTACCATAAGTCTGAGGCTGCATTTGAATTCAGGTCCTTTTGACTCCAGATCCAGCAGCCTATCTACTATGACGTAACTCCAAAATCAAATATGAAATCTTCTAGCTTTTGAAGCCCTTCATAACCAGGTCTCTTTTTATGCTTTACTCCCTTCCATATCCACTAGCCTCCTTGCTGTTCCTTCTCTCACACTAAACTCCATCTCTAAACTCTATGCCTTTTCACTAACAGTGAATCCTATGCCTGGAATTCATCCCCTCCTCATCTTTGTCTCCTTGGCTTTCCTGGCTTCCTTCAAATGAAAATCTTATCTTTAAAAAAAATTAAAATATTTTCTTTTCCCCCAGTTACATGTGAAAACAATATTTATCATTTGTTGTTTTTTTAAGTTTTAAGTTCCAAATTCAGTCCTCTCTCTTCCTTCATCTCCCCCTCCCAAGACAGTAAGCAATCTGATACAGGTTACACGTGTGTAACTATGTAAAATATTTTTATATTAGTCATTTTGTACAGGAAGACTCAAGTGGAAAAAAAAGAATGAAAGAAAAAAAATGAAAAATAGTATGCTTCAATCTGTATTCAGACAAATGAGTTCTTTCTCTGGAGGCAAATAGCATGCTTCATCATTGGTCCTTTAGAATTGTCTTAGATCATTGTATTGCTGAGAAGAGTCAAGTCATTGACAGTTTTTCATTATATAATATTGCTGTTACCATGTACAACATTATACTGGTTCTGTTCACTTCACTTCTCATCAGTTCATGTTATATCTTTCCAGGTTTTTCTGAAATCTGGAGGCTTGTCATTTCTTATAAAGTACAATAATATTCCATCACAATTATGTATCACAACTTGTTCAGTTTTTCCCCAATTGATGGGCATTCGATTTCCCATTCTTAGCCACCACAAAAAGAATTGCTATAAATATAAAATCCCATCTTTTTCAAGTAGCCTTTCTCAATTATCCCTATTGCTAGTACTTTTCAATTGTTGATTATTTCCAATTTGTTTTATCTGGACATAATTGTCTAAATATGTTGTAATGTCCAAGTATGTTGCCTTTCCCTTTAGACTGAAGTAGTATGCCTTGACATTTCACTGGCTTACGAGGGACCCATCTTTGTATCCTGAATTCTTGTAAACCCAAGAATCCTCCATTCTGCTAGGTTATCGAATATCTTTAACCCAGTGTGGCCTAGCCCACTCTTATCTCATCCGGCTAAAGTAGTAAGCCTTGTAAACCCAAAAATCCTCCCTTCAGTCATTGAACAACCTGCATTATCTAAGAGTGCCCCCACCCCATATCCTGCCTGACCAGCCTGCCCCTGATATGATGGTGGCTTTTGGACTATTTAAACTGTGTGTCTACTGGGGTTCTGGGCAGCTCCTGGGACTTTATCCCTAGGACTGCTGCTGGCCAGCTAATAAACACTTCCTGAATTCGATTACTGATGGTCTTGGCCTGTTGATTCTGTCCGAGTGTCCATTTCAAGACTGTGAGCTCTTTGAGAAGAGGGACTATTTTTTTTGCCTTTCTTAGCATCCCCAGTGCTTAGTACAATGCCTAGCACATTTAATTTTTAATAAATGGTGCTTAATAAATCTTAGAATAAACTTCCAGGAATTCATTCAAACACCTCCCTCAACCTTTACCCTTAGCACAGCACTTGACACTTAGTAGTAAATGCCCTTAGTAAATGATTGTGTACTTGACTTTCAAGTGTCAACTCAAACTCTTCCCTTTTAATTTCCCACTTTACTTAGCTTGGAGCTTGGCACAATAATAAACCTTAGGCTTTTTTTTTCTCAATTCATTTATCTTATTACCTTTTTCCTTTTCTGTTAACACCTTGTTTCCACCTTATTAAAAGCCAAATTGATACCAGGCTGGTTCTATCTTGATAAAGTTGTTAACAACTAAGCAACTCCCCCAGATTTATTATAACTAGCCCAGTGTTCAACTCAAATTCAAAATAAAACATGCTTCAGTTTCCATCTTATCAAAGGCTTTTCTTAATCAAGATATTGACAACCTGCTCGGCCTCCATTATTCCGAGATTTGAATTTATTTCCTAGTGAGTGAGAACCCAATTTACTAGAGTCCCTTAAAGGGAATTCCTTGAGCTTATTCCCTGAGAATAGAGAGGCTACTGTTGGACAGGCTTTCACCTCCTTGTAGCACTATCCTTTTTCCTTTTCTTTTCTTTTTCTTTTTTTTCTTTTCTTTTTTTTTCTTTTTTTGCTTTTTTGGAGGGCAATTGGGGTTAAGTAACTTGCCCAAGGTCTCGAGGCTAGGTTTTTGTTTGTATGTGCATTAAGTGTCTGAGGCTGGGAGCACTATCCTTTTTCTGTACATATGATGAAATAATTCCAAAAAAACAATGCTCCTTAGGTAACAGTTCTCTCACCTCCTACCGTCTTAAAAGCTCTATTTTAAAAATTGATCCTAAAACCCAGAGCCCTCAGAAATGAATTTTCTTTTTAAAAACCCTATATCCTGGATGTAATTTGTCTTACTTCCTATTATAATTTTCACTTTCATTTCACTTACAAAGTAGATTCCTTTACATAAAACATTTTAATATCTAAATCATTTCCTAAGGAAAAAGGACAGAATTTGTCTAGAATAGTGGCCTCCAAACTTTTTTTGATTGCATATTTCTAAAGAAAAAAATATTTTTGATTACACTTTCTGAATATGTATTCACTTATTTACAAATTACATACATGGTCTAATAATTAAGTATCTTATAAAACTTACACAAAAATACAAAAAGTATGAGATAAAGATAAAATAATAATTTATTCTACAGTGAATAGGAAGTGACTAGAGTTTACTGATTAAATATGATTGGACCTGTAATTTATAAAAATTATTTTGTAGGTGTGTGGAAGATGGATTGGAGAGAGAGAGACTAAAGGCAAGGAGACTGATTAGGAAAGTATTGAAATACTCCAAGAGAGAATTAGTGAAGGCCTGAACTAGATTAGTGGCATCTGACTAGGAAGCAGGGTATAGATGCAAGAGATTTTGTGGAGGTAGAAATTACAAGACTTGGCAATCAACTGGATGTATGTGGTAAAGGAGAGTCAAGGAAAATACCAGGTGTCTGAAAAGATGGCAATGCCCTCAGTAGAAATAGGGAAGTTCACAAAAGGGGCAGGATACTTACTTTTCCATTGAGGCAGGCTTATTCACCTTAGATTGCACTAATAGCAGGCAGTGGGTGAAGTGCTTTGGGTCCCTGAGTAGGGCAAGACTATAACCTCCCTACCCAAGTCCTACTGGGCTTGTCTCCAACACAAACATACCAACCCTTATCCCTCTTACTACACTTCTTACTACCCCCTTCTAAGCCTAAATTCAGCCTCTCAGGGCAGTTATAACCTAACCACTACCAGAATACCCACAGCAACAGCTGCTGCCATTAAGAAAATCTCTCTCTCTCTCTCTCTCTCTCTCTCTCTCTCTCTCTCTCTCTCTGTCTGTCTGTCTCTCTCTCTGTCTCTCTGTCTCTGTCTCTCTCTGTCTCTGTGTGTGTGTGTGTGTGTGTGTGTGTGTGTGTGTGTGTGTGTGTGTGTGTGTGTCTCCCCCTCTCTCTGTTTCTTTCTCTGTCTCTGTCACCTCCTAACAACCATCTCTTCTCCAGATGACCTGTGATTATGGCAAGCTCCCCATGCAAGGTGGGTTTTGCCCTTCAGAGCAGTAACTAAGAGGCCCACCTTCCCCCCTTTTGGTTTCAAGTGAGACTGAGTGGCACAGGATAAACAGGCATGGTAGGTTAGGAGTTTCATTATAGATCTCATTACATTCTCTTCCCCCTTACCCCCTCTTCTAACCTTTTCTATTACTTTCAAGGACACTACCATTCTCTTGGTCACCCAGATTCGTTCCCCCCGCCCTACTATCCCTTCAATTGCCAAATCATGTTATTTCTCTTTCCACAATAATTCCTGCATCCACCCACCCTCTCCTATTCAGGCATTAGCTCATTTCAGGCCCTAATCACCTCTAGGGAAATTAGGTGGCGCAATGGTGGTAGACCTGGAGTCAGGAAGACTCAACTTCCTGAGTTCAAATTTGGCCTCAGACACTTACTATCTGTGTGACCCTGGGCAAGTTATTTAACTGTTTGCCTCAGTTTCCTCATCTGTCAAATAAGCTGGAGAAAGAAATAGCAAACCACTGCAGTGTCTTTACCAAGAAAACACCAAATAGAGTCACAAAGAGTCGAACACGACTAAAAAAAAAAAAAAGACTAAACAACCAAACAACATTGCAACAGCCAGTAAATGCAGCCCCAGTCCTAAGTCTTGTCTCCCTCCAGCTCATTTTCCCCACAGGTCCCAAAATTATTTTCTTAATGATATGATAAGAATGTATTACTTTCCTACTCCATAGACTCCAGCACTCTCTATTGATTCTATCATCAAATATCCTTTCATCTTTATCTTATACCTTTCTAATTTCTATTTTTTATATGTTTTATGATGCTTATAATTATTGGTACAGTGGCACATTATAGGATTTATAAGCCAATGTACCCACAGTGGGGCCATACTTTAAAAATGTCTCTCATAATAATATGGAATCCAAAAAGTTGGGAGATGACAAGTCTAGAGGATTATCATTGGGAAGAAAAGCAGCACTTTTTAAAATCATTTCATCTGGAATTATAGTTCCTCATTTATGGAATAAAATTGTTGATTTAGATGAGTGATCCTTTCTAAATTTTTAAGACCACTAAGGTTTCTAGTGGTCCTTTTGAAGAATTAAAGAGACTTCTAAGAAAAGGGGGGAAACAGTAACAGCACCCAAAACCTTAGAATGTAGGATTCACTACACAGGGCTATTTCAGGGATAGTCTATCAGAAATAGACCCAGTGAAACAATCCCAAACAAATCTAATTGTTCTTGTATTTTACTGAAGATAACCTAGATAAAAGAAAACACAGCTGAAGCTCAGGATATTTCTAGTCCTACATATCAATTAGAACAGCCCTAAAAAAAAAAAAAATAACCAGAAAGGCAGTTATCCACCTCATCAAGATGGTGGGGTGAGAAGGGTTTATTGAATTTTAGGTTAGAGTTCATCCGAAGGAACCATATATAATTCTGTGACCAGAACTCTAGAGATTCCCTTTCTCTGCCTAAGTATGAACAAGTAGCAGGTTAACTTTGAGGAAAGCCGATGGGCTTGGCAGTCACAGGGTCAATTTTCAAACCCTGCCTTTTTCACTAGGCCTATGCCAAATTGGGCAAATCACTTAACCTCCTTTTGTCTAGAACTCTAACAGCCCATCTTTGTCAGTAGTTATTTTCTTTTCCTGAGTTCTAGGAATAGGCAACTTCTTCCAGACATAGACAGTCTGATTGATGTTTTACTTACATATGTTTATATAGTCCTAGATCTGGGTTCCTCCAAACCAGCTATTCTTTTTGCCTTTATTTTAGCCCTCTTCTAGTCCACATTAAACCTATCTAAGTTTGCCTTCAGACTAATGTTGGCAAAAATGGTTTATGTGTCTGTTGTGGTTGACCAATATTCTCTAAGAATTTATTTTCCTTAGCTCAGTCCAGTTGGAGAAAGTGGGAGAGATGGAAATAGGGGGAAAGGGCTCCAGGGAAGGATTTTCTTCCCCTGGCCATTCTTTAGTGCTTCATTGAAGTTCATTTGAAAAGGGAAATTGTTTTTATCCTTTGGTTGGGGAAAGGAAGAGTAAAATACCTTCACTAGGCCTCTGATCCTTGTTTATTTATTAGCACCAGGCAGGCCACAAAGTAGACGCTTATTAGCATAGTAGCCTATGCTAATATTTATTGGTTGTTTTACAAGGAAGCTCTTACTGTAGTTGGATGCTAAAGAAAATGTACCTGTTTCATAATGTGAGGCCTTCAGAAACCCAAAGCAAATTGACAAAAAGATGGAAATAGAGTAGGGGGAGAAATAGCTTCTTGTGTGTCATAATGAAATACACTCACACAGCCCATAGAAAATACAGTGCTATAAGGGCTTGGAATAGAAGTTGACGAGGCTCGGAAGTCCTCCAGTGAAGGGAGAGTAACAATATTTGTTAGCCAATTCGAAAAGAGCGAGGGACTTTCGAATTTTAACGCTACCCAATTGCAAAGGAGTCCAGTGAAGTGGGCGGGAGGTTTTGCTGCCAAAGGCCTATCTACAAAGCAGAAAAGTGATAAATTTTGCTCCCCGCCCAACAAAAAAAAAGACCCAGGGTCACAACCTGACTCCTAGGCCTAAGCAGTGTAGGTTTTACTTATATGCTATGTTGCTATTGTTACAATACTGAAACGCTCGAGTTCAACCGGTGGATAAGTGCATTTAATTCAATGCAAGGATCGTGCATTTATTAAGCAGCAACTGAAATTAAGAGTGGCTATGCAAATAAGATTTAACTTGATATTGGAAGTTATTAGGGTAAAAAAAAAATTTCTGTGGCACAGTGAATAGAGCACCGGCCCCGGAGTAAAGAGGCTCTGAGTTTCGGCCTCAGACACTCAACACTTACTGTCTTTACGAAGGGCAATTCATGTAACCCCAATTGCCCTCCAAGAATCAAATATGTATATATATTCCTAACCTGCAGTAGTAACTAGTGTTGGCTGGTTAAAGATTTAGCAGCTTTAAAAACACTGCTTGTGTGGTACATGTGGCTCTACTGAACAGGACATCTCCAAGAAAGTAAGGGTGGCGCCAGCATGACTCTGAAACAAGTTAGAGCTCTTTTGAGGATTAAGTAGGTGGCTCTGAAAAGAGCCTTTGGGTGAGGGGCAGTCTGCCCCTTTCTAAGCACATGCTCACTTGGAGCTGGTGTATTTGGTGACCGCCTTGGTGCCCTCCGACACGGCGTGCTTGGCCAGCTCCCCGGGCAGCAGCAGGCGCACGGCCGTCTGGATCTCCCGGGAAGTGATGGTGGAGCGCTTGTTGTAGTGCGCCAGGCGGGAAGCCTCGCCGGCGATGCGCTCAAAGATGTCGTTGACGAAGGAGTTCATGATGCCCATGGCCTTGGAGGAGATACCGGTGTCAGGGTGGACCTGCTTCAGCACCTTGTAGACGTAGATGGAGTAGCTCTCCTTGCGGCTGCGCTTGCGCTTCTTGCCGTCTTTCTTCTGGGCCTTGGTCACGGCTTTCTTTGAGCCTTTCTTAGGAGCAGGAGCAGATTTGGCCGGCTCAGGCATAGTAGTAAACCTTTCTCGATCTAAGGCAAACGAGAAAAGAAGCTAAAAGAGACGGAGAGTAAAGCAGTGGACGAACCTGCATTCTTTTATAACGGTAGCATGCAAATTAGGGTTCAACGTGCTCTTTATTCCTATTGGTCAACGTAATGTAATTGCGCTACAGCTACTTTTTCTATTGGTTTCTTCCGGAGCCTATCCCGAGCCAATGAAAGTTGATCTTTTCTAACCCCGCCCCTATAGAAGTCTACAAAAGATACCTTATTTATCTCGGTGACTTATTTTCTCCAAGCTTTCCTTTTACCTTATTTCGTCTTCCTATTTTGCTTTTCGCCATGTCTGGCCGAGGGAAACAGGGAGGTAAAGCTCGTGCTAAGGCTAAGACGCGCTCTTCTCGGGCTGGACTGCAGTTCCCAGTGGGCCGTGTCCACCGCCTGCTCCGCAAAGGCAATTATGCTGAACGGGTCGGTGCCGGAGCGCCAGTCTACCTGGCCGCTGTGCTTGAGTACCTCACAGCAGAAATCTTGGAGCTGGCAGGCAATGCCGCTAGAGACAACAAAAAAACGCGCATCATTCCCCGTCACTTGCAGCTCGCCATCCGCAACGACGAAGAACTCAACAAGCTTCTAGGTAGAGTAACTATTGCCCAGGGTGGCGTTCTACCTAACATCCAGGCTGTCCTGCTACCTAAGAAAACTGAAAGCCACAAACCGAAGGGCAAATAATTAACTCGGCGAATAACTTAGCAGCACGTGACAACACCAGAGACAAAAGGCTCTTTTCAGAGCCATCCATTTCATCAAGGAAGAGCTGAGATACTATTTTATTTATCAAATTACCCTTATGTAAACTGTTTAGTGGTAATAGCCCCTTAATTTGATAGATGAGGGTGGCTCTTAAAAGAGCCGTTGTGGGGGGGGTAGAGGGACAAGACTTGTCCCCCTTACGGTTTATTTGCTTTTGCCAGGCTTATGGCTCTCGGTTTTCTTAGGCAGCAAGACGGCCTGGATGTTTGGCAAGACACCGCCTTGAGCAATGGTGACTCCCCCGAGGAGTTTGTTAAGCTCCTCGTCGTTGCGCACTGCTAGTTGCAAATGGCGGGGGATGATACGGGTTTTCTTGTTGTCCCGAGCTGCGTTTCCCGCCAGCTCCAAAATTTCAGCAGTTAAATACTCCAGGACCGCCGCCATGTAAACCGGAGCTCCGGCGCCAACCCGCTCGGCGTAGTTACCTTTGCGGAGCAAACGGTGCACACGGCCCACCGGGAACTGGAGCCCGGCCCGGGACGAACGGGATTTAGCCTTGGCGCGAGCCTTGCCTCCCTGCTTTCCGCGGCCAGACATGGCGATAAAAGGAACGAGGCCCTCTCTCAGAGAAAGAAAGGCAGAAAACCTTTTAGCATCAATTTGAAGTAATTTATAAGACCTACCGGCAGGCAGAAAAGGAGCAGTTTCATTGGTTAAGCAGGCCGTTTGATTAAAACAACCAATAGGAAAAGAGAATTTTCATCTCATCATTTGCATCGTAGGCTACCAGGAAATGACGAAAAATCATCTACCAATCATTAGTGGGTATCCCAAAGCCCTTATTTGCATGCCGGATCTATAAGTAAAGGGCCTGTCGCCATTCTGTGTCTTTGTGCTTCAGTCGCGACTTCAGTGGCTTTGTGCTTTCGATAACCATGCCTGAGCCAGGAAAATCAGCTCCTGCTCCCAAGAAGGGCTCTAAGAAGGCCGTGACCAAGGCCCAGAAGAAAGATGGTAAGAAGCGCAAGCGCAGCCGCAAGGAGAGCTATTCCGTCTACGTCTACAAGGTGCTGAAGCAGGTCCACCCTGACACCGGCATCTCTTCTAAGGCCATGGGCATCATGAACTCCTTCGTCAACGACATCTTCGAGCGTATCGCCAGCGAGGCTTCCCGCCTGGCGCACTACAACAAGCGCTCCACCATCACTTCCCGGGAGATCCAGACGGCCGTGCGCCTGCTGCTGCCCGGGGAGCTGGCCAAGCACGCTGTGTCGGAGGGCACCAAGGCGGTCACCAAATACACCAGCTCCAAGTAAGCGGCTGCTCCAGGAGTCACAGACTTCCCATGAAACAAAGGCTCTTTTCAGAGCCACCCACTTGATCAGAAAAAGATGCTATTCACTTGTGCTTAAAACGAAATACACGGTTTTTTCCGTTTCCCAAAACCCTTGTCCTGATGCTGGCGAGTTAAGCTTTAAGATCCATTGTAGAAAACAGATAGAGGAGCTCACCCTACCAATATAGGTAGGCACCTTGGGAAATGTCGGCATTCCGCTCCCATTATGGATTAGAATAGGCAATAGGAATAGATCCGCAAATTTTTCAGTGTTAGGTAATTTCTGGATGCTTAAATTGTACTAAGGAAATGTTCTCATTTGCTCCCCCCGCCATTACTGTGATTAAGGGATTTGTCCAAGGGAAGGAAATGGTTCTTTTTTGTTTTTTGCTTTATATAGTTATACGCCACGTTGCCTCCTGCATCCCTAAACGACTTAATTTTTAATAAAGGTCTGTATTCTGTCCCTGCTTGCACAACTATCCTCGCGAGACTGCCTTACGAGAGCGGACTAGCCGGTTCTAGACCTGCCTCTCACCAATTACCTAGCTCTTTGATCTGCTTTTATCATTTATCCTTACTGCTATAGGCAATTTTCTAGCTTTAGTTGCAGAGAAGGTGCCGACCTGCATTGGTAGGTACCTTCCTAATTGGTAGAGGGACTTCCCTGTATCAGTGAAATCACAGGACCATTCCCTATCCTATCCCTGAAATACCCGACGCATTCTGGGAGCTGGCGGGAAAGATGTCTCCCCTTGAACGCTTTCCCTTTCCGAAAACAATCTCATTTCCTCGCAGTATTTAATCTGCTTTTTACCCCTCCTATAATAAGTAAAAAGCAATTAGCTTCCCACAGCCTCTCTCCACCGTTTCATGGAGACGTACGGTCCACCCCATCCTGTGGTGATAAGATACAGATCATTCAATCCCCAGTCCTAACCCCGAAGAGAAATACCAGGCTCAGATCGGAAAGAGCTCTGAGAAGCTGTTTTTAATTTTCCTCAAAGTTTGTCCCTTTCTCGTTTGGCTGATTTACAGCTTCGTTTTGTGAGGTACAAAAAGAGGGAAAGGTGGTAGGAAAGGAGTTCTCTCTCGGGCTTTGGCGTTTGGGGAAGCTGAGCTTAGAATTACTTAGAACTCTCCAAGTGTAACTGTATGGGAGGTACTACCCCCTCCTCCAGCACTAGACAGACAAGCTGGGGTGCCCCTGCAGCTGAGCTCCTTGTTGCTGGGACATAACTTGGGGCTCCTCAAGGCTATGTGAAATTGGCTAGGCATCCGAGGGGACTCTTGTCTGGAGAACTCTGGAAATAGAGAAGAAATTTGAAAAATGGAGCCTCTGAGCCCAAGAACCTTCTCTCAGTGAGATGCAGAGTCCCTCAGCCAGCAGTATTTGTGACTGGGAATGTCATGCTTTAAAGTTTAAACGAAAAAAATTAATTTTTCCTTTCTGTCACTCCCAGGTTTCCTCTCTTCCTCCTTCTCTACTTCATAAGTCCCACAAGATGGGAGATGGCTTAGTTCCAAATGTTCTGCTGCTAACTAGCTGAATGATTTCGGCCTAATCAATTTACTTCTCTGACCCTATCTACTGCTCTATAAAATAAGGAGCTTAAAATCGTTTTTTAACTCTCATTTGATCTCAGAAATACTTCCAATCTTCCAAGTTTCACTAGTGTGACTATGGTCGTTGCATGGTGTCAGCAGGACCCCTAATACTTTCTATCCAAAGCCTGGGGGGGAAGGGAATCACAGATCCAACCAGAGTATTTTCGTTCTCACCATAGGTATAATCTTTGTCTTCACCCTTTACTAGATCTAGAGGATGACAAGGAAGAGCAAGACTCAGATGAAAAGAAACAAAGACTCCCTTTTACTGAGCCAGCCAGAGGAAGCTCAGCTCATTCCTTTCATAGACAGATGACTTATGCTGCCAAAAGTATCTACAAATTATCCTACTTGCTTGTCCTTGAAATGTCCTTTTTTTTTTAAAGCTTCAATGCCCCAGTATACCAGGAGTTGTATAATTAGCTTAGACATACTCAACACATTTAAAGTGAACATTTATTGAAGACCCAATCACATTTTTAATCATCAAATTAAAGAAATTAAACAATGAAGCTTTTTTCAAAAAAAAATTAGCTAAAAATTAACAACTAAATTTGAAATTATTAAAGCTGGATTTGAATACTGTTTCTATTATTATTTATTACCTTTCTGGATCTCCACTTGCCTACCTATAAAATGAAGGGATTGGATAAGAGTACTTAAAAGTCTCCGCTAGTCCAAAGCTTAAATGGGGGCAGTAGATAAAATGGAGAAAGTTTGTTTTTCAAATTCCAACTCTGCAAATTCCAACTCCTTATAATCAAATTTTGGGCATTACCCTAAAATACAGAATATCCTTTTCAGTTTTATTTTACAGATTAAAAAAATATATCCTCAAGGATGTTCTCTTAACCCCTGCACTCTTCTATGAAGGGTCAACATTAAAACTCAAAGATTAGTGATCAGAGGTGAATCTTTTAAACTTTAAAACATTAACTTTCTTTCTTTTTTCTTCCTTTCTTTCTTTCTTTCTTTCTTTCTTTCTTTCTTTCTTTCTTTCTTTCTTTCTTTCTTTCTTTCTTTCTTTCTTTCTTCCTTTATTTTCTGATGCCAGCCAAGACCCCTAGGGTATCCTACTATGGGTTACAGAAAACAAAGTGGTCAGGTGAATCAAACATCTGGTTGATTATTTTTCTGAACAGGCTGTAGCCAAATAGAGTCCCTAGGCTAGAGCAGAAACCTCTCTGAGGGCAGGAAGGAGGAATGCAGACAACTAACCTGATGCCAACAGGAAGTGGGTTCTGCCAAATAGGAATGTCAATGTAGCAAGTAGGGCAGAGTCCTTGATAACTTGAGTCTGTAAAAAGGAAGTAGAGGAGCCTAAGCCTGCAGGTCAGCCTAGGACTGTCTTCTTCCTCCTAACACTAGGGCTTAGAAGAAGCAGCAAAGAAATATAAATGGAATGTATCGTCCCTATGGTAAGTCCACCTGCCCTGGAACAATATAGTTCCTGAGCAACTCAATCCTACCACATCAAGAGGGCTGTAGACACATTGGGGTATACCCCCTTTGCATACCACCATGGTAATTAGCACAGGGTGGAAAGATTAAGTCAAAGTCTATATGACAGGAACCCTGAGGTTTTCTTCTTTGGTTTTTCTTTATTTTGTAGTGGCAGAAAAAAAGCAGGAAGAACCCTCAAGGACCCACCATGGTATACTAGACAGATCACTGGATTTGAAATTATCAAAGCTGAGTTTGAATACTACCTTTCTGGATTTCTACTTCCTTACCTGTAAATGAAGGGATTAGATGAAATAAAGTCCCATCTAGTACAAAGTTTAAATGGGGAAGCAGATAAAAATGGAGAATTCTATATGCCAGAATTTGTGAACAGGCTTTGTGCTTGCCCTCTGAAAGGGAGCTGACTTGCCTGTTGCTGTCTCTTTTCTGAAGATGCTGGTCCTTCAGAGGGGATGTCTTGGCATTGATGTAAACACCCCCCTTTCCCTTTCCCACCCTATATTGACTAACCCACCACTAAGTTCCAAGCTCCTCAGGAGAGGCCAGGTAGAAAGAACCCAAGAAATAGTAGCAGCTATAGTGGTGGAATGACAAGAATTCCTGGATTCAGGCATGGAAAAATGAAGGAATAGCACATGCTCAGTTTGGGAATTCTGCCCAGACAATATAAGATTCCTGGAAAGCTCAGGGCCTGGGAAAGAGTTCTTAAATTTAGGATTATCATACATCTAAAATTGTAAGACCTCCAAAATCATCTAGTCCAATGTCCCTTATTTCACAGATGATAGAACCAAGGCTCAGAGATTTTAAGTGGTTTGCCCATAGTCACTTCAGAGGTAAGACTTGAACTCAGATCATCTGACTCCGGAAAATCCAATTCCATGGTATTGAGAGCAGAGGCCTACTGTCACTCTGAATTGTAGATAATACTGGTCCAGTGGGGGAGAGGGGGCAGTGTGTGTTTCTCCCAACAGCCCTAAACTCATTTCTCTCTAGAGGGAGTCCAAGGTCCCATTGTGGTACCGATTAAAGGCCTTTCTATGTCCCTAAGATGAATATGGGACCAAATGGAATGTTGGGAAGAGGCTGCCTTTAACTCTCTCGTTTTCCTCTGCTCTGAGGTGAATCTATGCCACAGGGTGGTGCTATCAGTCTGGAGTAGTGGTTTCCAAAAGTATTCTAGTTAGGCACTCCCATAGAAAAAATATAGTTGACACCACACACCTTTCCCACATCTGTGTTTACTCATAGATTATATATATGCTATTGTACTAATATGTACATCATTTAAAAGATTATTAAAAGAGAATATTTGACTTATTTAAAATAGAATTATCAAAAGTAGAAACAAAAGACCAAAGAAATAAAATGAATGATGTTTGGAGTTATTTTATTAAAGATACAAGGAAACTTTTTGTTCTTGAGAACAGTCACTGAATATACTTGACACGGAACACTAAATCTGGAGTCACAGGACCTAGATTCAAATCTTACCCCTGGACACTTATTACCTGTGTGACCTTGGATAAATCCCCTAGACTCCCTTGGCCTCCTTTCCTGGGAGAGTTAGACAACCAGGCCTCTGAGGCACCTTTACTTCCAGTTCCTTTACCCTATAAAAGAAAAATCCCTGTTTATGTTCCTAAGAGGTCAGGCAGATTTGTAAGACATAGTTGTTTGTTAGTAATTCATTAATCAGTTAATGTGATCAAGATAGCTAACTAAGCAGGTGAACATTGCTTTTAAAATACTTTTTTTTATTGGAGAATACCCAATATAAGCCAACTAATAGGTCCTAAAAGTCAATGAACATAAAGCAGCTTTTCAGCAAGTCCCATTTCTCTGTATAATTATTCACCATATATACAAGGCAAAAGGGATTTGTCTGAATTCAGAAAATGGTGGTGGTGTTGGTGGTGACAAAGATACTGAGATGATGATAGTATTCATATAGGGCCTACTATATATGGGGAACTTTTCAAATATGATCTCATTTGATTCTAGGACAACCCTATGAGGATAGCTATTACTATTCCCGTTTTACAGTTGAGGAAAGTCTGAGTCAGAAGTTAAATGACTTGCCCAAAAATCACACAGATAATAAGTGTGAGGTCAAATTTCAACCCAGGCCTTCTTGATTCTTGGTCCATAGCCTACAGACCTCTGGCTTCCTTTAAATGCCAACTAAAACTCATCTATAAAAAGTCTTTCCCAAGCTCTCTTCAATCTAGAGCCTTCCTTCCCTCTTAGTAATTTCCCATTTTTCTTGTACATAGTTTGCACATATTTGTTTGTTCTGTCCCCCACTAGACTGTGAACTCCTCAAGTTCAGTGCCTGGCACATAGTAGGGGCTTATTAAATTATTATTGACTGACCAGAGCTCTATCCATTATATCACCTAGTTGTTATAAATTGCTATAAATTCATTTCTCTTTCTCACAAGGTTTTTCTAAATGGGCAGCATTATAACTTAATTTCCCATTCATATTTGGATATTTTTGTTGTGGTTATAATAGGACTACAAGAAACATCAAGAAATTCAATTTGGCTAGACCAGCAGTTCTCAAACTTTTTGGTCTCATGACCTTTTTATAGTCTTAAAAAGTGTGACATATACAAAGTTCAAGAGACATAGTTTCCAAGTAATTAATCATTTTATTAATTATTGCTAGCAGATAATTAATAATGGATCAGTGGCACTCTCAAATGCCAAAGACCCCTCATGGAACCCACTCAAGGCTTAAATGCCCTTAGAATCATGGGTATTCCTGAGGGTGGCAATCAACTCTGATTGTAAACAATTAACAAGAAAATGAATATTATGAGAGCTGGACCCACTTTAATGAGGGGATGGGACTCTGGTCACTCTTGCTCCCAGACCATCCCCAGCCTCAGACAATCTAGACAAAGGATTCACCCCCAACCGAAGCCTGAATAGAACACAATGGGCTTCCCCACTTTTCTGGGGTCAAAAAAAATTGAAAAGAAAGATAATTCAATCTCATTATCAATGTCCTTCAAATAGTGGCTTGACCTAATAGAGAATGGGGAACTAGGAAGGGAAAAAACCCTGGATCTCCCCAATAATTGCTTATTTAATCATCATTTCTTTCAAAAAGTATTCTGGAGCCTTCAAAGAGTTTTTGTTAATATGGTTTATAACAATCAATGCTAGCCTTATTAATTAAAACATCCTAGTATTTTTTTTTTTATCTTTGACCCTTCAGATTCCCTGAAGGCATCTCAAAAGATGCTCCCAAGAACACTGATAGGCTAGAGACCATAGAACACATGAAGGGGAGTAACATATAATGAAGCTGGAAAGATAAACTGAAACCAAGCTTTGAAGGACTTTAAATGCCAAACATTTGATTCTAAAGGTAATTAGGAAAGCACTGGAGTTTATTCAAGGGGAATAAACCAGTGAATGAAGAAAGTCACTTTGGCAGCTGAACAGGACAATTTGGGTGGGCGGATTTGAAGCTCCAGACCAGTTAGGAAGCTATCATAATAGCCCAGGCAAAACATGAGTTGAGAAAGGGAGGCAGGTGGGAGAGACATAGGGATAGAAAGGACAAGCTTTGCAGTGGGGTGGCTGAAAACAAAGAATCAGTGACTATAAAGCATCGTGACTGGGAGGACAGTGGTGTTGTCAATAGTAAAAAGGAAATTTCCATGAGAGTAAGATACAGTAATAAGATTTGCCATGCAGATCGCAGCCCATTCAAGCCTGTGACTCATTCTGTTCCACCTAAAATGAAAAAGGAGTGGAGAGGGGAATTTTCCAGTGTCACCTACTGAGCTGAGGATACCCCAGCATTAGAGTATAACTTCCCTGAGCAGCTGGCATTCTTGCAATGGAAGGGGAAAAGCAGGAGCAGATATTGTAGGAGGGGGTAATAGGTAGAGGATTCGTGTAATTGTTTTAGAATCAAGGCCCACAGTGAGTTAAGAGAGATCAGGCTACCATTCATATTCCCACTGTCATATTGGTCAGTGATACATCCCTCATACCCACAAGGGCTAGATCAGTGGTCTCTCAAGTGCAGGCTCTGGCATGAAGAAGAGCTGAGGCCTGACCCCCAAGGGATGTGTGATCAGTCAATCAGAGAATGAAATTGCATCCTGTTCTTCCAGCAGTAGCCATTCATGTGGCTTGCCTCCAGCACAACCTCACCTATGTGTATCCCGTGACATTCCCCCAACTCTGCTTCCTCCTCTATCTGTGCAGATGTCTAATCTCCCCTCTTCTAAGTTGGGAACCCAGGACAGTTGTAACCTAAGTACTAGCAGAGAACCCACACCTGGGAGAAACCCCCAGTACCCATTTGAAGTGTAGGCTCCAACATTCAAAGCAGTAAGGGACCTGCCTCTCTAATTTTCATTCTGGGTGGGATAATTGAGAATCAATCCCTTTCTCACTACTCAGATAGCTACCATCCTAGCCCTGAATCAGCTTTTGCTTGGACTAGTGTAGTGGTCCCCTCAGCTGCCTCAAGTCACTTACCTCTCTAATCCATCCTCCCACAACTGCCAAAATTATTTTCTTAATGTTGTTGTACGCAAAACACGAGCAGGACAAATAACAATTTAGAAGTGAACCCTTTATTGGTGCCATGTCTGCTCGGAGCCCCAACCCAAATCGAACAGTTCGAGCCACCTGCAAAGCCTCAGCTTCTAAAGGCAACCCACCAGGCCAACAGTCAGGGATTGTGTTAGGCAGGAACTTGCAGAGGCTAAAATCAGTGATTGGTCAGTACACTTTTGAAACTCCTGAGCTGTTTCCCTTGGCAGGGCTAAGGCAGTTTGCTTACTTCTGCTAGAGAGGTAAGAGAGCTGGTTGGGGGACAGGAAAGTGAGCAAGGGAACCAGAATGAGGGCATGTACAACATTCCCCACTTTTTATGAGTGTGTGTGTGTGTGTGTGTGTGTGTGTGTGTGTGTCAAACCCTTGACACAGCTGGGCCAAATCACACAGGTCAGTCAGTTCTGTTCCCAAGGGCTGGTAGTGGGGATCCCTAACAATTAGCAATTTAACAGAGTTAATAGGGACTTAACAAATTGTAGAAAACGATTAATGAGGCAGGGTCCTACAATCAGGGCCATAGTCAGGAGGAGGAGGGGGCCAAGTACAACAATGTGATGGTCTTAACCTTGTCACTCCCCTATTCTGTAAACTCTAACAGCTCCCTATAGACTCTAGGATCAACTATTTCACCTTCATCTCAAACTTTATTAATTTGTATATTTTGTGTAAGTTTTATAAAGTACATAATTATTGGGACAGTAGTATATTTAGATAAATTATAAATAAACATACACATAGTAGACACATCGTCAAGGATGTCTGGGGTGCATTGGATCCCTTAGAGTCCCTATGATCCCTGGAGAGGGAGAATTGTATCAATTATTTATAGAATTCTTTGAATATTATTTTTCTCCCAGCTCTATTTTGTAGGATAAAATAAAGGTTATTTTGCAGCTAATATTCATTATTACCTGCATAGTGATGAAGGGGGGGGGGGGTAAATACTGTAAACTACATTTTAGGAACATATGCCAGAAACAAATTTTTTTTTTAAATTTAACATTATTTCAAATCCAAACAATTCCAGCCTAGAAAGAGACAAGTCCAAACTAGTATGGTGTCCTTATGCCTTCAGACATTTCTCCATCACTCTACCTCAAGAAAAGTTGAGATAGGAATCTTGAAAAGGAAAAAATGATAATAATTATAAATACAATTCATGATTACCATTCCAGAACAATAGCCACAACTCAATTTCTTCCTCTTTCTCTCCCCACGAGGACAGAAACATTCCATGATCAACATCACAATCCTTTCTGAATAAAGAGGTTACTTTTCTCACTTGCCCAATGCTTTTGGGAATGAAGAAGGCATGGATCTAAACAAGACAAGAAATAAATCTGATCTTTTATCCTTTATCTTTTTAAGTGCCAGGTCTTTTGCTTTTGTTATGCCTGGAAAATTCTAGAAAAGATTTTAGGCTTGGAGAAAATATTATTTAATATTTTCAGTCCAACTAAAAAGAACTTTATATGCTTCTACAATGGGAACTAGAGACACTTCCCACATATTTATTGTTGAAAGTGGAATTTGGGGAGAACACAATGGACTGCATTTTGTTCTGTAGAATGCCTTTGGGGGGAGGGGGAGCTTATGTCTCAGCATGTATCTCAGGGATAGTTTAAAGTTAAATGCCTGTCTTTCCCCTCCCCCCTCACAGTGCTCCAAAGGAAAATTTTAGAGGGCTTTGAATATATAGTTCTAGGAACTCACTCCCCTTTCTTCATCACATCTAATAAAGAAACGTTAGTAGCTTAACAATAGACGATGGTAAACCTAGAGGCAGGAGGATTGATCTTCCTAAATTCAAATCTGGACTAGGACACTGACTAGCTGTGTGACCCTCGGCATGTTATTTAACCCTGCTTGCCTCAGTTTCCTCATCTGTAAAATGAGCTAGAGAAGGAAATGGCAAACCACTCCAGTATCTTTGCCAAGAAAATCCCAAATGGGGTCAACAACCTGACTGAGCAACAGAAGCTTAACTAATTAACTTAACTGAAGCTTAACTGACTAACTGACTGATGAAGAAGATACTTTTTTTAGTCTAATGTAAATGGCTTGCTATCAGATACATTTTTCTTTGCTTTGTAACAATTTAAGCATCCTAAAAAGTACCTTTTCTTTCTGCCAAGGTGCCCTGCTGGATCTTACCCAACAATAAACATTTCTCTTCTGCTACTCTCACTAGGTCATCCTTCATTCTCAAAGAGGATAAATGATATCAGGAGGGTGATGTCTTGACTTCCATGTGGATTGGATTTAAGTGAGGCAGAGCTGTGCAAAAGTCAGACTCACTCTCTCCTCCAGAGTCATTCAGAGTCCAGTGGCAAGACAAGTCAAGACAGGGTGCAGTGGGAGAACTAGGTCTTTTGAAGCTCAGGTCTTTCCCAGGTCTCCCTTTCACTAATCCATTCAGTAATTAAGAACTAAGTAAGAATTGAGACAAAAGATGTCCTAGTGTGCCATCATAAAATTATCAGTCTGAAAGGGGAAGACACAAAGAGTTCCAGGCCAGATCAGAAAACAATTGCTATTTACACTCACTTAGAGCCATCAAAACCCAAAGAATGAGAAAGAGAGGCTTGGACTGAAACCTATTATTAGCTGATCAATTGGCCAGAGCGTAGTCAAGTAGCTACATTTGAATCACAATGGGCTTTTTCAAAGCCTGTTTTTTTCAGAGCTCTATTTCAAGAAATCATAAATGAAAACTCCATGAACAAAGAGTTAATTGTCCCAGCTTTTTGAAAAAATAATGATAAATAAATGAGGGGATCTAGCCCCCAAACTCCAAGATACCTTGTAAAGTACAAATGATCAAAAAGTATAGTCCTTTGGACAAAGCACCCACACATAAGGGTATGATTCCCCACAAGGATGGAAAAGGAGGAGGAGGAGGAGGAGAAAGAAGAAAGAGGAAGAAGTGGAAAGTTCTTGATAGGTAGGTCACATTGCTCAGGTAAAAAGGGGGAAGTGTGTGTGTGTGTGTGTGTGTGTGTGTGTGTGTGTGTGTGTGTGTGTGTGTAAGAACAGCCAGACCTGGAGTCAAGAAGAACTGAGTTCAGATCTGGCTTCAGACACTTACTAGCTATGTGACCCTGGACAAGTCACTTAACCCTGTTTGCTTCAGTTTCCTCATTTGTAAAATAATCTAGAGAAGAAAATGACAGACCACTCCATTATCTTTGCTAAGAAAACCCCCAAATGGGTTCATGAAGAGTCAAACATGACTGAAAAACAAAATTGTGGGTGTGTGTGTACACATATGTCCATCACCTACTGATGGTGTGTGTCATACTTTTGAGTGGATAAACTGTACTTCACTTGCCTGTCTGTATCCTGTGCTGCCTTATTAGGACCCTGAAAATTCTATTGACACCAAAACTATTGAGACCTAGATATAAGTTATATTCTGAGTTTCCTGGTAGAAATTCTGAGGATACCAAAGATTGAATGCCATCTGTGTAAATATAGAACTTGGAATACTGGGGTGTAAAAGACAGATTCTAGTATAGGGAATGGTGTTGAGTTTACAGTCAGGAAAACCAGCATTTGAATGATTCACATTCAAATACTGCTTCCTGCACTTGCTGAGTGACCCCCAGTAAATGACTTAGTCCCTCTGAACCTCAGTATCCTCATCTGCAAAATGGTGACAATGATAGCACCACCTCACAGTCATTGTGAGGAGCAAATGAAATCATATACATACAACTTTGAAGTGCTGTATTAATAGGAACAATTCTCATTTTTAAAATTGGGGCTAATACATAGAACAGTGACTTTGAAGAGATCATCATGGTTAGAATTGTTACATATCCTAATTATTATATAGGATGTCCTCTATTCCAACATATCTTGCCATTTGGGGGTACTTCACAGACCTGTTGTAAAAAAAAAAAAGGCATTTTATAAACTTTAAGGCGCCATGTAAATGTGAGTTTTCAACTGCTAATAATCTGGCTAAATTCAAATATGAAACCATTCTCCCATCCCATCCTTGTGTCTACAGTAAGAATATCCTCCAAAGTAAAATCTGAGATTCCTATTCTTCCTTTGATTTTGTTGAGGTCAGGGAACCATAAAATGTTGAGGATATAGGGTTAGGGGTGCTTGAGAACCCAAAATACCAACATGCTGGGTCCTGCCAAATGAATTCGACCGAAGTCTCTCAGCCAAAGAAAAGCCAATTTTAAGTAACTGGAGAGACAGTGGAGGGCTAGGCTAGTTTAAGGGTGTATAGAAATTTTGGGGGATCAAGCCTGGGAGCTAGATGGACAAAGGAGGGCTAGGCTAGTAGGCTTATGGTCTCAGGGCAAATGCCTAATCAAATGGAAAGACTCCAGGAGAGTTCAAGGGGGTTCCAAGAGCCAGTGCCTCATCATTTTGATAGCCATGGGGTCAGAAAAGAGTGGCAGAACCATATCACTTTCCATTCTAACCAAAACATAAAAGAGGTTATGATCTCCTGATCACAAATTAATTCTACTAACTAATAAAGACTACAAAAAAGAATGCAAAGAGAAAAGTTTACATTCTAATGAGGGAAACAACACATATGTGCAAGGAATGGGGTGAATATATCCTAAGGTTGACATAGGGTTAGCATGGTATGGTAGAAACCTAGATTTCAGAAAGCATTCAGATCCCAGTGATGGGGTACAGGCTCTGGGAAACCGCTGGAACTCTGATTGAATCTTCCCATTTGATAAGGTTTGCCTGAGACCACAAGCCTCATTATAGCTAGACCCAAATTTCTTATTCTTACTAGCCTAGCCCTCCATTATCCTGCTACTTCCCACCCTTGATCCTATCAAAATATCTATACCCAAATCAGTTACCCTTAAAGGAGCCTAGCCCTCCATTGTCTGTCATCTCCAGGTAGTCTTCAGCTATTTCCCACCCTTAATCTCTCATCACTGGAGTCTGATCTCATTTGACACCTCCTCAAGACCCTCCCCAAATTCCTCCTCTAGACCACCCCTAGATCCCTCCCACAATCTGTATATAAGCCCCATTTTGCCTTCATGAAGGGCCTGAGAGTAATCTGTGTCAGATGATTCTCACCTGCTTGTCCAGTACAAGTGTCGAAGATACCTAGGCTTCCCATTATGGCAAATCTTTAATAAACTTTGCTTTACTTTTACTGAGAGAAGACTTGAGTCAAATTCATTTGGCCGGACCTGGCAAGTTGGTATTTTGGGGTCTTGAGCACCCCTAGCCTAAACCTTAAACCTAATCACCATCTCAGCTCATACTTACTAGCTGTGTGACCAGGCCTCTTTTTTCCTCAACTATCTATAAAATGGGTAAGATAACAATTTACAAACAGCACAACATAAATGAGCTAAGATTGTTAATTATTTTGCCTTGTGTTTGTTTCAGGGAGAAGTAAAAGGAGTCAGCACTTTAGAGGGACGATAGATGGTGTCTTGAAATAAGCCCTGACCTGGGAATCAGACCTTGAATGCTAGTCCTATCTCCAAACTAAGCCAATTGTGGAAGCTTACATAATTCATTTCACTTTGCAAAGCCTCAGTTCTCTAATATGTCTAAAGTGATGATTAGATCTCTGTCCCTTCCAACCATAATCTTGTGATAATTATATTTAGTCTCCTTAGGAGAACGTGACCGTTATTATGCTTTAAACTTTTCTTTTCCCAACATAATCAGAGGGTTTCCCATCATGACCTAGAACTGTATGGGGTTAGAGGTTCCTTTAAAAAGTCAAGGTAAGGTAAAAGTCAAAAGTAAGCTAGGTGGCGCAGTGAATAGAGCGCCGGCCCTGGAGTCAGAAGGACCTGAGTTCAGAGCCGGCCTCCGACACCTAATCCGCACAAACAAAAACCTAGCCGTGTAACTTTGGGCAAGTTACTTGACCCCAATTGCCCTAAAGGGGCGGCTAGGTGGCACAGTGAGTAAGAGCGCCGGCCTCGGAGTTGGGATGCCCCGAGATCAGATCCGGCCTCAGAAAATGAGCACCCACGCATAAATAATGACTAGCCGTGTAACCTTGAGCAAGTTACTTAACCCCAGTTGCTTAAAAAAAAAAAAAGTCAAGGTAGCCCAGAAATTGGCAAGCTGGAGACCAAGTTCCTTAGTTCTCTAATTTCTACCTTTCCTAAGCTGTGTCTCAGTTCCCTGATTAGTGATTACAAATGTGGTTAAAGGGACTGAATACCACTAAGTCTTCCCACTCACTAACAGGTGCAATTTGGAAGAGCTACTTGATCATGATTCATTCATTTGAACCCCTGATATACACAAACACATATACATACTTACATACACACACACACATATACACTTGTGTGCAAGGTGATGTTCTTGGTATGAATATAGGATTTATAGCACTGCCTATTCTCTATTTCTAATTAATGAATTGAGTATTGGGCTGTTTGCTAAGGAGAGGATGCAGTTCAATCGAATACACTGCAACCGATCCCATTCCACCCAGCTCTCGAACCCGGCCTCTGTTGACTACAGGCCTACAGGTTCAATAGAAGCCCGCAGGATGGGGAGGAACTGCAATTCCCATGAACGCCCGGGAAGCTGGTGACGCGGCATGTCGGGAGTTGTACACACACCCTCGCCTGCTCTCCAATGAGGGGATAAGGACTCAATTTCCCGGCATGCCTCGCGAAGCCGAGTCCCCATTTCCCGGTGCGTCCCCTGCGAAAGTAGCAACCGGGCGGAGTGAAGGAAGCCTCTAGGGACTGGTAGAAAGAGTGGTGCCGGGCCGGGCGGGCTCAGACGTCACCCCTGAAGTACGTGCACCCTAACCCTTCCCTCTGTGTTGTTCCCCACCCCAAGCTGCCATTAGAATGTAAAAAATATCAGAAAAGAGAATGTTTGGCTTGTGTGCCCAGCGCTTAGCTCAGCTGTGCACGTAGTAAGCTCTTAATTAATGCATAATTTTTTCTCTCGTTTAGTCTGTCCTTCAGTCCGCTGCTGCAGCAGCTCCCCCCTTTTCAGAGCAAGCACCTCCTGCTTGGCGCGCGCGCACACACACACTGCCCCCCTCTGCTCCCTCCCATCCCTCCTCTGCACCCTCCTCCCATACCGACCCCCCCTCCTCCAGCGCTCGCTAAGTTCTAGGTGCCCCTTCCCTGCACACCCCCAGCTTTCTGTAGCCTTCTTCCCTGACGTCATAGAAGGACGGGGTGGGATCTCCCCGCTCCAGCCTCCCTGCCGTTTGGGCTTCCCGAAGGAGGGGGCTTGGGTGTTTGGATTGGGGTTTGGGGCAGGGGTGAAGGCAGGGCTTGCATGGGAGGGTCCCTAAGTCTCATTTGTCCTTTTCCTCCCTCCTACCTCTCCCCTTCCCCCATCCTTCCTGTAGCTGATGCTGAGTGCGCTGCGAATCCGACTTCTAGCCCCCCAGGCCTTGTCTGGCTGCGTCCGTCTGTCCGGTGGCTGCGTAAAGAGGGCGGGAATGGAGGGCCCTGTGGAAGCGGCGATAAGAGCAAAGCTGGAGCAGGCTCTGAATCCGGAGGTGCTGGAGATTCGCAATGAGAGCAGTGGCCATGCGGTACCTCCCGGGAGCGAGACCCATTTCCGTGTGGCTGTGGTGAGCTCCCGCTTCGAAGGGCTAAGCTCCCTGCAGCGCCACCGATTGGTCCATGCCGCCCTGGCCGAAGAATTGGCAGGACCTGTCCATGCGCTGGCCATCCAAGCTCGGACCCCTGCCCAGTGGAGAGATAACCCCAAACTAGACATCAGCCCCGCCTGCCTGGGTGGGAGTAAGAAAGACCTCCGCAGTGTCTCCTGAAACCTTGGAGAGGAGAGGAGAACACATGTATTCTAGATTTGTGGGAGGAAGAAAGTGACTGACCTTGATTGGGGCCTGCCCTCCCAAAATAAAAATATGATTGTGTCTGACGGTGTCTTTGTGATTGTGAAACTGAGATGAGAAAGGAGAGTCGGGTGTCCCACAGTGCAGGCCCACTAAGGACAGTTAAGTGGGACCTTATGCCTGTAGTTCAGAGAGAGGGGACTCAGTCTCTGGTTGAGCCCTTGATTGATTCATCCCCTGCTATGTGCAAACTGATAGCAAGGAAGGGGTTGATATAGAAATTAAGGTGACAAAGTATTTTACATATTGATCTCAAACCTCATAATTACCCTGTAAAGTAGGCATACTCTACATTATACATTTTACAGACAGAACAGGTTCACAGAAGTAAAATGACTGATTACTAGGTATAGGAGACCATGTAAAGTCAAACATTTAAGTGCCTGTTCTACTCCAGTCACTGGCAGCTAGGATAGAGCAGTGAACCCAGAGTGAGGAAGATGTAAGTTCCAGTCTTTGTGACCTTGGGCAAGTCACTTAACTCTGTCTTGTTAAGTTTCCCTAACTGTGAAATAGAGATAGCACCCTCCTCTCAGAGTGATTGTGAGGATCAAATGGGATGATATTTGTAAGGCACTTCAAGCAGTGCCCGGCACACAGTAGGCATGATATAAATGATAATTATTATCACTTTGCTAAATGCTGGGTATAGAAAGAAAGGCCAAAAATAGTCCCCGTCCTCAGGGAGATCACAAGCTAATGGGAGAAATAGCATGCAAATTACTATGTACAAATAAGATACGGGCTGGAAAAAGGAGATAATTTCAGAGACAAGAAACTAACATTAAGGAGGACTGAGAAAGACTGCTTACAGAAGGTAGGGTTTTAGTTGAGACTTGAAGGGTTCCAGGAGGTGAGGAGGGAGAGCATTCCAGACATAGGGAGACAGCCGGTAAAAATACAAGGAATCTAGAGATGGATGTCTTATTGAAAGAATAGCAAGCCAGTGTCACAGGGTTGGAGGGGTATGGGATAGAAGGCTGGAAAGGTAGGGACCAGCTTATGAATGGCTTTAAAAGGCAAACAGAATTTTATATTTGGTTCGGTATGCAATAGGGAACCAGTGGAGTTTATTAAATATGGTGGTATCATGGGCAGAGCCTTATTTAATGAGCATTGCTGTGCTGAGTGTGGCACAGGTGAAAGGAGGCAGGAAGGCTTGTTTGCTCCCTATTGCAGATATGGAGGCCTGCACCAGGGTGGTAACATGGCAAGAGGAATAGAAGAAAGATACTGCAAAGGTAGAATCAACAAGACTTAGCAGATTGTATATGTTTTGTAAAAGTGAAAAGTTGCTGACACCATCCTGAATGATGAGGAGGGCGAAAGATCAACTAATGAAGTCATATTGAGTTTAAGATGTCTATTGGAATATCCAGTTCAAGATATTTAATAGATGATTAGGGATTTGAGAATGAAGGTCAGGAGACAGGAGATCAGGGAAATTAGAGAGATAAACCTGAAAATAGTATACATAGAAGGAGCAGATGAAATCACCAAGGGAAAATAGTATAGGAGGAGTAGAAAAGAGGATCCAGGACAGTGTTGGGGGACACCCAGGGTTAGCAGGTGCAACCTGGATGAAGGTCCAGCAAAGGAAGCCAAGAAAGATCAATTAAACAGATGGGAGGAGAACCAGGAGAGAAATAGCATTACAAAAATCCTTGAGGAGAAGGTAATTGATAGTGTCAAGGACTGCTGAGATAAAATTGGATAAAGATTGATAAGAAGCCATTAGGTCCAGCAATTAAGAGATCATTGGTAACTTTGGAGAGAGCAGTTTCGTTTGAAAGGTACATGTGAAGCCAGACTATGAGAATATTTTTTTGAACTGAATTTTATGTTTATTTTTAGTTTATATCTGTTCATTTCCACAAGATTGTGAGTTACAAATTTTCTCCCCATTTTTCCCCTACCCACAACCCCAAAACAGCAATCCCAATGAATACTCCCTCCCCCAATCTGCCCTCTCTCATATCTTCCCCCATCCCCCTTCCAACTTTCCAGTAGGGCAAGATGGATCTCTATTCCCCAGTGCCTGTATATCTTATTTCCCAGTTACATATAAAATAATAATTATATATGTGTGTGTGTGTGTTAGACATTTGATTGTGAAACTTTGAATTCCAGATTCTTTCCCTTCCTCCCTCATCACCCACCCTCACTGGGAAGATAAGCAATTCAATATAAGTTGTACATGTGTAGCTATGCAAAACATTTCCAAAATTGATATATTGTGAAAGACTGACTATATTTCCCTCCATCCTATCTCACCTTCCACTTATTCTATCCTCTACTTTGATCATATCCCTTTTCAAAACTGTGTGCTTCCAACATCCCTCCCCCGAAGCCTGCCCTTCCTTCCATCATTCCCCCTCTCATCCCCTTCCCCAATACTCTCCTATAGGGTGAGATACCCTATTTAGTGTGTATGTCATTCCCTCCCTAAGCCAAATTCAATGAGAATAAGGTTGACTCATTCCCTTTTGCCTTCCTGTTCTTGCCCTCCATTCTAACAGTTTTCCCTTGCCTCTTCTATGAGATAATTTACCCCATTCTGTCTCTCCCCATCTCCTCTCATTATATTCCTCTCTCACCTCTTAATTTCACCTTTTAAGTATCATCCCTATTCAATTGGTCCTGTGCCTTCTGTCTATGTGTACCTGTACACACAGATATATATATATACACACACATATGTATTCATAGGCCCATATACCCTCCTATATAGACAAATATATGTATGTATACACACAAACACACACACACATATGTATGTATATATACACATTTCTATTCCCTTTAATTGTTCTCATACTGAGAAAAGTTTCATAAGTTACAATTATTGTTTTTCCATGTAGAAATGTAAATAGTTCAACTTTGATAAGTTTCTTATGATTTCTTTTCCCTGTTTACCTTCTCATGCTTCTCTTGCTTCTTACATCTGAATTTCAAATTTTCTATTCAACTCTGGTTTTTTCCATCAAGAATACTTGAAAGGGGGCGGCTAGGTGGCGCAGTGAATAGAGCGCCAGCCCTGGAGTCAGAAGGACCTGAGTTTGGATCCAGCCTCAGACACTTAACCCACACAAACAAAAACCTAGCCATGTAACCTTGGGCAAGTTACTTAACCCCAATTGCCCTAAAGGGGTGGCTAGGTGGCGCAGTGAGTAAGAGCGCCGGCCTCGGAGTTGGGATGACCCGAGATCAGATCCGGCCTCAGAAAATGAGCATCCACGCATAAATAATGACTAGCCATGTAACCTTGAGCAAGTTACTTAACCCCAATTGCTTTAAAAAAAAAAAAAAGAATACTTGAAAGTCCTCTATTCCATTGAATGACAGTATTTTCCTCTGAAACATGATACTCAGTTTTGCTGAGTAGGTGATTCTTGGTTTTAATCCCAGCTTCTTTGACCTCCAGAATATCATATTCCAAGCCCTTCAATCCCTCAGTGTAGAATCTGCCAGATCCTGCACTATCCTGATTGTGTTTCCACAATATTCAAATTGTTTCTTCCTGGCTGCTTGTAATACTTTCTCCTTGATCTGGGGACTCCGAAACCTAGCTATAATATTCCTAGGAGTTTTCTTTTTGGTATCTTTTTCAGGAGGTGATTGGTAGATTCTTTCAACCTCCATGTTGCGCTCTGGTTCTAAAACATCAGGGCAATTTTCCTTGAGAATTTCTTGAAGGATGATTTCTAGGTTCTTTTTTTGATCATGGCTTTCAGGTAGTCCAATAGTTTTTTAAATTATCTCTCCTGGATCTATTTTCCAGGTCAGTGGTTTTTCCAATGAGATATTTCACATTGTTTTCTATTTTTTCATTTGTTTGGATCTGTTTAATAGTATCTTGATTTCTCATAAAGTCACTAGCTTCCATTTGCTCCAATCTAATTCTGAAAAAATTATTCTCTTCAGTGAGCTTTTCAGATTCTTTTTCCACCTGGCAAATTCGGCTTTTTAAGGCATTTTTCTCCTCATTGGCTTTTTGAGCCTTTTTTGCCATTTGAGTTAGTCTATTTTTTAAGGTGTTATTTTCTTCAGTCAGGTTGTTGACTCTCATTTCATAATTTTCTTGCATCATTCTCATTTCTCTTCCCAATTTTTCCTCCACTTCTCTTATTTAGTTTTCAAAATCCTTTTTTTTTCTTTTTTGGAGGGCAATTGGTGTTAAGTAACTTGCCCAAGGTCACACGGCTAGGTTTTTGTTTGTGTGTGCGTTAAGTGTCTGAGGTCGGATCCGAACTCAGGTCCTTCTGACTCCAGGGCCGACACTCTACTCACTGCACCACCTAGCCACCCCACCAAAATCCTTCTTAAGCTCCTCTATGGTCTGTAACCAGCTCATATTTTTCTTGGAAGCTTTTGGTGCAGGAGCTCTGACTTCATTTTCTTCCTCCTGTTCCATGCTTTGATCCCTTTTGTCCCCAAAATAGAAGTGTAAAACCAGATTGCTGTGCTTGCTTTGCTTCCTTTACTAGTTCATGTTGCCACTCAATTATTTGACTTTTGAGCTTTTTGCCACAGTAGAACTCTGCTACCAGAGAGGGGAGCTTTGTCCCAAACTGCTGGGGTTTTCTCAGCTGCTGGAGCTATTAGTTAGCTGTCCTCTCTGAAGCCTCCATATGCTCTGGCAAACTGGTCATGCAACCCAGGACCTCCACCCTAAACCTGCAATCCAGATCTAAGCAGGTTAAAGTAAGAGTGATTACCCCTCAGACTGGTTGCTTGGTCCCCCTACAATCTGCACATCAGGATCTCTGGAGCAGCCAAGTGGCAGTGGGTGTATGGCTGCCACACCTCAGTGGCTTCTCACCCCAAGGGCAAAGGCTGGACCATGCTCCCAAACTCCCAGGTCCCAAAGTCCATACTGCACTGAGCTCTCACTTTGTCCTTAGCTTCTATGGGTTGATAAGTCTGGAAACTGCCATAGCTGCTGGTGATCTGCGGCTCATTGTGGCTGTGCTGAGGCTAAAACCTCTGGCTCTTGAGGGAGGTTGGGCTCGGCTCCCAGAGCTCTGTGCTGGCCCCTTCCTGCCGACCTGCTGGGCTGTCTTCAGTAGGAGGTTATCTTCTCTCTGTCATTTTGTGTTTTCTGTAGCTCCAAAGTTTGTTTAAAGTCATTTTTTACATGAATTGGAGGAGGTGGAAGCATGGAAGTCCTGTTTCTACTCTGCCATCTTGGTTTCTCACACACACACACACACTATAAGAATATTAAGAGAGTGAGAGGAAAGAAAATAAAGATACTGATTGTGGCTGACCTTCTCAGAGAAGGCTTAGCCACAATGAGACATGGGGCCATAGAGAGGCTGGATAAATCATTTGAGGATTTTTTGAGGACGCAGGAGATATGGCCAAGTTTGTAGGCAAGGAAAGAAGCAGTCAGTAGATGGGGAGAGCGTGAAGATAAATGAAAGAGGGGATGATAATCAGGGACAATCTTCTGAAGAAGATAGGATGTAATGAGATCAATTGTATATGTAAAGAGGTTGCCTTGGTAAGGACCAGGAACAAGATTTAGCCCTAGATCAGATCCAGTGTCTTCACTACACTGCATATTTCATCTTCTAGAAGTTTTTTAAAACTTAGTTGGGGGAGACAGGGCATGGTATAGGATACAGTGGAAAGAAAACTAGATTTGGAATAGGAGGACCAGGATTCAAATCCCAGAGCTTCAACTTAACTGCCTGGGTGACCTTGGGCAATGATGTGATACCTCAGGTTTCCAAGTCACTAAAATGATTAGGATGAATTGGGAAGGGGGGGCAAAGGGGGGAGGGTGTCTAAAGGCCTTCCTGTTCTGAATCTTATAAGATCCTTTGCCATGGGCATAGTAAATATAACTAGGAAATGGTTTAGTTTAATGAAAAGAATGTAAATCTAGGAGTTGAGAAACCAGGGTTTCTTTCAGTCCCTATGTCTGCCAACAACCAGATTTATGGCCTTATGTTACTTCATCCTTATGGATTCCAGTTTTCCTACCTGTCATATCATGAGGCAATTGCAAAATTGTAAAGATGTAGTTCATTGTTAAATATCCATTTTGGAAACCTAGTTGTTCCCTATTAATACCTTCACTGAGGATATCTTCTTCATGTAGAGATAATGCATAAAGATTTTATATAGGTGGGAGAGGAGGCATACAGATTAATAGTTATTGGTGTTTCATCTGTTGTGTAACAGTTAAAGTCATTGTGATTACATTATTTTCCAAATAAACACACAAAGTGCAAGTTATTAATGATCAGTGGTCAAGTCTGCTGACCAGTCTTAACAAGCAAGTGTTGGCAGGAAAGCATGTTGCCCTTTGTCAGGAAGTCCAGCATGCACCAGCAGGAATATCTGTGTGTAATGACTTGTTTACAATATGATACTGTATGAGTACATGACGCAATATTGCATTATCAATATTTTTTTTTAAAGCAATTGGGGTTAAGTAACTTGCTCAAGGTTACACGGCTAGTCATTATTTGTGTGTGGGTGTTCATTTTCTGAGGCTGGATTCGATCTTGGGTCATCCCAACTCTGAGGCCGGCGCTCTTACTCACTGTACCACCTAGCCGCCCCTCATTATCAGTATTTCAATGTGGGGAAAAATGCAAAAATTTACAATAAATTATTAAATTTAAGATGCATCATTTTAAAAATGTCATATTTTTTCAAATGACTGCTAAAGGGTTAAAGAAAATTGATTTCCAGGGGGCATTGAGTAATTTTTTAAGGGGGTGACAGGCCAAATAGTTTGGGAACCTTAGGCTAAGTTCACATAGGTCATAAGTACCAGTGCTATAGACTGAAACCTAGATGTTCTTGTGCCCAATACATTATACTACAGTAGTAAGTAGGGAAATTGGAAGATGAGTCAAAATTGTAGAAAGCCTTGAGTGCTGAGCTAAGGAATTTATACCAATTGACAAACATATTAAGCATTTACACTGCTAAGCTCTTAAGGAGACAAAATCAAAATTGAAACTATCTGCTCCTTATATAAAGACCTTATATTGTACAGAGTCAGCAGGCACATAAAAGAATATATAAATAAATACAAGGGAATTTGGATGAGAGAGGAAGGCACTAGCAACTAGGGGACCAACTCCTATAAAAGATGGCATTTGAGTTAAGTTTTGAGGGAAACAGGGTTCTCATCAATCCTCTGGTCAGTTATAGCCGATGTAGGAGGAAGTGGGAGAGAATAAGGTGTACAAAACAAACATAGAATAGATTGGAGGTCAGGAGATCAGTTAGGAAATTATGGCAAGAATCTAGAAGAAAAGCAGGCATTGATTGACTGAGGTTCTGGCCAGTTAGAATAGAAAGGGAAGAATTTAAGAGTGTAAAGGAAGGGAAAACAGAACTTCTCATCAGAATGTTATACCTGAAAAGCATTCTAAAGCTTCCAGCTGGGTGTGGAAGAATATGGGGATCATCCACTGTCATGGAACAGTCCCAAGAAGAATATGGAAAAATCCATTTTTAATTCCATCCTTCTCTCTCCTCCCATCCCCCAAAGACAAAACAGACATGGACTTGGATGGAATAAATAAAGGGACGGCACTTAACAGTTATAAGGATTTTTTAAAATTTTATTTTTCTCTTATTTTCTTTTCATTTTTTCACATCAACTGGAGGGGAGGGGCATTCCCAGGAGGGTGGGAAGATGGACGGCCCCTCCTGGGGTGGCAGGAAGGAGTTGCATCCAGCAGGATGGGGTGACAGAAAGAAATGTGGCTCATAACACATGGCACCAGAAGGGAAGGGGTGGTCTGAGCACAGACACAAAGAGTTCAACGGTCACCACCTGGTCAGTGTTACAAAATGAGGAGAGTGGCCACAGGTTAGGGGGCTGGACGCAATATGGGAGGAGGGGGAATTTGGATTTTACTTTTTATTTTTTATACTTTTCCCCTTTTTTCCTGTTTTTTTTTTTTAATTTAATTTTTTTACATTTTACAAACAGCTAAAAACTACAATACATCACAACTACAGTGGGGGGCACCAGAGAAAAACCAGTCACACAGGGTAAGGAGCAGCTAAAGTTTAAATGGCAGGGGCCATTTCATGGGGAAGAGATTATATGGGGGAGCTGAGGCTCTTGGGCTGGGGCTGGAACCTTCCCAAAGCTCCCAGCCTGGCTAGAGGGGCTCAGAGAAAGGGACCATGTCTTCCCACTCTGGGATCCTTGTGCTTTTAGATATGTCTGCTGGTCTCTTTGGCCTCCCCATGACTCCTAGAAAGGGGCCCCTTTGGAGAGAGTGGGTACCTGTGCTATTCTCTCTGTGCTATAGTGGGCAGGGGAGCCTGTGCTTCTCTAGGGGGAGAGGGAGGGGACACTGTGCTTAGATTATGTTTAACCTAGAGTTGTCCCCCCAGTCTAGGTGTTTCCTTTGTCCACCCAGCCCAGAGATTACATTTCCTAGGCTTGACATAGGAAGGACAAGCAGGGAACTCTATTGGTGAGGCCACAGTTATATAGTATCTGTTAAAATTACCCTTGGCTTAAATTTCAAGACAATACAGCAATATCTCCCTCCCCACTACATACACACAATACACATACACACACACAAACATGCATACACACATACCTGCTGAGCTGCCTCAGAACTGAGTACAAATAAATGAAAATTTAAAAATCAAACTTTATAAAACTCTGGATTCAAACTTGTAACCCGAATTGGGAGAAAGAAAGGGGAAGCCCAGGGGGCTAAGGATTATTGCTACCCCTACTAGCATTCACAGGGAGGTATCGGAGGGCATGCTGTAACCCTCCATTTCACTAGTTCTCTCTGCCCAAAATCCTGTACCTCATCTTCAGACCCCTATTCTTCAGTCTCTCTGCTCCCCCCATCCCTGAAGAACATCTGTACAGAAGAGCCAAGGGGAAAAGGGATGCCTCATGCCCACTCTGCCCCGGCTCCCCTCTCCTGGATCTTAGCTCCCAGAGAGAACTGAGGTTTGTACAGGTGGAATGAAGGCCTTGTCTGTAGGCCCTGAAGTAGGGGTATGAATCTTAACCATAACATCAGAGAAGAAAGGAAAGGAGAATTTTGTGGACATTGAGGATAGTTGGAGGTAGGGAGTGGAGCTTCTCCAGAACCTTAGGGGGAAAGAGCTTTCTCCTCTGTAGCCCCTGCCCCATGAGGACCACACACGCACACACACACACATGCACACACGTGCATACACACACATACAACACATACACACACAGCTAAGACATCAAACACAAAGAGGGGTAGAGAGGGAGTAATGGGGGATTCTTGGGGCTGGATGGAGGTGGATGTTGATGAAGGAATCGTTGGTCTCACAGTGCACTGCCCCCATGTCCTCCAACTCTCCCTCACTGCAGCACCTGCCCCCGGGTCTCTGGAAGTTTTAGGGCAAGGGAACTGCCAAGAGCAAGGGCAGCCGAGGCAAAGAGAATGGGGGCGGCCTTCGTGACCCCCACAAAAGAGGTGAAGATGCTGATCCCAAGCACAGCTGCCAGCTTACACAGGGCATTCAGGAAGCCAAAGGCAGTGGTCCTGTGGAGGCAGGGAGAGAAGGGTCAAAAGGAAATATCATGGGGACTATAAGGGCAGGGCAAGATGTAAGGAGAAGCTCGTTGAAATGTGTGGAGGGAAGGTGAGTGGGTAGTAATGTCAATGATGAAGCAGCAGAAAGAATGAACTTAAGGATATAACATGGGGAGAGAGAGAAGGGCAAGAAATATTTGGTGCGGGGGAATATAGGGTTTACAGGAAGATGGAGGTTATAAATACGAGTCAGAAGTAGAGAGTGAAAGAAAGAAGACACCATAACAAAGCTAGCCATGGAAATCCTTGGAGTAGTGAATGTAGAAGCAACAGGCCACTAGAGAGAAAATGGAGTATGGGGAAACCTTCTATGTCAGTCCATCTTGCCATTGGAAGGAACAGTGATTTTTCTCCATTGGGTTCCCACCCCAACCCCTTGGTCCCTCCATTCCTTCTATTATTCCCAGCTCCCAGACTCAGGTACCTCTTATCTGAAGGGTAGAGCTCAACAGTCAGCACATCCAGCGCGTTCCAAGACGCGATGCTGACCCCGCCAAAGAGGCAGAGTAGAGCAATCATGGCAGATTCACTGTTCCCAAAGGACAGGAAGAAGCAGGAGACACAGGACATCACACTGGACCCCGCTGGATTGGGGAAAAAAGGAGAGGTGGACATCAAGGTTGGGAAAGAGTCATAGATCCCACGGCCCAGCCGCCATTGTCTATGTCTCTTTACTGCTCAAAATCCACCAGCCAACCATTTGGCCCAACCAAGGCATGATCTATAATATCACAAATCAGAGTATTTTCCTCCTTGTCTTCCTGATTACTTTTACCTCCTGCCAGACACTTCTATCCTGGACCCCCACCACTTCGTTAAAGTTCTTTTACAGGGCACAGATTGTCTAGCACAATGCCCCACACATAATAGGTTCTCACCAAATATTTGTTGACTAGGAAGTAGTATCAAGCAGAGTCAGAACTAGCAGTTTTGGCACCCAGGGTCAATTATGCACCCAAGCATAAAATGAGCCAGGTAAAAGAGCAGGAATCTGTGCTCTCAAATAAAAACTTTATGACTCATTCCACTTGGGGGGGGTGAGGGTGTAGTAACCCTAGGCCACCTCAAGGATGCTGCTAGGAAGGCCATACAGTAAACAATCCCATTTGGAGGGATCAGGGCAAGGGGGGGGAGCAAAAAAGGCACACTGTTTGGTAATTTCCTATTTTAGCTAATTATTCCTGCTACCTAGGTGCTAAACTCAGTTGTTTCTACACAGCCAAGAGGTGAAAGTGCCAACAGTGACACTCTAAATCTCAATGCCCTGGGCAAAGCCCCATTGTCCTGCCCTAATTACTCAGCTGTCAAGGCTATTTTCTTCCCACCTCTTCCATTTGCTCCCCAATTACCCAACATTCGAAGCCGGCCAATCTTGTCCATGAGCAAGGCTGACACGATGTTCCCAGGGAGCACAGCTAGGGTCCCCAGAAAGCTGACAAAGTAAACCATGTAGGCTCCTTCACCTGTCCCAGCCACGTCCAGGGGGCACCCCTCCTTGCTATGCAAAAATGTGCTATTGATCAGCCGGCTGCCTACAAACTTGTACTCAAACAGATCTGGAGGACAGAAAAAACAGCACAGGGTTGGGGAGAAAATATTTGTGTGTGTGCGTGTGTGCGTGTGTGTGAAGAAAAGTGACCAGCATGCAGATTGTGGAGCAGTCAACAACTCCCACCTTGCTTTTGCCCCAAGCAAACGCTGGTACCTGTGTTGTAGAATATCGTGTTGATAAATGTACAGTTTCGAAAGAATGTGTTACTGGATGTGACATCCTCGAAGTAACACTCTTCAAACAGTGAGTCCTCAAAAGACACCGACTTCAGTCTCAGGCCAATAAACCTGGAAGGGCCAGGAAGGGGGAAGAGGAAGCACACAAGTCAGAGCCTCTCAGCCTTAACTTCCTCACCTTTAATATGATGATAATAGAACCACCTACATGATAAGATTGTTTGAGGTTCAAAAGCGATCGCTCAGAAATTGCTTTGCAAACCTTAAAGTACTATATTATAAATACTAGCTGTTATTATTATTAAAGGGAGGGAGGGAGGGAGGGGAGAAAGATGAGAGATTTTCCTCTGCAGCCATCCTTGCTATTCGGCCACATACACACACACTCCTGCCCACCCCAACTTGTGCCCTTCGGTGATTGTGGAGGAGGAGAAACTAGAGATGCTTGAGAGAGGAGTCTTCTCTAGAATTCCCAGAGAATGAGCTCTGGGGCATGCTTGGAGACTCCTTGGCTGGGAGCAGAGAGGGATTTGAGGAGAGCCCCTGGCAGAGGAGCCGAGGGACAAGCCCTCACGTACTTGTCATTGAAGTACTGGCCCCCACGGTGAATCTGGTTCTCCAGGGTGAAGTTGAAGGTCACGTGTTCCACCCGCTCCCCTGCGAAAAGCCTGGTTCGAGCAGCATAGTCAACTGCCTGAAGGTGACGGATCATGTCAGGGAACCAGACTGTTAAGCCATAGTAGCTAAGGAACAGAGTTTGGGGACAAAGCAAAATGAGGGATCAGTCATAACTCCAGAGTCAGTAGTAACTGAAGAGAGGCATCAACCCATGGAAGGGACAAAAAGAGCATAAAAGAATGGTCAGGGAGTGCCCAGCACCTCCCCCCTACTCTCCCATCTCTATCCCTTTGCACTGGCTTACCCACCCCCCCCCAAAAAAGACCTGAATGTGCTCTGCTCCCTCCTCACCTCTTCCTCTTCCAATGTCTGGCTTTCTGCAAGACTCAAATGAAATACCACCTTCTGCCGGAGGGCTTTCCAGATCTACCTTTGAGCTAATGCCTTCCCCTCTGAGATTACCTTCCGTCTACTCTGTACTTATCTTAGAATCATCAGTTTAGGGCTAGAAGGAAACTTAGAGACCAAGCCCCCTCACTTTATAGATGAGGAAACAGGTGAGGCACAGAGTTAAATGCCTTACCCAGGATCACAAGTCCAGTAAGCATCTGAGGCAAGATTTGAACCTGGGTCTTCCAGACACCAATACAGCAGTCTATCCACTATTATACCAACTAGCTGTCTAATTATTTACCTGTTGTCTTCCCCACTAAAATGTGAGCTCCTAAGCATGGTATCTGGCACAAAATCAACATTTAATAAATGCTTGTTTCCTTCCTTGGGTCCTTCCTTCTTTCCTTCCTTCCTCCTTGAGGGCAGGGACTGAGTTTACCTTTCCTTGTATCCCAGTGCTTAGCACAGTTCCTGGCACATAGTAGGCATTTTTAAATGTTTGTCGACTGACTTCCAGATTTTCCTCTGCTCTCTCCTCCCCCCTACCACTCCAACATATACCTATTCAATGCCAGCAGCCCCTCACCTAAAGGACATGGTGAACCACACGCCCATCATCATCAAGGTAATTCGACGATATTCGGGGCTGAAACAGGAAAGGAAATTCCCCCATACCTGGAGGGGGACAGGTGGTCAAGGGGAGGTCAAGACCCACTGCCCCCCATACCTTTCCTCCCCTGCAAAATTCCCCTATTACCTGGCCCCCTAGGCTCATTGCCCGGACCCCCCAGCGCTGGTACCAGGTCCCCGTATCTGACTGAATCTCAATCAACTCATCTTCCTGACGGATGGTCTTAATGTGGGTCACCTGGAGGAAAGAGACAGGCCACCCATCACTCAAGGGATCATGGGATCACATAGCATCATCCAGCCCCATGGGTTCCATCCCAGTAGCAAACTGGGAGGTCATGGGGCATGGAGGCAAATTAGATATGATGCACAGAGAGACAGAGACAGAGAGAAACAGAGACAGAGAGAGACAGAGACAGAGACAAAGAAAAAGAGAGAGAGACAGGGGAACAGGGCAGAGAGACAGAGAGAAACATAGAGATAGAGAGAGAAAGGGACAAAGAAAAAGAGACAGAGAGACAGGGGAACAGGGCAGAGAGATAGAGACAGAGAAACAGAGAAAGTGACAGAGAGAAATCTGACTCAATGTGAGAGGATGGAGAGGACTGTGGGGCGCTTTGGGGTGGGGAATAGCCAGGTGACAACCTATGTGAAGGAGGAATTGAGGGAAGAGTGTCCCTGGAAGGGGCAGGTTATTCATTCAGAACACTTTCACTATCTGACTCTGGAGAGATCCCAAAGGAGGAGAAATCACACCAGGAGCGGGAGGAGGTGACTTACTGAGAACACTCTCTCGGGGTGCCCTTTCGCCCTCATATTGGTGTCATGGACTTGCTTCAGGACCATCCAGGCTTCATCATGTTTCCCATTCTGCAGCCACAGACACAGAGTGGGTTTCAACCTCCCAGCTTCCTCAGATCACAGCTACTTCACTCCAGGTTAGTTCCACCCCCAGCCCTCACTCCCACACAGACCCAGACCAGGTTAGGTCCTGTTCTGAGAGTTACAGATATTTATCTCCCACCTAAAGGGCATGAGTTCAAATAACAGGCTCTGTAATTATTAGCTGTGTGACCTTGGGCAAGTCATTTTAATTCTCCAATCCTCAGTTTCTTCTGTAAAATGAGAAGATTGGACGAAAGAACATTGAAGGTCACTTCCAGCTCTAGATCCACGGTCTGTGACATCTCAGAGACAGAGCACCAGTCTGGCCCCAACCCCACCCCTGCCCTCAACACATACACACAGAGTTACTGAGGTCCAGGACTAGAACTCAGGCTTCCTGACTCTCATTCCAGGGCTCCTTCCACTGCTGTGCTCTTGCCCAGCTCAATAGGATCCAAATGGGTATTGGAATGGAGAGCAACAGAGGGACAAACCAAGGAGAGATTCTTAGCTGGCAACCTCATATCAAGGAAGAGAGAAATTTGGGGACAAGGTAAATTTGGGGACAAAAGCCATTTAGTTGGATCAAGGAGGAACCTCAAAGGTCTTCTAATCCAGCCTCCCAATTGTGATCACAGTGGGACATTAGAAAGCAACAGCCCCTGGCATGTAGGAAATTCCCCAATGTTCCTCTCTTTGGGGAGAACTTTGGGACTCTCTCTGTGACTATGAACCAGCCCTTTCATCAAGAAGGTACAGGAGGAGAGGACGAAAGGAGGCCAGCACCAGCAGATTGGGGGCTTGGTGGGGGGCTACATTAGTACAACCACTGAGGAATGAAGCCTGAGCCTCTAAGAGAAGAAACAGTAAAAAAAAAAAAAACCTGGTGAGGCAGAGGCCACATAGAAGAGACTCTAGAACTGAGGATGCCTCCCTTTCCTGTCTTTTGCTTCTGTTTACTTATTAGCTCTCTTGGGAAAAAAGGAAACAAGTATTTATTAAGAGCCTACTATGTGCCAGATACTGTGCAAATATAAATATTACCTTTATTTGGTCCTGAGAAGTAAGTGATACTATTACCCCATTTTACAATTGGAGAAACTGAGGCAGATCGCTGTTAAGTGACTTGTCTGGGGTCACACAGCTGATAAATGTCTAAAGTAAGAGTTGAACCTAGGTCTTCCTGATGCCAAGCCCACAACTATGTCCACTGTGACCCTTGAAGTGTCTCTCTCAGGTGAAGAGGCTGTTATCCATCTTAATTTCTTAAGGGTTTATATTGCTTTGGGTTCACTACTGTTGGTTAGCACCACTGCATATCAAATCTACATGTTCCATTAGAGAAAGTGAGTGGCAAGGTATACAGAACAGAGGGAGATTTTACAACTGCTGTGACTTTCCCCATGTGGAGACTTGGAGAGGAAAAAAAGATAATTATTGCTTCATCTTTTCAAATAAGCCCTGAACAATAAGAAACAAAAACAAAAGCAAGGCACAAGTGTAGCAGCCTTTTTGGCTGTCAACACATTGGGAGCTGGTTATTGCTAAAGTAGCTGTCTCAAAGAAATAACTTCTTCCCATTGTCTTCTCCCTTAGGTGTAGAAGGAAAATATTCCCATTAAGGAGCAGGGCTGAAGGATTTGACTAGAGAGAAAGTCAGCCTGAAGGAAGGCAGTGAGGAGAAAAAAATGTATTACTACCAACAAGAGGATAGGGGCAAGAAAGAGGGAGCACTGTAACTAGCCCTCTCCCCATCACCGCAATAGGACCTACCCCACACATCTGCTAGATATAGATAAGAAAGGGAATACCAGGAAATTAAATAATTACCCAGGTAATAAAGTGTCAGGGTTGGGATTTGAACTTAGGTCCTGCCTCAAGAGTTCTTGATGTCTAGACCAAATGACACTTGGTAAGAGGAATAATGGGGCAAGAGAGGCAGAAACATACCAGGAAACCATCGAACTCAGGGTTCTTGAATACAGATCCCCTGAAGAAACTGTCCTATCCATCACGTCAGTGTGAGTACATGCAACAACATGTGGAATGCATTAAGCCATCGATAACATTGAAGGATCCTATACCACACCCGAAATGCCACAACCCCATAGAGCAAAAGCAGTTGGTGAAAGGAAGAGTCAAAACAGAGACCCAGTATCAAAGAGGACCAGCTAGAAGTCATAAAAACCTCCAAGGGAAGTAAAAAACCAACCAGCGAATCAGCAGGTAAATGGTGAAACCCAAGCAGCTGAAAACCCCAGAACAAAAAGCTTCCCCTCCCAATTCCCATCACCCTTTACCTCCAGGAAAAATCGGGGGCTCTCAGGCTGTGTGGTCAGGGCCCCAATGGCAAATACAGAAGGAAAGGCACACACGAGAACAAAAACCCGCCAGCTATGGAACTGGTAAGCAGAACCCATTTGGAAACTCCATCCTGGGGGAGAAAGGAAAGATGACAGGATATTACTAGGAATCAGAAAGTAAATCGTCTGGAAGCTCCACACTGAAAGAATGCCCATTTAGAGGGGGAAGATTCTAGGGCTTTCACTCTAGTTGGGAATGAAGGTTCCCACCATGCCAGATTAAGAGGAGTTTCTGCCGTAGGGAGAGGAATCTAAAGGGGCGTCTCCTGGAGGGGGCAAGGTCCCTTTGGAGGGCTCTCACCATAATGAGGAATGATGGCCCAGGCCATGGCAGCTGCATACACACCACCAATCATCCAGAACATGCAGAGCCAACTCAAATGCTCCCCTCGCTTCTCTTGGGCCAAGAACTCAGAGAAATAGGAGAAGACAATAGGGATAGACCCCCCAATCCTGTAGGGAATTCCAAAGAAGAGGTTGCATAAGAGTAGACAAGAAATCAGATTCCCATCCCACCACCACCACTCCCCAGATCCAGACTCCTCCCACCAGATCAGAGTAGATTTCCATTCATCCCCCTACCACCAAAACCATTCCCTAACTCCTCTCTTCCTCCAAAGATGGGAAAAGTAAGGCAGTAGGCAAACTTCTAAGATGAGGGGTTCTGTAGGAAAGGAGAGGGAGCAGATGGAAAGTCTTAAAGATTAGGAGGAGGGTTGAGGATATTAGGACAATTAAAGAAATGGGAAAAGTCCTGGGAGGAGAAATTAAAGGGAAGAGAAATCCAAGGGGAAGGTCTACAAAAGATCTTAGATACAGAGTAGGGCAGATACAGGGCAGTGATGATTAGAGAAAGGAGGGGAGTTTATAGAGACACCGGAAATACCAAGAGGATGGAAAGGTGCAGGGTTTGAATAAGTTCCATAATGTCTAGAGAATCAGGAATCTGGGGGATATGAGAAAGCTTCTGGGTACTATATAAACCTAGGGTGGCTTCCACCAGAAGATCTTCATGAAGGCATTTCTGAAGAAATTGAGGACATTAAAATGGGAAGGTACATCTGGGAATGGAAACAGAAGTTGTAGGAGAATTTGGGGGATACTTAGGGGTGGGGAAGGGAAGGGAAGGAAGGAATCTTTGGAGCAGGTGCTCACCCAACCCCGGAGAGCAGGCGGCAGAGGAGGAATGTTCCATAGCCCTGGACGAAAGATGAAAAGAAGGCGAAGACACTGTTGACGGAGAGTGAGATGAGCAGACATTGTCGCCGACCCAGTCTGTCAGCTAGACCCCCCCAGAGAAAGGCTCCAACCATCATACCCAGATAGACAATGAGGCCTGGAAAGAGAAACACAGAAGGGAGAGAATGGGGAGGTCAGTCATGCCTCCTCCAGTCAAATGAATACAAAATGAAGTGAAATTACAGCAGGATAGATCAAGGTTAAACCTGAGAATAACCATCTGACTGCTTAAGTAGATCCAGGATTAGGAAATAAGACTAGGGTGTTTGGCCCCCATTTGGGAGAGAAATGGACAGGACAAAATGGCAAGAACCCAGAGAAGAACCCCTGAGTTAAAATATAATGGGGCCTTGGACTAACAGATATGGGAATGAAGGGTGAGATCTGCTCTTCTCTAAGGCCCTTTTCCCCAGCACTTTCTCAAAGCCAAATCAGCCCTCCCATTGGCTTCAGCTAGAGATCTCTTTTGTGTTCTTTGATGAAGGCGATAACTCATCTCCAATAAATAAATCTCTTAGTCAGACAATCCCCATCTCCCCCATTAGATCTAACCTTTATTCCTTGCAACACCAATCTCAACCTCTCTCTTCTTTCATAACCTCCTTCCTTTCACAATGTGTGGAGCTCTTTCCTTCAGCTCTTCTGGAAAGGGGCCAGAAGAGACCTCCCCATCCCAACCTTTTGTCCTGGGACTGTTGGCAATTTGGGCACTACCAGGGGCCACTCAAGTATCAGTGGATTATAGCTTTCTCAGATTTAGGCAAATTTCACGAGTCCTCAGTCACATACCCCCATCTGGAACTGAGAGTTGGGAGCAAGGTCAAAATTTCCTTCTCTTCCATCCAAGCAAAAGAACTGGGATTCTGACCTCTTGGTTTCCATTCCCTTCCCATCAAAGGAAACAAATAAACCCTCTCCCAACAGGGCACAAAAGAAGCCTAAATGAACAGAGAGGCCTCCCATTGTGACAAAGGGACTGCCATGAAGATAAACCCTTTCCCTTGACCCTGCACCACCTCCTAAGGGGAGTGAGAGGAGGAAAATATAATCAAGTTCATTACAATTCTATAACCCCAAAACCACAAGTTGAGTAGGCCACAGATTCTCTTTCCCCTACTCTGCAAGTCATGGTCCAACTCCTTAGGGAAGGACCACAAGATTCCCAGACCTTAGTTGGGAACTAGAAAAAGGAAGAAAGACCTGGACAAAGTCCCTATCATCCTTAGGAGATACTTTGAGGGGTCACTCAGTGCCTAGCAGAGTTTCTGTGGACAGATTAAAAATGGAATAGGAGACTACCTAAGAGATAAGGGATGAGAGGTGGAAAAATAATAGGAAAGACTTTGGTTTCTCACCCAGCATGCCCTTGTTGGAGTCAGACAGGCACATGTCCTTTTCAGCACTGGGCAGCACAAACCCCACCACGAAGACTTCGACCCCATCAGCCATAAGTGCCAGACCCAGGACAAAATAGAGGGTCCATTGGAACCGGCCATGGCCACACTCCCGCAAGATGGTCTCATATTGCTGGGCTAGCTCTTCCCTCTCCTTCCGCCGCTGAGCTTCCCCTCCAACTCCAGGGCCTTCTCCATCACCCAGACCTCCCCTCACCCCAGCCAGAGGAGCCCCATCTGCCAAACGCTCTCCCTTTCCACTCGAGTCTCCCCTGGGGATTCCCTGATATTCCCCCTCATAGATCTCCTCATCCTCATCATGGCCCTCAGTGGCATCACTGGATACAGCCCCTTCTTCCTCATCTTCCCTAACTCCGTCCCCACGGTAATAACCATCAGCTGGGGCAGGAAAGTCATCATCATCATCCTCCTCCTCAAATCGGGCATAAGATCTCCTTGAATATTCGTCCTGAACTCTGTCAAGGCCCTTGACCACCTTCTTGGTTGCATGCTTCTTGACCTCCTTTGCAATGTCTTTAGCTCCACGGATGAAGGCTGTCCGGTCACGGAAGCCTTCATCCATGGCAGTGACTGGGGTCTTTGGACACCCCTCAGGGGTCCTCCCTCTGCCTTCTCTTCCTCCCTGTCCTGTCCCTCAAGAAACTTCTAGATTTTAGAAGACCCCCTGGTAAATACACTTTACCCCAGGTAAAGTACATTCAAAGAGCTTTGGACATTAAATGAAAGAGAAGGTAGGACCAGAAAGGGGCATGTATTATTAGAGGGGAAAGGAGGAGGAGGGTAGAAAATATAAACCTACAACCTGTTCAACATATTCAAAAAGTAGGGAGTTGGGGAGAAGTAAGGGAAAGGAAAGGAGAATCAGGTTGGCTGGAGTGGAGTTGGAATGTTCAGGCTAGCAAAGAGAGAGCAGTCATGTCTTTGCAGCAGGAAACATTGGTTGTCCTGGAAAATAGAGGAAAAGAAAAAGAAAGAAAGCATGAGAACCAGAAGAAGCCAATCAATATACAATGTAGTCTTTTCCCATCCCAACCCCCACTCTGCCCAACCCATGAAGAAATGAAGAAATGGCCCTGGAGTAGGATGATTGAACCAGAGATGAAAGAAGATTCAGGAGGTCATCTTTTCCCTCCCATTAGAACCCTCTCACCTTAGCCCTGGAGAACAGGTTCAGGCTCCACACAGATCTGTCTAGAATCCTATTCTATCAGCTTATCCTACCCCTTTCCCATTAAATTCAGAAACCTTGCCTGCCCTACTAAGAAAGAGACACAGAGAAATGAAAAATATCAAAGATACATTAGCATTGTTGTCTAATTTCCTTCAGCTTGATGCCTTGTTTTATTTTATTTTTTATTTTTAATCCAATAGTTAGAGGGTATGTTTAGCCCCATTGTCTAGTCACCTTGGTCCTCATCCCAGTGTATGACAGGAGATAAAATGTAAGAGTACAGTGAGGCAGATCTGGAAGATGGAGTTCCCAAGTCCTGCCCATCATCACACCTCTATGGCCCAAGCTCCACATAAGGACAATACTTCCATTTTTTTTAGACTGTAATATATGCCTTATGCTTCTCCACCTGTGTCACAGATGGAATCCCACCAAGGTCAGGAGATCCTGGGCTCATAGATGGAGCCAGAAAGGACCTTAAATACTACTGAGTCCAGACTCCTTCATTTCACAGATGATAGGATTGAGATGCAGTGAATTTAAATGACTTGCCTAAGTCATGCCCTAAAATTCAATCCTCTGGTCTCTGATTCCAAATCCAGATCTCTTTCCACTACACCAAAGTGTCTCCCTCTCCTATGGTAGAACTCACAGAGATCGACATGACCAGTCTAGCCAGAGCAAAGGCTCACATTCTACAAGAAACAGAAACAAATGATGGCCATCTTTGGGCACAATTCAAGGGAAAGGAAATATTGGTTAGGGAAAGGGAAGGGATGAAGGAAAAAGGAAGTAGGTCATGGGCTAAGGGACATAGTAGGGTGCTGTGACTAAGTGTCTTCTCAAGTGCCCCAAGATCCCCCTAGATGTGCCCAATCCACACATTCATGCCCCACTGTCCTGATCAGATCATATAAGGGAAGCAAATAAAGAATAATGACCAAGATTTGAGTAGGAGACAGAAAACATCACTTTACTCTAGGGACAAACAGCTGGACCCCCGGCCTTTCTCTTGTGTGGGTGTATAGGAGCGTCTTCATTTCAAACTTACTTACCTTCTGACTCCTTCACTTGAGAAGTCTCAGGTGTTCTTCCCAGTCCAGTCTCTGGAAATCCTTCCCTACCATCCCACCCCCTGAGGACTTCCCCTCCTAATCCCCACTTAATCCTTTCTGTCCCTCCTCCCTGGGGTTGGGGGAAAAGGACTTCAGGGACACTGCATTGCGACAAAGATTGGTGCAGAATAAGGGGGGAAATGTGGCCTCCCCAAAAAAATAGTACAAGGAAAAGATCACGGAAGGTGCATACATATACTCCTATGGGGTATGTGCAAAGTCCTATCAGGAGAGGTTCCTTATAAACAGCTGTAGGTTAGATCGGTGAGATTAAGGACATCCCCAGATAGGAGACTGGGAAGTAGTGATATAAAGGGCAGGAATCAGAGCCTAGATCTCTCAGGCTAAAACCATGACCAGCTTGACCAAGACTAATGATCCCCATAGTGGAAAGAGGACCAGTTTTGGAGTCCAGGGCCTTGGTTTGAATTTTGTCTCTATTATTTACTTACCTGTGTGACCTTGTCCCACCTCTCTGGGCCTCAGTTCATCATTTAAAGAAAGAGTTGGACTAGATGGTTTCTGAGGAATCTTTCAGTTCTAAATCTATATTCCTGTGATCTTTTCCAGTAGCAGTGAACAATCACACACACACACACACACACACACACACACACACACACACACACACACACACACACTATCCTCATCCCTCAGCAAGAAAAACTGAAGAATCACATCGAGTTATCCCCTCCCCAATCCAAAATGGGTCTCTCAAGAGTCCTGCAGGAAGAAGCAGGATTGGCCTGAGGTCATACCCTGTGGTTATCACTCCATTTGCCCCAGGGATACGAAGACTGAAGATGGTCTCCAGAGCAATGGAGTAGCTCAACCATCTCCTTCCCCAGGTAACAGGGAGTCAGATGGGTCAGATGAGGGAAAAAGGGAGTCAGAGATTCCGAGAGCTGGCTAAGGCTAGAGGAAATAATGCTATTTTTAGCTTCAGTCTCAGTGAAGTGTGTAGGTAAAGACAGGGGGGCTAGAGAGAAAGGAGAGTCTAGGAGGGTGTGATATGGACACAGTCTGGTTATAAACACTGTTAGACCATAAAAGATGAATTCACTCCTCTTATGGATTCTATAGAGCAAGTGTGTGGAGGGAATCAGGTGTTTTCAGTGTCCTTAAGTCATCTGTGGTTGGGAGATTTGGGGTGTAAAAGGACCCCAATACCTCAAAACCCTCAGATATGAGACACAATTCATCTCTCTCCCTCCATCTCCCCTCACAAGTGACAAGGTCATTGGTAAACTCAATACATCCAGATCCCCACCATCCTGAGGATAAGATGTTACAGGAGGTGTCCTAGAACCTCCTACCCCTTTTCCAAAAGGATAAGCCCCCACCTGAAGGATAGGCAAAATTGTGCTAACACCTCCTCCCTCTTTGCATCCCCCCCTCCCATTTCACTCCAAGCGTATGCGTGAGGAAAGGGCCACTGCTGTGAAGAGAAAATGGAGGTGACAGCTGAGGCTGCAAGGGAAGGAATAAGGAGAGGCAGGAGCTCAGACAGACAAACAGGACACAGGGACAGAGGCCTTCACCAAGGGAATTTTTCACATGTCCCCTCCTCCCATTTTTCCTGGGCTGGAGGGCAACAAGGCACCAAGAATTCACCAACTGGTTTTTCTAAGCCTCTTTCCCCATCTCCCACCTCCCGCTTCCCCTAAGTCTTCATTCCAGACTGATGTCCATTATCACCCCCCAACATTTCCCGCCTTTATCAATTGCCCATATCTCCAGATAGCAATCCCTCTCACTATCTTGCTTCAGGCTATTTATCACCCTCCCCACAATCTGCCCTTCCAACCCTCCCAAATTTCCTAAAAGGTACAATGATCTCCCTGTTTTCCCCCTTCAGCATCTAGCTCCTTCCCACTCCCAACCTATTTACCTCAAGCCTCAAACGGGAAAAAGGAGCCATCATCTACACCCCCCCCCCCTTGCCAAGGTCATTTATCCTCCATTCAGATGTAGGAGACACTAGGAAAGGAAAGATGAGGTTAAGGGTACATTTAGGGCTTGGGGATATGGCTAGTGATATAATTCAGACAGTTCCCCCAACACCACCACCCCTCCCCCGCCCATCTCAAAGTATTGGGTGGGGGGAGTCTTGAGGAGGGAGGGAGGGAGGGAGAGAGAGAGAGAGAGAGAGAGAGAGAGAGAGAGAGAGAGAGGGAAGGAAGGAGGGAGGGAGCATCCTAGTGGAAATAAATATCCATCCCCCATAATACCTCCTGATGAAAGATGAGGACCCCCCTCAAAAAAAGGCACTGGAGCATAAAATGGCTCCAATCTGAGTAAAGAAAATGCTTCAAATGCAAGCAGTGGCTGGGGCTAAGGAGAGAGGCGAAGGGAGCCGGGAATGAAGGGATGAAGAGTCGGGGGTCTCACCTGGGAAGGGTCCCCGCGGCAGGGAAGCAGGGAGGAGAAGGCGACAGCGGCAGCGGCTGCTCTGGGTATCAGGGGAAGCGGCAATGCAGACCTGCCCCCCCACACACACCCCAGCTCCGCCTCTCCCCCCCCCCCAACTCGCGCAGCCGAACATCGGGAGAGACCATTAAGGGGGGAGGGGGAGGATGGGGAGACTAGATGGAAAGGAAAGTACCGACTCAAGCCAGAGGTAGGGAGAGAAGAAGAGCTGGCTGGGGAGGGGGAGGCGTTTGTCAGAGGGAAGGTGGAAGACCATCCCTGCTCCCCCATAAAGAAGGAAAGAGAGAAATCGGAGATTGTCTGGGAGTCCGATAATTACGTACAGAGAACTACCTACACGATACGTATGCGGTCCGAACCAGGAGAGGCAGGGGTCTGGGTACCACTTCCCAGAGAGCATGATAACTAATCCCCTTGTGTCCAGCCCTGCAAAATTTCAGGATAAACCCTCAAGTCTCATAACCCTCTCCATAAACACGCCATCTTCCCTAATTTCCCCCCTTCAATTAGCCATATGGCAGTACCCTCTTGCGGTACCACTGCCACATGCTAACTAGTGAAAAGAGGGTAAATAGAGTCTGGTTGGGGTGGTAGGTTTCCTAGAGCTTTGGACTCTAGTGTCCCTCACATCTGAAGTATGCTAGGTGCATCCACATCCTTCCCAGATATCAACATTTCTGGTTATTTATTGCAAGGACATCTTCCCCCAGCACCCTTCCTTTGCCCATATACCCCACTACCAGTTGCAGAAACAAATACACAAGAGGAAAAGGCATTAGTGGATTGCCTCCGGCCATTCTTCCTCTCCTTTTTGGTCACCGTGGGTAGGAATAAAAATCAAGAACTCCCTCACATTTTGCCTTCCCTCCTCCTCCTCTTCCCCAACCCCCCTCCCCTCTCCCCCATCCTCTCCATCCTGTGCCAAAAGACCTTCATTGTCAGATTTCTCCTCCTGTCCATCTCTTCCTTCTTCCCAACCCCCACCTGATCCCTCCAAACCACACAGCTGAGTGACTAAACCCATGAGCCTTGATTCCCAGGCACCATGCTGCTCCCCCTCCAGAGGAGGGCTAAGGAATTGAAAAGCAATTATATTGGAAAAAGCACTGGAGCATCAAGACACCTGCATTCTCTATAATCTCTGGTCTTTCTGTTTGACCTTGGGCAAGTAATTTGTTTCTCTGGTCCTGCTTCCTCAATCTAAAAAATAAGGCAGTTAGACTGGATGACTCCTAACGTCCCCTTTCTGATCTAAATTTTTAACATACTTTTCAAAAAGGGGGTTTCACCCACTTCTCTCCAAGTCTTAACTTAGGTTTATATGCTAAAATGAGCAGAACAATACTAGCTAGTCATTACCTAGATTGAGGGACCTCAGTTCAGAAAAGGACAAGAGGACTGAAGGGTTAAGGGTTCTCAATAATAGTGAGCTAAAATAGATGTTATACTAATGGATTAATCAGTAGTTATAATAGTAAATTATAATTTCATTCATTTTACTGAATCAATCAGGAAGAGATTGGAATGCAAAATTACCAGTGAATGGCTGAAAGAACATCAAATCATGTGAGGGTAGTGTGGAAATTTACTAAGAGATAAAGGGGTGAAAGAAAACAGAATTTTTACTGTACAGTACATCAAAAACACTCAAGCCAGACCAGATGGATCCAGGCATTTTAACCTCTGGACCCTGGACTAATAATCAAAGAAGAGACAGGAAACCAAGACCCAAACACCATATACAGCACATCATAAAAAGAAAACACTGATAAAACAAAGAAATAATTACACAGTCTTGTGTAAATTTCCTTTTATCTTTGGATAAGAAACTCAGAGAAATGGAAATTTTTAACCTCCAGTTCTTTGCCCTATTCAAGAAATGAGGCCCCTGGAGAATACTCCCCAACTTACTAGAATTTAGGACGATGCACGCATGCACAATTAATAAAGCTTTGTTATTAATAAACCTTTTGAATATCAGAATTCCAAGATGGCTAGTGATTGGCCTTAATCTCTTCTACACTCCACCCCTTTAGATCTCAAATTGCTTACTTTTTATCACACCCCAAAAGATGCTTCTTGGCTTGTGTAGAGAGCTAGTGTATACAAAGATAATTCCTCTCACTCATCTCCACCTATTCCTTCCAAGCAACCCCTCTCTCAATACAGACCATCTCTCCTAACTTAGCTTTTCTCATGGAGACAGCATAAGAGAAAAAGTATTGCAGTTAGAGGAAGAAAATCTGAGTTTCAGTCTGTCATTTCTATTCTGTTGTTGTGACTGTGGCAAGTCATATAATAGGACTTAGAAAGGGAAGGAACCTTCCAAATCATTTAATCCAAGGAGGTTTTAAAGGAGATACCCAAGTGGATGGGAAATGGTCTAAGATTACTTTTGAAGGTCTCCACTCACTTCACCACTCTGAATCTCTCTCTACTTCACAAGAACGTTGTGAGATCAAATGAGATGTCTATTAAGTATTTTGTAATGACAAAGTGCCATACAAGTGAATTGTCATTAACACAACTCCTACCGTTCTATACTTGGCTTGGGTTGCAAAAGAAGACCACAACCCAGAAATTGGGAGGAAAATATGTGTATGATGGCTAGCTTACTCTACAGTAGAAGCCTTTCACCAGTACCATACTCCAGAACAATCACACAAGATTCTTCCAATAGGAAGAAGTGGAGGAAGAATGAGGTAAGTGGGAAGAAACATCGAAAGGGACGATACATACCCAAGGTCCATTAAATCTCTGAGGAAGGAAGAACAAAGAATATTAGTCCCTGACTTCTAGAAGCTTGTATTTCAAAGAGAAAACACATGAAACCTAGTTAAGTAACAATGTAAGGCAGTATTCAACTAAAATTAAATTCAACATTTGAATGCCAGATAAGTGCAAGCCACTTTAAGAGACAGCGTACTAAGAGCTGAGGGGGCCATATAAAACAGGATATGATGTAGTCCTTAGGAAGTTACAATCTAGTAAAATGGAATAAAACATGAACATAAATATAATACAAATAGGATGGAAGTACACAAGAGAGATCAGTCTGAGTTGGGACAAGTGGATGAAATTAGTGAAAGCCACATGGAAGGGATGATGTTTAAGCTGCTCTTTTTACTTATGCAAAGTGACTAAATTCACAGGATCACATATTTTGACCTGGAACGGATCTTAGAGGCCACCTAGTCCAAAGCCCTCATTTCACAAATAAGAAACTAAGCAAGACAAGTTAACTAGCAGTTGCAGTAGCCAATGCATTAAGTGACCAGGTAGGTGGCAAAATGAATAGAAACGGGAAAATAAGTTCAAATGCAGGTGTTATTTCATGGGTAGAATCAACTTGAAGTGGTTGAATGGGAATAAATGAGGAGTGATTTTGACTACATGATTTTTGAGTCTGAGGAGCCAGGAAGAATGGTTTTACTGATGACAGAGAAATCAGGAAAGGAAGGCAAATTGGACAGATTGAGTTTGAGACATCAATAGGATTTGCAAATAGAATGAAAGTTCCTTGAGGACAGTACTGGCATGGGGAAACTGTGGCCTTGAGGACACATGTGGCCCTCTAGGTCCTCGAGTGCAGCCCTTTGACTAAATCTGAACTACACATTTGTTCTGTAAAATTTGGCTTTATAGTCAAAAGTCAAAAGGTCTTCCAAGGACCTAAAAGGCCACATGTGGGGCTTGTGGCTACAGGTTCCCCACCCTGGCCTGGTACTTAAGAAATGCTTAACTGTCAATATCTTACAATTAGATAGATATATAGAACCCAGCTCAGGTAAAAGATTGAGCTAGAAAAGTGTTATCAGGATAACAAAAGTAGTGGAAGTCATGAGTCACAATCAGTTTGAAAAGCAGGAAAAAGCATAGAGCAGTGTAAAGTTCTGAGCCTTTCATAATATCTAATGTTTAGGAGGTAAAGGAACAAAAAGGTAATCAGTAAAGGAGACCAAAAACTGATGAGTCAGAGAGAAGAGCTGGAAATGTGCAGTGGATGCCTCAGGGAAGACTACAGAAGTCTAGTCAATTGTGTCAAAGACTGCAGATGTCATTGAGGATGAAAACTGAGGTCAGCGCATTTGTCAAGGTGGGAACGGGTGACTTTTGAGTAGTTTTAGGAGAAAAGGAGAAATCAGGTGTCATAGAGTTAAGAAGAGATAATAAGAAAATGAGGACAGCTAGGTGACAAAGTAGACTGAGTGCCAGGCCTGGAGTCAAGAAGGCCCGAGTTCAAATGTAGCCTCAGACACTTATGGTGGGAGCCTGGGCAAATCACTTAACTGTTTGCCTGTTTCTTCATCTGTAAAACCGAACTAGGTAAAGAAATGGCAAACTCCAGCATCTTTGCCAAGAAAACCCCAAAAGGGGTCACAAAGTCAAACACAACTGAATAAGAAAACGGGTAGGTATAAATTAGCTCTGATAGAAACGTATTGTCTTTTATATATCTTATAGGTTCAAATATTTCTATGAAGATAATTCTCCAATCTACATATAGAACTCATTTGCACCTGGATGTGCCATTAGTATCTCAAATTTAGCATGCCCAAAACAGCATCTTCCACTATGAACCTACCTCACTTCCATTCTAAGGTGCCACCATCCTTCCAGTCCCCCTCATTTACAACCTAGGAGTCAATCCTCTACTCTTCAGTCACCTTCCCCATACCCAGTTGCCAAGTCAATGTACTCTACCTCTATACCTTCCACTTCTGTCCCCTCTAAATTCACACTAACTCAAACCCTCTTCACTTCCAGCCTGGGCTGCTTCAGGAGTCTGTAATTAGTCTCCCTACACCCAGCCTCTCCCCTCTGTAATCCATCCTCCACAGCTACCAAACGTATATTGCTAAGGGGCAGGTCCTGCCCAAGAAGTTTCAGTGGTTATTCTTTCTGGGAGAAATTCCAACCTCCTTTGTTTGGTATTTGTAAAGCCCTTCATAAGAGATTCCTTATAGGCCAATTCATATAATCCTCCTATGCTATGTTCCATACTGGCCTATGGGCTGTTTCCTGTACATGATATCCCTTTCCCTTCTGGAGAAAGGTGTTCTCCATTTCTGGCATGCTCTCCTTTCTCATTCCTATCTTTTGGACCTCCTAGCTGCCTTCTAGGTTCAGCTTATGCAGCCTCACACAAAACAACTTTGCCTATTGCCCCAGTGGTTGCTAATATCCACCATGCCCCCAAATTATGTTGTATATATTTTGTATTTGCTCATCACTGCACATTACTTCCCTCCAGAAATAATAACATTATCATTAAGTAAATCTTGTATTATATAATCATTTTTCTCCAGAAATAATAACAATAATGTAAGCTCTTTGAGGAAAGGGAGTGTTTCATTTCTGTTTTTGTATCCCCATCACGAACAGTTTGAGACCCTTAGTAAGTGCTAGGTGAATTAAAGTGAAATAAATAATATTAAAGAGAATCAACAAAATCAAGCAGTAAATTCACACTTGCTAGATGACTATCTCCTTCACCCCATTCCTCTACCACACACCTCCTTCCTAGAAGAAGAGAGAAGTTACTTCAACAAGAAAACATCATATAGGATAAACAAGGGATCCAGCTTTATTCACTGTCAATATTTGGGGAAGAAGTGGAGCCCAACATAGAAAAAAGTCCAGCGGGGGAAAAAAAATCACACTGGAAAAAAGGACAAATCTGAGGAAGAAAGAGCTGCCCCAGGCCCAGGGGACAACAGTTCCTCTGACTGGTCCAAAAGACAGGAAGGGCCTCAGAGGAGTGCAACAGATCGTGGAGAAATTTGGCTCTACTGAGGAAGAGGACCCCGAAGTGGACCACGAGGGGGTACTGGTGGACGGGGGGAGGGCCGGGGTGGAGGAAGGGGTCCTCTCTGGTAGCCATAGGGTGGAGGTCGAGGAGGACCGCTGTATCCGTGGGGGGGCATTAATGGAGGAGGTCCTCGCATACCATGGGGAGGCATGGGGCCTGGGTGACCTAAGTGAGAAAAAGAAAGAGGTTAAAGATAACAAGAAACACAGACTATATCAGCGTGAGGCACATTTTGGGAAAAGACAGGAGATATGGAAAGGTAAAGAGAGGATGGTAGGTGGGGAGTAAAAGACTTAAGAAAGGAGAAAGTATGAGGTAGGCAGGAGTCTACTCACCCATGGGAGATCCAAAAGGGGGTCCTCGGGGTGGCATTCCCATAGGAGGGGGACCAGGATGGGGCATTCCTGGTGGTGGTCGTGGAGGAGGCTGTCCCCCTGAGCCTGGGGGTCCTGCATGGGGGTGTCCCAAGCCATGGGGACCATGGTGGGCGAGCTGCATTTGAGACATACCTAGACAAAAGAAAGAAGACATGAGAATGAAATGGAGAGGATAAAGGGGAAGCTAAGGTTATGGAAAATAGAAGAGGAACAGAAAGCAGTCCAAAAGAAAAACAAAGAAGTAAAGGGATGAGAGAAAAGGAGAGGAAGATTCACGTGGAGAATAAAGTTGGTAGGTCTTACTCACACTATCTTTCTCGAAGAGAAATAGAAAATTGAATAGTTAAAATAGAAAAACCATCTATTCTCACAAGTTCTTTCTACAGGATCACATATCATCCCAAAAACAAAATTAGGAATTGGAGAGGTTGAAAGGATAGGAGGGACAGGGAAGAGCCAAGAGCACAGATACGGACAAAAAGAGAAAAGAAAAAGACAAAAAGAGACAAAGATCCAAGACATAATCCCCCTACCACCTCCCTATTTGACCCTTTCATTCCCAGCACAGAACACCTACCGGGATGAGGCATCCCACCTGGTGGGAATGGATGGGGATGTGAATGGCCATGTCCAGGATGTCCTGCCCCCGGGGTTCCTGCTGATGGAGGGCCATGGGCTCCAGCCCCAGGTGGCATAGGTGGGGGAGGCATTGCTGGGGGTATTCCTGGAGGAAGGGCTCCAGGAGGTGGCACTGGAGGTGGGAATGAGCCTGGTGGGGGCATTCCTAAGAAAAAATGGAGAAAGAGGAGTCTGTATCAAAAAAAAAAAAACAGGACAAAAACTTTGTCCCACCATGTCCCTACACCCACCTGCCACCTAGGAGGTAAATTTCTCCCCACAAATTACACATACAGTAAGGGGCAATTTAAACAAATGAAACATCTACAAGCTCTCCAAGAAACCCTACCACATTTACTATCCCTAAGCCTCCCATCACCACACAATGACCATCTGTTCTCTCTCCCAGTCCCTCCAGCCTTAACCTAACCCTCACTTCCACAGACCCAGCCCTCGGTTTACCTGGTGGAGGAAGCCCAGATCCCAACGAAGACACAACAGGATTGGGGGCAGAGGGTGGGGGTGGTGCATCAGCAAACAGCTGATGGGGCCGATCTGCCTGAGACAGGGGGTTCTGCGCTGCCAGAAGTCGCTCTGCGGCAGACCCGTGACGTTCCCCCTTAGAGTCCTTCTTGAAGGCATAAGATACTGTGATAGGTCGATTACACAGATACTGCCCGTTCATGGCCTCAATGGCCGCGTCGGAGGCATCGAATGACGCGAAATTGATAAAGGCATAGCCCTTGGAGTTGCCTGTGTCGGGGTCCCGCATGATCTTGGGAGTCTGCAGAATGACCCCGAAGGCGCTGAAGGTGTCGTAGAGCAGCTTCTCATCGATCTCGGGGTCTAGGTTCCCGATGAAGATGTTGGCCCCCACATCCAGGTTCTTGTTGTGCGCAGATGCTTTGTTCACCCGAATGGGCTTCCCATAGAGCTTGATCATGTTCATGATCTTAATAGCGTAGTCTGCATCCTCCTCGCTCAGGAACTCCACGAATCCATAGCCTGGGGAGGGAGAGGAGTCAGAATGGGATCCCACAAAAAGCGCCCAGCACACCATGCAGGGAAAAGAAATCGGGGCCACTGGCTCTTTACAGACGGCCCCATCGAGGCACGGGCTGGGGGGACCCCCTCCTTACCTTGGTGCTGCCCCGTGACTCTGTCCTTGGGCATGTGAGTGTTGACCACCGGCCCAGCCTGCAGAAAGAGCTCCCACAGCAACGGCTCACTGACCTTCTCGTCCAGGCCCCCCACGTACACAGTGGCATCTGTGGAGCGAAAGGGGCGTGGCCATGAATGGGGGGGGGGCGCGAGGCCAGGAAGGAGGGGGCGACGGAGCCCCAAAGGGGGCGCGACACGGGGGAGGGGGGAAGTCTGACCAAGGCTGGGCCACAAAGGAGCGGCCACCAGACGTCACTCGCTGGGCCCCACGCCGCCTCAGGCGGCTTCTCCACGGCCCCGGGGGCAGGTGCGTGGGAAACTCGGGGAGCCCTCCCTTCCCGCCCGCCTCCACCGGACCAGCTCTGCCAGGGGTTCGCGGAGGCCACTGGGCCTCCCCGACGCGGCGACGCCTCTTCCCCAGTCCCGGATCCCCTCGACGAGCTAGGCTCGGGCCCGTGCGGCCGCGAATCCCGGCTTCCCGCCTCCTCCCCACTCACCCTGATTCCGTTCGGAGATGGGCCCCGCCGCCATACTGAATGAGCTCCCACCGTCTCCAGGCAGCGGCCCCGCACCGGGAGCGCTTCCGCTTCCGGGGCACCGGCAGGGGCGGGGCTGCCGGAGGAAGACAAGCGCTAGACGCGGCAGCGGCCATCTTGGAAGCTCCGGGCGTAAGCAGCCATGTTGGCTGAGCTGGCGCGGGCAGCCTCGGGGGGTGCTGGGAGTCAGTCACGTAGTGTCTGGGCGGAAGGGCCAGTCAGAGGCCTCCTTCACGTGATTTCAGGAAGGGGATAAATAACGGTTCTCTTCCCCCCACTCCCAGCCCAGACCATGAACAACAGAAATCTGAACGTCATCAAACTTTATTTCTCAAAATGACTAATCACATGATCTTGACATTCTGACCTCCACAGTTTAACTTAGTCTCCCTTCCCTCATCCCGAAATAGCGGTATGAGGTCGACCCCCAAATCAAGGTCAAACGTGATCAGGCCCTTGAGAAGTGGTTCCTTGCTTACAGATACCGAAAGGTTCCCTTTCCTCTTAACATAGCGGCGCTGAAACATTGCCATAGCAACGGGGGGCGTTTCCGACCCCAAACCAGAGTTTGGAGGGGTGAGGCAAATGCGGGGGGCAAAAGAGGGCATGTGGAGCTGGAAAGAGCATAGGGGCCATCCAGCCCAACCTCCCCTCAAGTCTACGGCTGAGTAAACTGAGGCCAGGGAGGTTTAGTAACCTGGAAAGGGCCCTAAAGTTGACCGCTTTGCTGAAAAACCGCAGACGCTGTCACGTGGCCTCCCAGTTGGAGCCGCCGCCGCCGCCCACCTGGCTCCCAATCCATCGAGACCAACCCCACCACCTACTGGCATTAGCTGCGCTCTCCACCCGTACAGCTCCAGCCCTTACCCCAGCCTGGCATCCCAGCACTCAGAATGCCGGCTGTGAAAGATAGGCTAAGGGGCATTGATCATACAAGATGCTGAGAGTCAATGCCTAGCCTCCTTCTCGGGACAGATGCTGAATCGCCTGACTCTGTGGTCTAGCCCACAGATATCCTGCAAGGCTCCCTTGAGTCAGCAGGGTTGTAGTGGATAGAGCAGTGGGTCTAAAGTCAAGAAGAACTGAGCTCAAATCCAGCCTCAGATACTTATCCCTATGTGACTTTGGGCAAGTCACAATCTCTGTGCCTCAGTTTCCTAAAACTGTAACATGGGAATAACAGCATCTACTTCACCAGTCGCTGTGAAGATCAGAATTAGCTAATATCTGTAAAGCCCTTAGCACAGTGCCTAGCACATAGTAGGTGCCATACACTTATTCCTTACCCTCAATTAGGCATCCTCCCTGGATGTTGCAGTACAATTTTGGAAAGTATGCATCATATTTGCACATGCACATTGAGCATATTAGTATATGCATTGCCTGTATGTGACCCAGTCGGCTAGCATTTATAAAACACCTATGTGCCAGGCAGGCTGAGGATCCACAAAAAGGCAAAAATCAGTCCCTGCCCTTGAGGGCTTCCTGGTCTAATAGGGAGACAAAATTCAACTATGTATAAACAAGATATATACAGGATAAATTAGGGGTAGACTCAGAAAGAAGGCACTAAGATTAATAACTGGGAAAAAATGTCTTGAAGAAGGAGGGACATAAGGGACAAAATACTAAACTAATTCCATTAGAAATTTGATTTGATTCCCTCAAGTTCCCAAGTGTGTATCACATTTGCATTAAACTATCTATGACAAAGCAAGTGACTACAAATCTGGATTTAAGGAGTAAACTTGTTATCCATTTAGAACCATCCCTTTTTCTCTTTGTTATCCTCAATTAAAGATTTGTTCCCATAATACCTCCCATGAACTTCTGAACTTTCAGGAGGCCTAAGACTGGAACTTCCAAAAATTCAGATTTTAGCTTCCTTCACAGAGTTTGGTCTTTGGCCCTAGCCTGACCTCCAACACAATTGAAACTCTTTCACAGTAGGCTTTGAAAAATCACAGAAAAGTCTAACATAGGCCATTTACTAACTTTGTACAAGAAGCCCCCTGTAATTGGGCCCCACTTTAATTCTCACTTGGTCCCTTCTCCTTATTGCTTTATTTCCCCTGAAACTGATATTGGGTGTTGGGTAATGAACGGTCAGTCAGTTGGATGAAGATGCCTGTACCCACATAGCATTCCCACAATACAAGATTTTCTGTCCCCATTTTCCCAACTTTATCCTAGCACTTAGTCCCACATTTCTCTTCTCAGAAGCAAAATCCATAGCTTGTATAAATACTGTTCATTGATGGTTTCTGTAAATAAAATGTCACTACAAAAATATCTATATTTGGAAGTGGTAGAGTCTCTCCCAATCCCATTCAGAGGCTATAGAGGGCTAGGCCTGGAGTATAAGAGGCCTGATTTCAAATGTGGCCTCAAACACTTAGCTGTGTGACCCTGGACAAGTCACTTAAACTCTATTACCTCAAATGTAAAATTAGGATAAAAATAGCATCTACTATGCAGGGTTGTTGGGAGAATCAAATGAGATTACATTTATAAAAAGCACTTAGCCCAATACCTAACACATAGTAAGAGCTATTCCCTTTCTTTCTCTCCTCCATTTTATTTTCATAGAAAGCTGTGAAGAAAAGAACTAGAAATTAAGAAGTATAGAGGCAGGAAGAATGAAAATTAGGAGTAGGTCTGTGGGAGCCATATTGGTGAGAGTCACAACCAGAATCTCCACTTCAAATACCATACAACCGTAAACATACACAAAGGAGTAAAGAAGGGTTAAGATCCTAAATAATGAGATCATTACACACACACACACACACACACACACACACACACACACACACACACACACACACACACACACACACACACACACACTCACTATCCCAAATGCCTTAGTGCAGGTTTAAGCTGTTAAAGCTTAAACCAGACTTTTGGGACACCCAGTACATATAATATTTTAGAGATTAAGGAAATGAGGTCAAGCAAAGTGCTTTGCTCAAGGTGGCACAGAGTCAGAGACAGGACAAGAACACCTGGCTCTCTGGAGCCCTGGTCCTATGTGCTTCCCAATGCACCAAACAGCCAGCTAGCCCATTTTAAAATAAGACTAGATCTCTAAGGGGGGGAGGGCCCAAACAGCTTGTTAAATCTTATTAAGTTTGTTTGGTGGTTGGAGAAATTAGGAGGGTGGAGGTTAAGGCAAAGGGAAGATCTGGCAGACCAAAAAACCCTACAATCCTGAGGAGGGCCAGACATCTCAACGGGATGGAGAAAGTGGGGTCTCTGGGTCTTTGTTCCTCTGAGCTCCAGGTGATGCTCCTGGTGACCATGTCCTCAGCAATTCCTGGAGCTGAGCCAGCTCATCCAAGAGTTCAGAGATTGTTGGGGCTGACAGACCCGTCTGAAGGAGAGAACAAAAAAAGATGTCACTGTATATTTGTATGGCCACACCACCCACTTGGTGCCTTCACTGTTTCTAATATTTCCTCCAACCCCTTGCAGTTCCAGATTTCACCACACTGTTTCAGCATTATAACAAATATCTTACATTCAATGCTTGCTCCTTGAAAGGATGCTTCAGTTTTTATCCTTTGTCTCCCCTATGCCTGACTCACAGAAGGGACATAACATAAATACTTGTTGATTGATGTCTTAACCACCCCCCTGCCCTGCTAAATTTCCTTCTCTTAGCCTCCACTTGCCACCCCACATTCCTGCCTTTGTATACCAGCCCTACCTGGACTTCAGGTCGCCCTCTTAGGTAGCAGCGTCTCCAGAGTCTAATCTGGGGCCCTAGGAATCCAGGCAGCAGAAGTCCCGGAGGCAAAGGGGTAGGCCCCCAGTGAGGAGGGAGTCCCCACTCCTGGTCAGCCAGGCTATCAGAGGATGTATTGTGTCGAAGGAGCCATCGTGATGAGGACATCAGTGAGGAAAAACCATCCCGCCAAGGACAGAGCTGGTTCAATGGGGTCAGAGTTCCCCGAGAGAAGAGGAATATGGATCGTGGAGGGCCAGGGGTCACTGAAGTTGGCTACAGGGAAGTGGGGAGTTAGCTCACTACCAAGCATTCAGTCCTAGAGTTTCAGCACCTCACTGTGGCCTCATCTACCCTCCCCATGGATTAGGGCGAGACTTCAGAAGGACAAATGGAAGAAGAGGGAATATTGAATTAGGGGTGGCTTCTTCATAGGCTGGATGGGGAGAAACTTGAGAACAAGGAAGAAGACAACCAAACTGCCTCTCATCTCCTTCTAGAGAGCCTGCCCCTTAGGGACTCTTGGAGCCAGGAGAGTCAAGTGCAAAAAGCTCAAGACATTGTTTCTTCCCCACCCTCCTAATTCTCTCTCTCCCATTACAATGAGACTTACCTGTTCTTTAGGGGAATAAGAATCTGAGTGGTGCTGTGGTTCATAACAAGGGTTATAGAATTGAAGTATCTGCTGATGGCTATATCGAAGACCCCAGTCCCAGACAGTCATTGATCTGGGGCCAAGCTCTCCAACTGGAGACTGAGGGGATCCTGGCGTATAGACCTGGGTATAGGAGCCGAACTAGGTAGAGGAAAAAAAACAAAGATGACTAGGTAGGCCTCAGAAACTCTATCATCCTCTCAGATCAGAGGGGTAGTAGTATATAAAGCAATACCTACACACACACACACACACACACACACACACACACACACACACACACACACACACACACCAACACTGCCCCCCCCCCAAAAAAAAAAAATCAGAGATCTTGGAATCTCAGTAGCTAGAGGGTTCTAACAAAGATCACAAAGTCACTGAGCAGGTATCTTCCCTTACTTTTTACCCTTTTCCCATTTTCTTAGCACCCAACAAAAAAAGCTCATGATTAAAACTCAGCAAGAGTAGCCGAGGAAAAACAAAGAGAGAGGGAATCACTAACCTGTCCACTCTGCTTTGCCCGTTCCCAGGGGGTGTCTCTCAGGAAGGTGGGATTATCAGGAACCCTGACACTATCATGAAGGGCCAGGAGGAAGAACTCTGAGAATTCAAACTCTGCTGGAAACTGATGAACCAGCTGCCAGAGGCAGTCAAGGAAAAGAAGGAACACTGGGGCCTGGAGTAGGGGAATTGAAAGTTAAAGGGTCTCATTAGGGACTGCTGATGAGGATTTAAAAGTAAACAGGGAGTGTTGTAGGGCTCTGAGACTCCAGACCTCTTCTCACCCTCACCTGTTTAACACTGTTCCAAGGCCCTCCATACCCCTTCCATTGATCTCTCCAGTCAATCCAAATCAACTTCACCATCCCCTCACCTTCTCAATATCACCCAATTCCCTCTCACCTCCTCACTTCCCCCGGACCCTCCCAGACGGGTCAGGAAGGGGTGTCCAGCTGCCACCCACTCTCGCTGGACAATGGTCTGGAGGCCATGCAGGGTCCGAGCACCAGGGGCTGAGAGCAGCTGGACAAGTGAAGAGAGGAGGCCATTGAGGTCACGGTCACCTTGTTCTGGGAGGTAAAAAGGGAGATTTAGTAAAGTGTGGGGATCAAGAGGTGAAGATAGAAAGAACAGAAAGGGCATTATAAAGTTGAAAGGAAATGGATGCAAGTGAAAGGAGTGAGAAGGAGGATGGGAGAAAAACAAATCAGGATAAAAGGAAGAAACAGGCATGGAAATCGGATCCTGGAGGTGACTAGCACAGAGATGTCACTGGCCTTTCGGAGACAGGACCTAATGAGAAAAGAGTGTGGTAAAGGGTGAATGACAATGTCTAGGGGAGAGAAAAGTCATCTGCTGATCATCATGGTGAAGAGTGAGTAAGGACTGAGAGAGCTCGAGAGATTTCAGTTGTTCTTGCTGCTTTCCTCTTGTCCTTCCTTATGCCCAACTGAGACTGATGGAGAAGGGAGAAGAGATCTCAAGAACATCTTTTAAATGATTGGACAGCAGAGAACAAATGGACTTCTGTGTCACCTTCCCTGAAAAGACTCCAATCTTGTGGCCCGGAGACACAGAGGCAAGGGAAGAGCAGGGACAATCTGGGGATTTACCTTGAAGGACTACAGATCGGACCCTGGAGGTGACTAGCACAGAGATGTCACTGGCCTTTCGGAGACAGGACCTGATAAGAAAAGAGTGTGGTAAGGGTGAATGACAAGGTCTAGGGGAGAGAAAAGTCACCTGCTGATCATCATGGTGAAGGTAGGAAGCTGACTGTAGCATTTTGTCATCTTTTTCTGCCAAAACTAAAACATAGCTGCTTCCAGGAAGAAGAAAGTAGTTAAGTCTGGAGGGAGTCTGGAGGAGCTCACGGAAGACCATGGAGGGGGTCCAGGTTAAGGGAAGGTGTGCAGGTTGGCAGACTATAGGAAGGGAATGATCACCTGACATGGTCCAGCCACCTTGTTCCCTCCAGAGCTGAAAGCCATTTTTCATCAGCTGCATCTAGTTGAGAAGAGTCAGAGGAATAGGGAGGGTCAGGAAAGTTGAGAATTTGGGATTCAAGGCTCAAGAAATTAGGTTCAAGTGTTAAGGAAGAACAGAATCAGTCATCAGAGTCAGAAAGAATAAGTAGGTCTTCAGGATCCCACTGAAATGAGCCCATCCTTCTAATAGGTCAAAAGGTCAATAGATCAGTGGGACAATGGTCACTCATCCAGAGTAGACAAAAGAATCGGTAGGTCTAAGAGTCATATGTTAGAAGTCAACCTTACCAGGAAGGCAGAGGGCACGAAGCCTCAAGTGGGCAAGTTGGATATCTGCAAGGCTGGGTAGCTCATCCATAGTATCCACCAGGACAATGTCCGAATGCCCAGCCTGAAGTAGTAACTCCACTGCCCTGTGAGTGCAAAGAAGAGGGTGGGGAACAAAGAAGCATAATGAATCTTGGCTGTCCCCTGACTCCCAACCAGATTCCTCCCCTCAGACCTCTCCTTTACCTGATGTCCTCCCTATTAGGATCACTGGCTTCATAAAAACCACCAGAGCGGAGAAGATCACTTCCTCCAGGGTGATGCCAGGATAGGCGCTGTAAATGGTGGGGTGGACTCCAGTCTCAGACAGGTCATTATAGGGAAGAGAAACTCCTTGCTTCCTCTTCCCACTTGTCCCAAAGGACCCCAAACCCACTTCCCTGACCCTGATCCCCACACTAACCGGTCCACGGCCCTGATGGAAGTGACCAAATGCCTTTCTGACTTCACTGTCCAGTGTCCGTCTAGGGACCCAGAAGTATCGAGGGAGACTGTGGAATTGAAAGTAATGTCACTGCTTGGCACAGTGACCTCATAGTATGGCAATGATGTCTAGAATTGGGGGGGAAGGTAATCCTAGAAGAGTGTCATGTTTAAGGGAATGATGGGTTAAGGGGTACCATGAAGGTATCTCCAGGAGCCATGTTGAACGTTTAGCCTTAGGTTGGAAGGATTGGCTGAGCATGCCTACTAGAAGATAGAGACATGAGAGTGTTGGATTCACCTGGTAGATACATCGAACCTCTCATTTACTGTGCTGACCCTCCAGCCTCTGGCGCCATGCTTTTTCCGTTCAGCCTCCCAGTCCTCAGGGGTCTCTAAGAGGGGAACAGGTGGCTCTCTGGAGCCCAGGCCACAACCTAGAGAAAGAGAAGTACGGGTCACCTCACCCTTTGTCTCCAGCCAGACTAGACCCTAGACCCCAACCACCTAGGCCTCTACCTTCCTGATTCCCTCTGTCCTACCCCAGATCACTCTCCATCCCCTCCCAAAGACCTTCTACTCACAAGCTTTGCTCAGAGTCATTCCTTCATACTGTTGGGCTTGACTGTTCTGGGCTCTAGCCTGGATAATAGCCATGGCCACCTGTGGAAGAAATGACCACCCCACCCCTTTGGCTCAGATCAGAGTGGGGAATAGAAGGGAATAGGATTTATGTTTCTCTCCATTTCTTATCAGAATAAAAAGAACAGTCTCTGTAGAACTGTGAGCTGATAAGTCATAGAAACAAGGGTTAGAAAGGCAGGCAGATTTGAGAGGATCTGTGGTGTACAAGAGGGGTTCTTAAGCTGGGGTCCGTGGACCCTCACATATTTCAGAGGGTTCATGAACTGGATGGGAAAAAATTATCTTCATTTTCACTAACTTCCAACTGCAAGTCTTTGTTTCCTTCAATTATGAATTAAAAAAAAAAAAAACCACCTTATCTGAAAAAGGGTCCATAGGTTTTACCAGTCTGCTAAAAGGCTCCATTAACACACACAAAAAGGTTAAGAAATGCTGGTCTACAATATAGTTAAAAGAGATTCCTATTAGGGATCAAATGGAATCACATGGAGAAAGCTTTGCAAACTATAAAGCGCTATGTAAATGCTAACTATTTTAATAATAATAATAATTATTATTATCCTAAAGGAAATTTTATGGAGTTGCCTGGTCAAGGGAGTACATCTCCAGAGGGAGTAACAGGAAAGGAATGAGTCATATGGGTCCTTTTGGAGATAGGGGTGTCTTACCCTAAAGGCGAGAGGCTCCAGTCCCCCCTCTCCAAAGCCAACTCTTAGAAGCCGGAAGTCTCGTCCATGAATTAGAATTTCATCAGGCATGAACTTGAGCAGAGACCCTGGACGAAGGATCTGGGGCCTGCCTAGGCCACTTACTAAGTCAAGTGTTAAAGGTCATTAAATATTATAACACAGAAAAGGGGCCCTCCCTACCTGAGGGGAACTCTTCCAGCCCATCCATCCTACTCATACCCGGGAAGTATGGAGAGAGGGAGTCTCCCACACCTCCAGCTGCACCCTCTCACCCAGCTTCTAAAACAGTCCACTCTTTTCAATTACCAGCTTCCAACCTTCCAATGTTGCTGAGGGCAAAATCATAGTCACTGCTCAGTATAGAGTCCTAAGAGAGAAGAATAAAGCAAAGGAGTTGTAAAAAGACATTTTTCTGACTCCACCTTTACATCTACGATCCTATAGTTTTCCCCAGATACTCCCCTACCCAGGGCAGGTCTGGTCCTCTGGGACAGACACCCTGAAAATTATCCCGGCAAGAGAAGGCTTCCTGCCCCACCCTCTCCCAAACAGGCTTTATTAACCCTTCTTATCTCCCCTTCCTACTTTGCTCCACCAATCTCCTTCGATTTTCTTCCCTGCTCACCTGCCTCCCTTGCCAGCCTTGGGGACGGAACAACACTCTCTGGTTGGTACATATCAGGGTCCCAGGCAATTCAGGTTCTAGCCCCCTTCTCACTCCTGGTGCCCAGGCCAATACCTGTTCCCCTTATTGGGAAGAAGAAGAGGGGGGAAGATGAGTCATGTAGGAGAAAATTATTCCCTTCTCAACAAATCTTCTTCCATCTATCCTAAACCACAACCTTTCTCCTCGCTACAAGACCAAAAAGAATGCTGAGAGAAGAATAAGTTTCTTCCCCTATTCTGAGCTCTTTGAAAAACACAAACCAAACCAAAACAGGGGGTTAGAGAAAAGGTCACTTCATAGATGCCCACCATCTTCTAGGTGAGCCCAAGCTTACAGTAGCTCTGAACAGAGAAGGCAGGAAGGTCTATACTGGGGGAATCACAGTGGGGTGAAGACCCCGAAGAGAGGAAGGTTGGAGAAGATTGAAGTTCTAGGGCATTGCCTAGAGTCAGGGGTATTAAAGGGTACCTGGGAGGCATCGAAGGGCTGGGCAAGTGCTGGTCTGTGGACTCCTTGGCTCTTCCATCCCACTCACCTGCATGGACTTTGAGCGTAAGAGCTGAAAAAAAAGTTCATTTGTAGTTAATTCCAGATCTTACCCCACCCCCACCCCCATCTTCCCTATCTCCCATTTGGGCAGTCAGTGTGGGGCGGCATGCACAAGATCTGGGATGAAGGGTACAACAGCCAGCTCTTTTCCAAGTCAATATTCAAATACTCAAGGGAAACTGAGGTCTAGATATGATAAGGGAAGACAGGTCTGGGGTGGGGCAGCATAAGGGGAAGAACTGGTTAATGGATAATGAAAAAGTGAACTTGAGACTTGGAAGAAACACCGAGGCATTGAGAAATCCAGCAACAGTTAGACCAAACTTATTCCGAAGTCAGATACACCCTCCATTTCACAGCTCCCACCCCAGCCTCCCTGCCACCCCCCCTGAAGCTCCCCTTCTTCTTACCCCCATCTCTGGCTCCTTCTGTGGGGGAATGTTGAAGCTCCGGCCCCGGCCCCCCCACCACATCTCCCTGGCTCCATTCAGGGGAACTGAGGGATGGGGAAGGGAAGGGGGGGGGATGTAGGGAGACTCAGGGAAGTCTTGGCCCAAGTGAAGGAAGATTGAGTCCTAGGGAAGGGAAGAGATGGGTACTGGGGGTGGAGAGGGGGCAAAGCCAAAAAGAGGTTTTAGACAGAGCTCTTCCCTGGGGTAGGGGAGAGAGAGCTTTGGTTGGGGGGCGACTCAGGGTCCTCTGGAAACTTCAGACTACTCCGGAGACTGGGGGGGGGGGGTAGGGGTGGAAATGAGATGCCCTGCCCCTTAAAGGGGAATACACACAATTGGAGCCGAGTTTGGAAAAGGGTTTTAAGAGAGTAGGCTGGGAAAGTAAATTTGGGGGTGTGCATGAGTCTGTGGGAAGAGTTCTCCAGTCCACTTTCTACTGATTAGCACAGAGGAACAGAATTGCATGAACGCTTATAATTTGGGTCAGGGGGAAGGTGTCTCGCTGAATCTGGACTTCTTGAGGCACAATTATTTTGTGTATCTCTAACTCCGTGTGCTGCAGTAGTCGCCCTTTTTATGGAAAGAAGAAAAATAAGGCATTCTTCCTTCCCTCATGCTATGGGGGGGGGAAGAAGTTGGGCCCCTGGAGATTTCCCATCACACTCAGAGACATAAGGATGAGATATCAAAGGAGGCTAGGGCAGAAAGAAAAAGGAATATACCCTGACTCTGTGCTTTAGTTGTTGGGGAGGTAAGGACTGAGCCAAGGAGATAAAACACAAACTCACGTGTGGGACAGACTGTTCCTCCCCCTGGGTCTCCCTTTACCAGTAGCCTGCAGCCAATTGGGAACTAGAGCAGTCTTCAGACACCTCCCTTTCTCTCCCTCCCAGCTCTGAACATTGGATACCCCCACAATCAATGATTCATGTCATGAGCAGCATGGGCTAGGGGCCAGGAAACCTCTCCATACTACTTGGCGCAGTCCCTCAGGATAGGCTCTGGGGTGGGGAATTAGAGGAGCTAGAGGTCACTGGAGAAAAAGAGGCACATAGATCCAGAATGAACATTAAAAAAAAAAAAAAGATGCAAAATGAAATTTTTAAATGAGTGGCCATTTTATTTTGTGTTCCTAGAAACAATTGAGCCAAGTTGGGGAACAGGGACTCTGGAGTCCCGGGTTTTTCCACGCCACCCCACCCCTCCTCTTTTCTAGCTTTGACCTTAAATGTTTTCTGCTTTGGCTGCAGTTGTGGAAATCCTGAAGCTATTATGGAGCCCGAAACAAGTAGTGTGTCTGGTATTGACTCCACACCTTCACAAATTCTGGCGTGCACTAGCTATGGCCCTCAAATCTGGGAGGGAGGAGGCAGTAAGAGGGTGAGTTTCTCCAAGGTATCCATGAAGAAAAAAGGATCAGCTCCTTGTGTCTCTCTCAAACCCTACCATCCTCCCAAGGCTCTTCCCTTACTGTGTCTCTACACTTAGTGGGGGGAAGGAGATCAAGGCAAAGAAAGAGGGGAGCAGAGAGGAATAGAAGACCAAGGTGTTCATGGTAAAGAGGAGAGTGAAGCAGCTTCTGGTCAGAAATGTCAAGAAAACAAGCCAGAGAGTAGTGAATGGCAGCACTGAGTCTGGTGATTTTCACCTGCTTACCAGATTAAGTCTGGCTGTTGGAACCCTGAAGACAATGCTACTCTCCCCCCAGTCCCCAGCTATTACCACTTTCCCAGTCCTTCTCAGGCCACTTCTCAGCCGAGAAGGGGAGGGTGGGGTAGGAGGGGGAAGGGGGTGGGGCTCAGTGAGTCATTTGATGAGTCACAGACCCAGATATAAGCACAGAAACAAGGCCACAGACCTTCGCACCCCCACTCTACCACTGTCGGCCAGCTAGTTTTCCCTAGTCTATTCATTTGGGCACCACCCCCCTTTCCTCACTCAGTACCTTGAAGGGTAAGAATGGAAGGAGAGCAAAAGGACGCTAAACTGGGGAGATTGGAGCATGGAATTATTTGAACTAAAGTCACGACCTCAGGCTTTAAGTGACTGTCCTTTCACCATCTGAAAAGTGGGAGAAATTTCTGGGGCCTGAGTGACTCATTCTGAAGCTGCAGTGCACTTGACTGCAGGGAAAAATAGGAAAAAATAACATGAAGAAAGTGGTATGAGGAAAAGAAATGAGCTGCCCAATGAAGGTCATGACTCAGCTGTGTGTTTGTGTATGGGGGGGGGGAGGGCGGGGCAACCCTAACCTTAACCCTAAATGTCAAAAAGCAGCACTAAGCTTCCCGACCTCCTACCCTGCTCAAACTCCAATTCCCTCTGCTTCGGAGGAAGAACGAACTAATCAAAGAGAAAATCACCTCCTTTCTCCTCCTCTCCCACCCTCTTCCACTGCCATCCCTCCCTAGAGCTTCTGCAATCAAGTGTATTCCTTCCAGGGTTAACTTTACTTATCCTTGTAGGTCAAGTAAAGCCACCATGGATGTTCGTGGAAAGAGGGGGAAGGAGGTGGGTTCCCTCGTTAGCCCTACCCTCAAATTTGAGGCTTGGCTGCTTGCTGAGATTATAGAATGACAATTTCTTGGGTACTAACTAAATGTTTGGAGGTTGAAGAGCTTACTGGTAACCTGCAGAGTGACATCTTTTGTGAACACATGATCCAAAGCCATTTGCTTTTTAAGTTTTTTTTTAATTTTTATTGGTCTGTGAGCTCTAGGGTTTTGCATAAATGATAAGGAATCAGTAAGGGGGAGAGGAGGTAGCACCTGTCCCCCCAACCCCACCCCTTTCACCTCTGGCTCTTTTACAGCAGTAAGTTTAACTAGGAGAGATTTGAGACCTCTCCCCCAAACCCCAAACCCCACCCCCCCCAAATGTGAATGTTTAAAACCTTTTTACAGATTTTTATCAATTAAAAGCTAAACCAATGTTGGGGGGGGGGGGAATCTGGATTAAATCTCATACAACTCTCAAACACAATCAGCAGGGCAACAAGGGAATTTTAGAAAGAAGATACCAGGACTACCCAGAAGATTCTAGGACAGCTCCTACACAACATCCTGGAATCACATGGATAAGATCAAAGAAATGAGGGGGGCAGGGAGGACCAACAGCAAAGGGAAAGGAAGAACCTTGGAAAGCTCCTTGTTCTCAGAACCCCTGAAGCCCTGTACTGCAAAAGTATAAGTGCACTTGGAAGACTGAGATGGGGGCATCCCTAGTCTTGGTTAAAGAATTTCTGCCTTCCTTCCACATATATACCATTCTCAAACTCAAATGAGTTCCAGAGAGATTCTTAGACAGGGCACCCACCTCCATGTCTAAAATACTAATGATACTTTCCTCCCCCCCCCCACTTCTAAAGGCCTTGCAGCTATAGAACAAAAACTTACCCACTGTCATGATCTCATGGCTATCATGATCCCTTCGTCCCTCCTCCCCCCCAAAATCTTTCACACATCTTCCCCTGTAGAAAAATAACTATTAATCTCAGGACCCCTCCTCACATTGAGAAGGGGATGGGGTTTCAATGCCTCAATAAATAATTACCTTCTTCCATTTAAAAAAATAATTTAATTTTTAAGAAAAATCCACAGGGCTTGAAGGAGACCCAACCTACATCCCAACCCATCCTCAGCCAGGAAACTGAGAACCTTTTTTTTTTTTTGAAGGGGTGGGGAAAGGGAGAATTAAAATTACATCTTTATTGGGGAAAAAAAACCACAACACATGCCAGGAGGATTTTTGTAATAATTTCATTTCTATTCTCACTCTCAAATTTAAAAACAAAAAGGTGTCAAACTAGAAGAACCTAACTAGAGTTCAAACTAAAAGAACGATAGAGCATTTTTTTTTTTTTTTGAGGAAGAGGTTTGAAACTTCCTTGGCTTTTTTCTCTTGGGATCTGCCTCCATCTCCTTAGGTCAAGCCCACACTATAAGCTTTCAAGAAGATAACAGAATTATGAAAAAAAAATATTGGGGTGGGGTGGGGGCAGTATGGAAATTTCTGGGATTTCTCACCCCAGGAAAATACACCCCATTTGTCTTTGGATACCTTTGCTTATTTAAAACCAAATAAACATTTTTTTCGGGAGAGTCCAAGATAAAAGAGCCAGAGGCAATAATACAGAAAACAGCAAAGTCAGACTTCAACAAGAAGGGGCTTTGTGGTTGATAAATGAAAGTAAAATACGGAATCACTTCATCTAGTTATGTGCAACTCTTGACATGGAATAAAAGTTTTATACCCCCTCTTCCCAACCACCCTCACTGGACAGCTGGGTAAAAAGCCCCTCTCCTTAATGAAAGTTCCCCAGCTGCATCTGCCAGCAGAAAGCCCTTACCTTTGTGCCCTTGGCATTAGGGGGGAAGCTGAATTAAAAACAAGGACTACATTTTGGAGCAGGTGAGGTGAGAAAGCGCCTCACCCAGCTCTCCAAGAGCTAGGTATGATTATTCTCCTTCTCTGAACAAATCCAAGAATGGGTAATTGCATAGTTGACACCTTTAAAAAAAGTCAAAGAGAGGAAGTGAAGATGGGACCAAGGTCGGTCCTCTGTTTAAAGCTTTTGGAAGTGGTCAGGACCAGAGCCACCTTTTGTGGTTCTGTGGCTTGTGCTTTGTGCAAACTGCGAAGGGCCCCCCATTCCCACAGAAAGGGAGCTGGGTGGCCAGGAAAAGGGATTCATCTAAGGATTAATCAACTCACTGGGAGTAAAGTCTGTGGTGCTAACTCCAAAACAGCATGTTTCACTAATCCCCCACTTCTTGTATAAATTACCTCCACCTCTAAATGTCTCTTCGGTCCTAATATCAAAAATATCTTCTTGTAAATTACTTTTTATTAATTTTCATTTTAAAATAAACTACCCATAAACCTATGGTCAGCTACGGCTCAACAAAAGAAGCCTAGATGTTAATTAAGTTCACTCCCCAGAAGTGAAGAGGAAGGAGAAATGTCACACAAGTAGAAAAAGAAATCTTTTTGTGTGTTTTTCTTCTTTTTCAAACAAATTAGTTCATAAAATAATTTTTCTTCTACTTTAAAGCAGTGTTCCTAACAGGATGGGAATAGCAGGTTTAGAGTTTTTTAGGGTTTGTTTTTTGTTTAACAGTCTTGCCAGTTATCTTTCACCCACCAAGTCAAACCCATATCCCAACCAAACCCCCATGTTTAGTTACTGATACGGCCAAAAATCATGATCTCTACAAGCTATCTCTGCAAAATCCATCCAGAAAAAAACCCCAAACACACGGAAGTTGCTCTTCTGCTTCTATTCCCTCCACAAAATGCTTTAAAACTATGATAATTAAAATTAAAAATAAATCATAACCCCATCAACTGGCAGCTACCTCAACTCAGCTGAACTGTGACCCAGAAAAGGGTTAGGAAAGAACAAGCAACAATCCTCCCCCCAAAATGGAATAAATGACACAGACTTCTTAATTTTTTTTTTAAAAGGAGGAACAGAACCACAGGAAAATGATTTCCTTCCATCTAGGAAATAAACTTTGTGATATACACTAAATACTGCCCTCTTTCCCCACCCCCAACCAGTCACTGGCCCAGTCCTGCTTTTTCCAGAAAGAATCCCTGCCCACTCTCTACCTGAATCCAAACCAGTAGTAAGTTTATTTTAACCTCCCTTCTGTCACATGCTTTTCCAACCTACAAAGAACTTTGGTCTTTTATTCCACCAACCTCAAATCTATTTCTCTGCTATCTTCATGGTGTCCCAACAGCTAACTGTCCTTTAACACCCCAAGAGAGGGTAAGATGGGTTGTTAGGCAGAACCACAACGTCCCCATTTGCTTCTCCTACCTTGACAAACCCAGTACCATGGGGGATACTACTGTTTGTGAGGTACCTTCCTCAGTCCCCCTACCCAGCCCTGGCCAGCTCCTAGCAGCCTGGGCTACCCATCCCTCCAACACCCTGAAGTCTGGGTTGGGTCCCACAGAAGTTATTGCATTAGCCCTACCCACGATGGGCTGGGTCATGATGAGCCAATCAGTTGCGCTTACCTCTCTTTGTTTTGCCCCCTTACCCTCCCAGCTTCCACCCCGACTCAGAATCTGTGTACCAACAGCTCCCCACCCCTTTCCTGCTCCCTCCGTCTCAGTTCCTCCCGGTAGCAGCAGGAGCAAAAGTTGCTGGTCTCGGGGTGTCCATAGAAGCTGCAGTTCGGCTGTTTGCACTTGGTCTGGGTCAGGGGAATCCCCAAGTCTTCCACTGTCCCTCCACCCCATCCACCAGCACCATCTGGCTCTGGGGGCTCCCTGTAGCCATTACTGTAGCTGTCTGCCACACGAAAGGAGGAGGGTAACAATGATCCCCCTGTATTTCCATCCACAGAATGACTGTCTCTCTCCAAAGGAACTGGGTCTTGATGGGGGTAGGGCCGCCCTGAGGAGCACTGTCTAGGAAAGGTAGCATAAGCTGGGAGTCCCCCTCCACAGGGACCCCCTGCCACCTGCCTCCCGAGGTCCTGGCAGTGGGGACCGCCCCCAGCTGGCCTAGGAATAGTGAAGCCCCCAGGGGGGCTGGCAGAGAGCACAGCCTTGGGCTCTGGTGGGGAGGGCCTCACAAGCTCTTCTCCCCCATCTGGCTCGGGTTTCTTCGCTGGGGGGGGCCCACTTCCACCCCCTCCATTCATTTTCCTTTCTGCCTCTTTCTGCTTCTGCTCAGCCTGGAATCTCTCCTCAGCATCTGCCAGGTAGCGCTGAATCATCTCCTCCTGGTACTGGTGTCGGTGACTCATCTTCAGGTTTCCAGCAAAAATAAACTTCCGTTCCCCCTGCATTGCAATTCTCATAATGCTCAAGCTCAGTCTCACCTCCTGGCTATACTTGCTCCCTCCATCACCTGGAGACTCAGGTGTGGGCTTTTCAGACGCACCGACATCCCCAGATGTATCCTCCTTGCTGCCCTTCCAGCCCTTGATTGAGCCTTTCTTTTTCTTGTCCAGTATCTCACTGCCACTGGGTGGCAGCCCAGACCCCACCCCAACCCCAACAGGCTTGGCACCCTTGCCATGCATTAGGCCCCCCATGTTCTTCTTGAGTTTACTGCCCAAAGTCTTGCCAAAGCTGCCCAACTTGTTGGCAACTGAATCCGCTCTCTTCCTATCCTTCTCCCGATCTCGCTTTGGCTTCTCTTTTCGCCCACTTCCCCCATTGCTGGTACAGTTGCTGCCAACTGATTCCTTGTCAGATTCCCCTGATTCTGGGGTAGAACGGGGTTCGTCTCCAGTTGAAGCTGTGGGGGACTCAGGTTGGGCCAAGGGAGCCTGGGAAAGACAAAAGCACCATTGAAAATTACCCCACATTTCCAGCCACCCCCTTCCCACCCCCACCCCCAATTTCTTCAGTAACTCTCCTGGAATGGAGGTGGAGAGGGTTGGTTTGTTTTCTTTCGTTAATCACTGAGGAATGTAACTGCTGTGACAGGTAAGGAGTTGTTCCTGGTTTTTAACTTTCATCCCACCCACCACACATGGACCTCCTAGTTTAGTCTCCTGCCTGACAGAAACTAGACATTCCTGCGGGACTCTAAGAAATACCTGGCTTGCCTGTGTATAAGCACCAGTAGGCTTGAGTTTACAAATGTTTCCCTTCCCCCACTCTGCCAAATGTGCCTTATGTACTCCATCCAGAGCTAACCTCCTTTCTCCCACCTAGCATAGGTTTCCCCCACAACAATGGGTCTCCCAACTAGTGAAAGATGATCCGTGACTGTGAGGGCAGAGAAGTTCACCTGTGAATCAGAAGGTAAAGAGATCCATTTCACATTCATATAGCTATGTAGCAGGTGTAATTTTGCCTCCAAGGACAGGGTCACACTGCAGGAAGAGAAAAAAAACAAATTAAAACCCAAAGGCTTCAAAGGGGGTAAATGAAACTACAGTCTGTCAGTGTTCGTCAAGTTCATAACAATAAAAAACACAGATCTGAGAAAAATAATAAAATAAAGAGTGAATGTCAAATATGTATTTACTAGGAATTCTACTAGGTCAGGCAAACTAGGTCATTACTCAGATATGGGGGATATTAAGAAAGGGGAAAAGGAAAAGATTTGAGTATTGTTCTAAATGTATTTATTTTCCAGGTTTCCCAGATTCGGCGATGGGGAGGGTTTGGAGGGCTAGAAAAACTTTTTTATTCTTTCTCTATTTGATTTATATATTCTCCAAGCCTGGAGGTAGAGGGCTAGAAAAACTAAACACCTGAGATCTGGGAATTTGCTTCTCTTGTTATTTAAATTCTACAAGGCCACAAACCTCCAGCTGAAAATTTTGCCTATTTTAAATCTCCCCTCATTTATCTCTTTGTTAGCGTGGACAAATCCAGGCACAAGAAGGCAATGATTTGATAGCCCTGCCTGACCTCTCAGGTCATATTTTGTTTTATTTTATTTTATTTTTGCTAGGTCTGTAATATTAAGGACAGAGCTATCATCTCTATTTCACTGAAAGGAGAAAACAAAAATCTGGTTTTATACCCACCTCCCACCCCCCCTAAATTATAAAAGCGGCTATACAACACCACAATTCTAGTTCTAGCCTATGTCCAGCCCTCCACAGATCTGGCATATTGCAGGTGATATCATAGATCCCTTTTGAGATGGGAAGACTTGTTGTGGAGTTACTAAGAAGTTTGCAGATATATGTGTGAAGGTCTTAAAACCAGAGAATCCATTTTCCTGACCTGGCCAGCCGGACGTTGTCACTCTCATCCTTGCCCCACTCCCAGCTCTTTCCAGGGTCCACTGCAAAGTGCAAGGGTAACAGCTTGTGCTCGGAGTCTGTGAGGGGGATCACTGCTAGGGAAGTGGAGAGGGGCAGGGAAGTAAAGAAACAGGTCATTAAGAAACCTCTGAGTAACCAGACCCAGATCAGCCTGCACTGAAAGGAAAAGGAATAATTATCATATCTACCAGACTATACTCTGCTCAATTATTTGTTCTGTGGAGTTAACTTCTTCCTGCTACATAGCCTCAAGAGAGCCTTCAGCCCACTGTCAGTGAACAATCACAGGGGATCACTTACAGTCTCTGGATTAGACTGTCAGGCAGTCTGTGCTGAGAGATCAAACTCATCTGAACAAAAATGTAAGCAAAATACAATTAAGAAAGCCCTGTAACCCAATTACCCTGATACACAGGGCCCTGTCCCATAATGGAGTGAGAAGTTCAACTACAATAACATGCTGGATACACCAACATCCCTATGACTTCTAAAGCTTGATCAATTTATATTCACTTCTACTGCCAAGAACTGTTTTAGCTCAAGCTTTTCCTTAATCTCTCATTTCAATTCCCCCAAGAGGAAACAAGGCATTATAGCAGAAGGAAGACAGAAAGAAACCAGAGACACAGACACCATCATCATCACCTTGCTCCTTGGAGTTCTCTTTCTGCTCCATAGACACCAGGGCAGAGAAATGAGCTTGATCATAGGCCAACACCAGGGGTGACCGGTGACACCGGCTGGCTGGGACTTCCAAGGGCAGATAGATCCCCCCAAAGGGAATTGGGGCAAATGCTGCAGAAAAGTCATTAAGGAGAAAATCATGAAGCATATCAATTCCCTTTGCCTAGGAGATACCTTCTTACCTTCTTCCATTTGTATATCCCCAACAAAGACTAGTTAGCACTTTCTTCCACAAAGACTTTACTTATTAATTTCAGTATGTTATGTCTTCTCAGCGTTTGTATTCTATATGTGTGCCTTATGTTTGTATATCTTCCCATCGCCCTTGCCCTCTCAGATTAGGGCATGACTAACTTAATGACCCACCTTCTCCGCCTGAGTCCCTAAGCATGGTGTCTGCGACAACAACAATTGGCCTCTTAAGCACATGTGCAAGGACAAAGACATGGAACTCTTCCAGGCTCTCATATACAGGTTCTTCTGAACTCTCCACCCTGAAGTCAAGAAGCAGAAAAGTAAACCTGTGAAGACTGAATACTTTGGTTAAGAGATGAAGGGAAAACACTGGGGTACAATGGCACTGCTCTGGACTAGGATTTATTAGACCTTTGTTCTACTCCTGGCTCTTCAGCTAACTAACTATGTGACTAGAGTCACATCACTTCTGGAAGCTTTCCCCACTCCCCTATAAAACAATGGTCAGCCTAGAGGGAAAATTATATCAGGGACAATTCATAAAAATTTTCTAGATCAAATAAGCATGATGGCCAGGAGTGACACTAAAGAAGATGAAGTGAATGACCTGTCACTAGTACCCATCATAAGTCTGGACCATTCAAATTAAAATAGTTAAGATGTCACAAGATTCTTGGACACAACCGTCCTGAGGCCTAAGCTGATAAGAAGACTCACTCCACACAGGAACCCTTTTCATCGTTTTCAGGCCTGCCAGCCAAAACCTCCCCTTTCTGAGCCCCATTAGAGGGATAATATCAAGTTTTGTCTTCTTTAAAAATGCCTGAGGGTCTATCATATTCTTTCATGGAGGTTAGTTAAAAACTCCCCTTCACTTTTATTCAGGGACTTAAAAATCACTACTAAAACAGCCCCCAAATATCCCCTTTTCTCCACACAAATTCCTAGTTGCCATAATTATAAAAAGATAATTTTATTTCCCCCAAATCACACTAAAGCAAAATCCCCTTGCAATAGTTCTACTTTTCGCTCCTTCCAAACACTTTCTGGGAAGAAACTATATAAATTATCTGAAAGGAAAGGAAACTTGCAAATTAAAGACGACCTGAACCATTTCCCCAGGTTGCACAGACCTTTCCATGAAGGCAAAAACCTCTAGGCCTAAGCAATCACATACAGAAGACAAAAATAATAATAGTTAACACTTCATATATATACTTCAAATACAGCACTTTCCATGTGCCAGCACTTTTATCATTATCTCATTTGAACCCTAAGAGGTAAGGCACTATTATTATCCCTATTTTACAGATGAAGAAACTGAGGCAGAGTTTAAGTGACTTGTCCTGGGTCATACAGCTATTAAGTGTCTGAGTCATATTTGAACTCAAGTCTTCCCAACTCCAGGCCCAGTGTTCTATATCCAATGCACCACTTAGCAGTCACAAGGAAAAGCTAGAGAGGATCAGTTGGAAATATATCCAAAAAATTCCATCCTACTCAGGTAAGTCTTTCTGTAGGGTAGATCCCAAGTAACTATTTGAGTGAAGAACCCTGTCCTTCTTAGTGGAGCACTGATTTATGAAAGAGTCTTTGGAAGATAGGACGCCAAAATGGGATAACCAGTGATGTGATGATGATGTTACTGCATTAAAATCCATTTGACCTTGCCCCAATGTCAGCTGCCTAGGCAAAATGGAAACCCAACAAATATGGTAACAATGGGTTCAATGTCATTTACTGCTTCTTTGCAGTAAAATGAGTGTCCATTTGGAATTTATCTTGTTGGATAGTGTGACATACTATTCAAAACTTACTTTCTGCCAGAGCGCTTTCCAATTTCCCAGTTGTTTTTGTCCAATAGTGAGTACTTACCAAAGTAACTTGGTTCTTTGAGTTTTATCAGACAGTGCTCTATGGGTGTTTGTTTGCTTCTATATACTGGGTACCTAATTTCTTCCACTGATATCTCTCCTGTGCTCTTCCCTCTCTCTCTGGCTCTCTTTCTTTTTTCTCTCTTCTTCTCAAGTCATTTTAATGGTCACTACTTTTTAGTACAGTTTAAGATCTGGTATTGACAGACTTACCCTTCTTCCCTTCCTACTTTATTTCATTAGTTATCCTTAAGATTTTTCTAAACCTTTGTTCCTATATGAGTTTCATTATTATTTTTTCTAGTTTTACAAAATACTTTTGGTAGTTTGATCAGTATGATCCTGGATAAGTAAAATGACATAGGTAGTGCTGCCAATTTTATTATATTGATTCAAACTACCCAAGCATAATTAACATTTTTCTAATTATTTAGGTATGTCTTTTGTTTCTGGAAAATATGTTTTGTAGCTGAATTCAGGCATTTCCCAGGTGAATCTTGTTAGATACACTCAACCAAATTTTTATAGCTTCTATGGTTATTTTGAATGGAATTTCTCTTTTTAGCTTTTCCTGCTATATTCTGTTGATAATACAAAGGAATGCTGATGAATTACGTGGACCTGTTTTATATCCTGCAACTTTGTTAAAGTTATTACTTTAATTAACCTTTTGTTGACTTTCTAGGGGTCCCTATGTAAATTATATCATCATTTGTTTTCTCTTTGTCTATGCTTATTCTCTCAATTTCTTTTTCTTGACTTACTGCTTGCTAAAACTAGCATTTCTAAAACTATGTTAAATAGTAGTGGTAATTAACAGGCACCCTTGGGGCGGCTAGGTGGCACAGTGAGGAGAGCGTCTGCCCTGGAGTCAGAAGGACCTGAGTTCGGATGTGGCCTCAGACACTTAATGCACACACAAACAAAAACCTAGCCGTGTGACCTTGGGCAAGTTACTTAATCCCAACTGCCCTCCAAAATGAAAAAAAAAAATTAACAGCCTGACATAACTACATTTCAATAAAATAGGTTTCCTCAGTAAATTTACATGTTCTGTCTTATGCCTTTTAAAAACATCATTCTGAGAAGGGATTCAGGGTTTAATGACAAAAAATACAAAAACAATAACAACCCTCATCTGTCTTACCAATTTGCCAATCAAAGGCAGGTCAAGATTCATATAGGATCATACCGTACTTATCCTTCAAAGATTCAAACATAAATAATTCCAAAAATAAAAGCCATTAAAAAAAAATACCAAGATATAGAATAGAGCTTCTCTAAAACCAAAGAGCTCAATAAGCCTTTACATTTCCTTCTTAATTTGTGGGGAAGTACTACTAACTTCTTGTGAACTACATATCTAGAATCATCAGGTTCTCCCCCAAAACTATAACTGAATAGGCTGGAGCCAGAATTTTCTTACACTGATATCTCATACTCCTTTGGCTCTGATACGAGCCATCATGCAATTTAAAGGCTTCTGCTGTCAAGGCCTCATCTGGCTCAGTTGTCATTACATCACTAATATAATGTAGACCTCAATGCCCTCAGGAAGCAGAGCCTCTTTAAGCCTTTGTTCGGACTGTCAATTAGTATTTATTAAATGCCTGCTACGTATCAGATACTGTCCTAAGCAATGGCCTAATAAGAGGAGGGCTCCTCAACACCTAAGGACATAGTTAGATATTAGTAAACAGGTTATAATGATATCAGCTTCATCAGGATTGTCCAATTTCTACTGGAGATTTTGGGGGACAAAACATGAGGCAAAGAATACCCCTGCTCAGGTGGATATGGGTGTCAGACTCCCTGCTCAGGCCACAGTTGTGGTAGCTGACAGGATGAGGAGGAGGAGGGAAGAAGTATATTGTGGGTATGGATATTAAGAGTTTTGGGTAGCAGTACTTATCTGAGAGCTTACAGTAACTTCTATGCCAGTTATTGTGGGCAGGGCTAAATGGAAGACCTTGGAATTGCCTGAAACACGGAGTTTAACTCATGGAGTTAAAACACTGAGCAATAGTGGAGGGCAGCTGAAAGATAGCTCTCTACCATAGATGGAGGCTGGCATACTCCATTATACAGACTTCCCTTTTAATAATCTTGCTCTACAAGTGAGGAAGGCAGATGGAACCTGGTGATTAACACTAGAATACTGGTAGTTGAATAAAGTAGTTATGCTAATTGCAGCAGCTGACAAGATCAGGGGATATAAATGGTGATACAGTGTGACTGCTTGAAGTCCCAGAAATAGTAGAGTCTTCAAAATGAAATCCACAATCACTGAAGATAATCCACACAGTTTAACAATTTGCAGACTATGCAATACAGATGAATGCAAAGCCTATCAAGCATACACATATACATCTTGGCTAGACACTGGGCCCAGAGACTAAGAGGAGGAAGAAAACTGGCCCGTTGGAGTTTTGGAAATTACACAGCTGCTCCCTGAAACAAAAATCTTTTTCAAACTCTTATCCATTTAGATAATGGATAATGAAGCTAGGTAGCATAGTGGAGAGAGTGCTGGGCCAGAGTCAGGAAGACCTGAGTTCAAATTTGGCCTCAGTCATTTAGTAGCTGTATGACCCTGGGCAAGTCACTTAACCCTATTCACCTAAGTTTCCTCATCTGTAAAATAAGCTAGAAAAGGAAATGGAAAACCACTCCAGTATCTTTGCCAAGAAAACCCCAAATGGAGGTAAGGGAGAATCAGACACAATTGGAACAACAAAAACAACAACATCCATTTAGATCTATGTATTGGGAAAATGGGGTGGTAAAGTGGAGAGATGGCCTTGGAGCCAGGGAAACCTAGGTATAAGTAGCATCTCTGACATGTACTCTCTATGTTAACTATGGTAAGTTACTTAACCTCAAAATGTTCTGGGCAACTCTCTAGGACTCTTTTTCAGAGAAAGTGCCAACTTTGCATTGGTAGAAGGAGTTTCCTCATCCATGAGTTCCCTATACCAATGAAATCACCAGTCTAGTCTCTATGTTTATTCAATTGGTAGTGGTATATGCTATATGGCAATGAATCATGGGATACCCTCATCTCCAGAAGGTCAAAAGTGCTGGGGACTGGAAGGGCAATGGAGAGCTGGGCAGTGAGTATAAATCAGTAGCAGTCTTATTACATACAACCAAGGACTTATAAAAGATACCTTATGATCTAAGAAAAATATGATCAGAAGAGGAGGTGGGGCTATGGGTCCTTATTGTTAAAGGGAATAGTCATGTCAATGAGATCGATTGATTTAACAATTAAAGTAGCTAAGTTCCCCCACTACAGGCCAGCCAATAGACATTTATTAAGTGCTCTGCTAAACACAAGACAAGTTCAGTCTATCTCTTTTTATTTCATCTATCTGGTCCTCTCTCCCATTTAACCAGCTCCCCTACTAACCTATAAAATTCCTGGAAGGAGAGACTTTGACCTGGTCACTCAATCTCTTCCCCCTCCCCTCAACCCTGATGCCACTAGAAGGTTCGAACACATTCTGAGTGGATCAATCATTAAGAGCTGTGAATTGGGTATGAACCAGGCTGGGTCCTGCCCCTAAGGAGCAAAGGAAGTGTGTTAGTGTTGGGTAAGGGTCCTGGTTGGCCCTAGGAGGCTGGCATAAAGCCAGGAGGCTAGTTTGGAAATGGGGGTTCAAGCTTCACCTGTTAGTGCAGGTGCAAAGTCCCTGAGAAGAGACCACTTGAGGAAAGAAGAAGCAGAGCCTGGCCCTGGCCTCAGTCTCTTCCATTCCTTGGTTGCAGAAGCCTCATCAACTTGAAGGGCCAGAGGACAGTATTCTTTCACAAGCACCCCAGCAGGATCCCTATGATGACAGTCACGACTGTCTAGGTCAAGAACCAGGGATGCCCTAGGCCAATGAGGAAAGGCAGACTGGAAGCTTAACCAAAAGCCTAACACCACCCCTAAGGGGGAACATCCTGGGGACCTCCAGGAGCTCTCACCCTTTTTGCCACATATGCTCTCTAAGCTCAACTCCACTTTCCCATGGACTATGGATGAACTGGAAAAATAGTGTTATCACAGACTTGCTGGGATGTTATGTACCAATCATACCACTGTAGTAAACACATGTTTTAAGAACTTGTTATGTCTGGTCGACTGATGCCAACTGATAATCATGAGGGAAACCTGTTCTTTTTGTCTGTTAAGTGTTTTAAGTGAACTGTGTTCAGTTTTCACTGGATGGAACATTCCTATTACAAGGTTCAGGGCTCCTTCTCCCTCAAGCAGACACTCCGCAAATAGGAAGCCCTCCAATAAAACTGGAGAATTTACTATTTCCTACTGCCACCACACACACATACCCTCCACAGCTGGCTCCATTGGTACCTATATGCATTCGGGGTTCACTTGAAGCCAGCTTGATGAGCTCATTCCATTCCTTCTGCCATTCTTCCTCTGTATACACAAGCCCAGACTAGGAGAAAAAAACAAAGAAGTGGGGTGGTGATTAGGATATTGGCTCCCAAGGGCCCTTCATCTATACGCTACTCAAATATCTTCATCTATATCTCTTCATTCACATTCACAAGTGATTTATACTACAAATTCAACTCAACTCTCCAAGTGAATGGCAAAAGGAGCTTTGCCAAAAAATATCATAAACCGAAGGATAATACAAATATATTAATGGTTTGGGGATGTCATATGTGATTATGGGAACAAGGTTACCCTACTAGTTACTAGAAGAATATTCAAATAGCTTTACACACACTTACTGAAGGAAAAAAGCCAGCTCTATTCCTTGTTCCTTGCTGCCACCTCCAGATCTTCCCCCTTCCAATATCACTCAGTTACCTTCTCCTTTCATCTGTACTCCAAACATATCTATCATGCTAACCAGATTCAGAGAGCTCTTTTCTAGCCCCACCCCTCTTCTGATTCTCCTTCCCTTCTCAAGAAGTTCAGTACCTGACCCAGTCACAGCATCACAGAATTGCAAGAAACCTGAGCAACCATCGAATTGAATGCTTAACTGAAAGGAATTCCCATTAAAACATTTTAATTTTAACTTTTTTATCATTCTGAACCTGACAAGTACAAACTGATAGGAACTTCCAGAGAAGAGGAAGAAAATTGCACATGAAGTCACAAATGCTTATTACGTACAGCTCCCTTTAAAAAAAAAGAAAAGCTCCCCAGCTTGGTCTCAAATCCCTCCGTGCCCCTCTGAACTTCATTCTGCTTCTCTTCTGCACACTTAAAAACGATTCACTCTGCCTCTATTCTCTTCTTTTTACAGCCTTGTTGCTCGCCCCATCTCACCCCAAACCAAACTGCCCGCCTCCCCACCTCCCCCCACCCCAGGATTTTTTTTTAAGTTTCCCTTATAACAAATAAGCATAAGCAACAACAAATTCACACACTGGCCACATCTGAAAATGTAGATCTCATTCTACACCTGAGTCTATCACCTCTCGGAGGTGGGTAGCATGCTCCATCATTGGTCTTCTAGAGTCCCAGTTAGTTACTATCTTGCAAAGTCTTTGTTCTTTATATTATATAAATTGTTCTCTTGGTTCTATTTGCTACATTCTGCATCAATTCATAAAATAGTTTCCATGAAACTGTCCCTTTCATAGTTTCTTACAGAATCGATGAATCCATTACATTCACATACTACAATTTTTTTCGGTTGTTCAACTTATAGGCACTTACTATTTCCAGTTCTCTGCTGCAACAAAGTTTAGTATAAATATTTTTGTACACATATAAAAAAATTTCCCTTTTCTTCTCTCTCTGATCTTGTAAAATAACTGGAAGTGATACTGCTAATTAAAGGACAGACATGGGTCAGTGAGTTTTTGGACATAATTCCAAATTACTTTCAGGAATGGCAGGACCAGTTCACAGATCCAATATCACATTAGGGTTGATATCTTACCCATAGCCCCTCCAAGTCTTAATCAGTGTTTCTCTTTTTATTACTGATTGGGAGAATTGTTTTTCATTGTAACATATCTTCCCAAGTTTACCTGAATAGGACACATTAGCCATTTGCTAGAGAACAAAAATAATACATCATATTCATATACCACATTTTGTTCAGACATTCCCAGATGGGAATAGCACCCACAAAAAAGTAAAGCCACAGGGGCAGCTAGGTGGCGAAGTGAGTAAGAGCCCTGGTCCCGGAGTTGGGATGACCCGGGATGAATCCAGCCTCAGAAAATGAGCACCCACACATAAATAATGACTGGCCATGTAACCTTGAGCAAGTTACTTAACCCCAACTGCTTTAAAAAAAAAAAAAGTAAAGCCATAAAAACCTATTAATTTTTTAAATCAAACTTACAATACCTATTCCAAACCTCAAGAAACCTCTACTATTTCTCCACCACTCTCCCTTATAGCAAAGATTCTTACTTCCTATTTGAGAAAATAAAGGCCATCTAATGTGAAGCTGCCTCTTCTCCCCAATTCTACCTCTCAAATATTCCCCATTCTCCCCTCTTTTACTCCAGCCTCCAAAACAGAAGTCCTCCTTGTTCCTGCCAAGCTCAATCACTCTACTTGTGCCCTAACAAGAATTTGTGTGAAGATCATGCCCTACTCCCCTTTCTAACCTCATCTCTCTCTATCCCCCTGGCTCTATACCAGCTGCCTACAACATGCCCAGATTTACTCTAGCCTTAAAAAAAAAACAAACCTTTTTTAAACCCTCCATTTGATCTTTCCATCCTTCTCAAGCTATGGCTATATATCTTTTCTCCTTTTCACTGGTGAACCCCTAAAAAAAAGCCATCAACAATCATTGCCTCTACTTTCTCACATCCCACTCAGCTCTACAGATTCCAATCTGCTTCTAACCAGGTAGACCATTCACCTGAAGACTGCTCTTTCCAGGGTTACCAAAGATCTTTTCATTTTCCAAATCCCAGGGCCTTTGCTCAGGCGTTCTTTTCTGACCACTCCCTCCTCCTACATATTCTCTTCATTCTGTATTTCCGGGACACTGTTCTCTACCGGTTCACTTCTTTACCCAACAGTTCTTTCTCAACAGCTTTGCTAAATCATCATTCTTATCTTATCTATTCCCTTTTTTAAGTAAAAACAGAAAGCTTTGTCCAGGGCCCTCTTCATACTTTCGCTAAGAGATTGTTCAATTATCATCCCTTTGCAAATGGTATTTAATCATCTCTCTTAAGTTCCAGTCCTGAATGGAACTGCCAGATTAACATTTCTACCTGGACATTCCCGGGGCCTGCCCTTAATTCCCCTACTTCTGGCCTGGGCTCCCCTACTCTTCCAGTCCCCCAGGTTTGCAAGCTGGGACTTTTCCCTCTCCCTCATTCCTCTTATTCAACATGTGACTAATTCCCATCAATTCTAACCTCACAATATCTTTCCTACCTCCCCTTCCTTTACTCACACCAAACCACCCAAATTCAGACCCTCATCACCTCTTACCCAGACTTTACAATATGGTCTCCCTTTATATATCCTCCACACAGCAACCAAAATGCTCTCACTAATGCACAGGGTTCTAATCATGTGATTATTTTCCTGCTTAAACCATGTCAACGGCTCCCTGTTGCCTCTAGAATAAAACACCAAGTCCTCTCTGTTCAACATTTAAAGCCCTTCACAATCTGACTCCAACTTAGTTTTCCATTTTCCCATCATTCCCCCTCCCTCCATATCTCAACCCACTCAGCAGTTCCTCAGCATGGCACTTTGTCTTCCACCTCTGTGCCTCCACACAGGCTGTTCCCAAGGCCTGGAATTATAATAACTGACAAGATGGATCTATGTGCTATTCTATTACTGTGGATAGAGTGCTTTCTATGTGCCAGGCACTGGGCTAAGCCCTTAGCAATCATGATCACAACCCAGGAGGTAGGGGCTATTACTCTCTCCATTTCACAGATGTGGAAGCTGAGGCAAAGGGGAAGTGAAGTGGCTTTCCTGGGGTCACACAGCTAATGAGTGTCTGAGTACTCAGATAATGCTGACTCCAAACCCACTACACCACTAGCCCTGCCTAAAATGTTCTCTTTCCTCACCTCTACACTCTTGGGAGTATCTAGGTTCCTTCAAGCTTATTTCATTTTCATCTCTGTATCAACAGTACCTAACTGTACCCAGCACATAGTAGGCACCTAATAAATGTTACTGGATTGAATTAAATGATGAGAGAGGAAGTCACCCCAGAAACATCTCAGACATAGGGACAAGCTTTTCTTCAATTAAAAACAACCAAAAGAAAACTGAGAGGCAGCACTGGGTAATAGACAGAAAACCTTCTTTGGAGTCAGAAAGATCTGAATTCAATGCCTTTCTTCTGATATACTATCTGTGTGATGATGGCCTAGTCACCTAAGCAACTCTCTAAGACTAAAAATTATAGAGACTGCATCAGAGAAAGGAGTTTCCAAAAGAGAAACTCCCCCACATTGATGAAATCCTAAGTCTGGGCAAAAAGAAGAAAAAAATTTTAATTAAGCAAATAGTCCATAATTAAAGCACATGTAGTTGATTATGTTACAATAGAAAATCACATATAAAGGTCTTCCTTCTTCCCTAATTACTAAATAGGTCAGCTAGGTGGCTTGGTGGATAGAATACCAGACCTGGAGTCATCAAGATTTATCTTCCTAAATTCAAATCTGGCTTGAGACACTAGCTGTGAGACTGTGGGCAAGTCACTTCACCCTGTTTGCCTGTGTTTCCTCATCTGTCAAATGAGCTGGAGAAGGAAATGGCAGACTACTCCAGTATCTTCGCCAAAAAAACAAAACAAAACCCAATGGGGTCACTAAGAGTTGGACACAACTAAAAGGAACATACAACTAAATAAATCTTCACCACTAGGGGGAGGATCTTCCCAGATTACTAGCTATCACTAACTTCTATGCATCTAATCCTCACAGCATGAAAGGAAAGCCCTGTATGAATTCCGAAGCTCAAATCTATAGAAAAAATTAACCGAGAAACACATCAAGTAAAAAAAAAATATGAAGTGGTGATCAAGAGGGCAAATATAAGCCCCTCTATTCTTTTTTTTTTTTTTTTGCTTTTTGGAGGGCAGTTGGGGTTAAGTAACTTGCCCAAGGTCACATGGCTAGGTTTTTGTTTGTGTGTGCATTAAGTGTCTGAGGCCGTATCTGAACTCAGGTCCTTCTGACTCCAGGGCCGGTGCTCTATTCACTGCGATACCTAGCCCTCTATTCTTTAAGGAGGGACACAACAAACACTATTCAACAAACATAACAAACAACATCTTTCAGATTTAAATTACAATCAATTATAAAGGAGAAAGGTGAAAAGGTGAGAGAAGGGAAAGGAGGAACCAAAAAAAGAAGAAAGGGAAACACAAAAAGGGACTGATGGAGACATAGGTCATTGTGAAAGAGAAGACAAGGGAAGAGTAGAAATGAGATGGACAGAAGGATAAAGAGAAAGAGAAGCTTAATAAGTTTATACAAAATTATTACAAATAATCTGATGAGCCTACTAATTGGTTATTTACCAAAGACCTGAAAACGCACAGTTCTAACTCACTGTAATAAAAGGGGTTTTTTTGGACAAAATAAAATCCTCCATAAATTCAGGAAGTTCCTCTCTGTGAGCTCTCTAAAGCAAGGAAATCAGGTGTGGTTCCCCTCCCCCTCCAAGAAATTTTTTAAATTGACATTCCCAAAACTTGTTATTTTTTCCATGAGTTTTGGAAATGAGTGTTCCAAAAATCCTTTCTCACTTTTCAAAGGAAAAACCCCCATACTTATCACCTCCCTGAAAAGTAGAAACTGTCATGTTTCATTTTACAGAGGGAAAGGTTATCTACTTTCATGGAATAAAATCAATAATTTATTTCACATCAATAAGAACTTAAAGTTGTTTTACTTTTATAGCTAGAGGTATACATGATATCTTTTTTAGACACTTCATCAACAAGCATCCGAGTGCCTATGATGTATAAAGAGCACAGTGCCAAATACTCCGTAGAGGGGTGGTTCCCATCTCCTGCCCTATCCTCCAAGAATCTCTGTCCTAGGAGGTAATCTAAATTGTATGCACCTTTGAAGGTAGTAAAAACAGGAGAATGAGAACCTAGAAAGCTCTGCCTTAGGGGATCCACCTCGACAACACTAGGAAGGTTTTCCCATGTAGATTCTCCTACCTCCTTATTCTGCTGTGTTTGTTGCCACCTCCAACGCCGTCTGAGTGCCTCTTTCTCTACTCCTTTCTCCATCAGTGAGTAAAGTGCTTTACGGAGCATTAGGTCCCGATCATGGAAACCCCACATCCCTACAGAAGGAATGAACTTGAGAAGGAAAAAAGGCAATGGCAAGCACTGATTGATTTTGCATGAACAAACTGTATGAAGCAAAGTGGGCTGAGCCTTAAGTTCAAAGACCATATATCAGAGAACAAGTGAACAAAACAGAGAACTGTATTCCTCCATTTCAGGCTGCTTCAACTCCCAGTCATCATGTTTCAAGAAGGAGGGTCAGATTCCAATTTACAGACTGTGAAACTTTTAGAAGGGCTCTCTCCCCACAAACCCCTATTAAGGAATCCTTACAACTAAACAAAGTCTAACCCACTGAAACAAAAATCAGAAAAAAATCTTGAGTACTCCCCAAAGAGTATAACCAATGTTTATGCTGTCTAAGAGCTATGCATGTATAAAAATTTGGGTTGTAGCTATTTCCTGATGCACTAAAATGAGGTAACTCTAAGTAGAACATCGAAAGGTAAAGACATATGAAAACAACTTTACACAGACCTATGAACTGTGCGGAAACCGCAGAAGCAGAAAAGACAGGCCTGTCATGCAGTCATAAAAGATGGGGGAGACTGAGGGAGGGAAGAAAACAGTTCTTTGGACAGATGAAGACTACCAAGAGCTTCAAGCCATGGCTGCTATTTTAACTCAAAGAATCATCTTTATGGATTCACAATGAAATAATGACTATCGATTATGCATATGAAAAAGAGGAAAAGACAGACATGCTTTTCATCCTAAGTAGTATGAAAGGTTGAGATATGAAAAAGGAGGTGACAGTTTAATATGCAGATATGCTCTCTAATGGGGCCTACACTGGGCCTGCTTTCTTTCTTTCTCTAAATGCTTGGTCACTGAACAGCAGAAACTTTAGTTCCCTGACCTCGCTGGCCCATCACTGACATGTGTCTAACCTAAAACAAAAGTCAGATCATGATGCACACAGGAGGTCAGACTCAATGGCTCCCCTCTGCACAAAGAACAGCCCAGAATTGTTCAAATGGATATCCTTCAACAAAAATATGATTTACCCTTGGGCTCCAGAGTATTCCTTCCTGTTCCCCAAACCAGAAACCTTGGAGGAGGTCAAACAGATCAGGTCAGGACTCACCAAGAGAGGCTGCATGCAGGAGGCAATTTCCATCTCCTGTTGTTGCTAGAGGCAGAAGTCTTTGGCAAGTAGGGTCCACACTTACCCACCAGTTTAGACGCCCTGTAGAAATATTAAGGATGGCAAGAAATGAACAAAGTAGGTTAAATAATCATCCTTTCCTCCTACCCCTGTGTTTCTCTGTTCCTGCCAAAACTGACTCAAATTAAAATATGAATAATCCTACCAAGCATGGATCACTTTTTTACTCTTACATTCCTCAGGAGTCAGTCTGAAGCAACAAAGTTCAAATATGCTAGTAAGTCTGAGACTGTGGTTTCAACCCCTATGTGGGATCATAGCCTTGATGTTACTTTACCTTACTCAGCTACCTGGCAAATGTATACTATTTACTGTAAGACGAATCAGCAAGCATCCTAACAATGTCAATAGCACAGTTTTCTTTCCCTTCAAAACTTTTATTGCTATTTTTCATTTTTACATCATCTTCATTCCCCAATATGTCCCTTCCTCCTCTCCCAAAGACTAAGAGAGGAAAAAACAGTTTATCAAAACATCAACAATTCCAACATGAAATGCAGCATCCCACGCAACATCCCCAGGCCCCCTGCTCTGCAAAAAGATGGAAGATGGGGCACTCTTATAGTGGCACTACTTTCATACATGACATAGATGGTATCATATCATCACAAACATACAGTTATAAGAAGACCAAATTCTACAAACCATCCACAAAACCAACGTCATTGCTTTATATTTAATGCACAGAAAAAATAATCTAATTTTGTGGATTGTCCAGAGATTTCTAATATATAACTGGAATTACCCTCTCCCCAAATCCAACACACCCCCAGCTGCCTCTCCCCACCATACAAAGCTAATTTTAACAATGACCTAAGTCATTCTAATTAGAAATGTAAATCTGTTTGTTGAGGAAAAATGATAGCCACAGTGATCATCAGGGAATTCCTATGAGTTATCTGTAATAATTTCTCCTTTCCACGAGCATGGGTAATTAACAATTGATCATACTCAGTATGTATTCATTTTGTACACTGCTTCGTAAGCACTTCTAAGGCTCTCCCTTGTGTGTTGACTGAAGGCTTCTGGAGAACATAAATAGTGTTTGTCTCTACCTCCCTCTATTCATTCCAAAACATTGTGAGGACTAGACTTTGTACACTACTGAATGTACAAGGGAACAGTCAATAAGTAGTGTCTGGCTGACTATAAACTTTGAATGTGATTAAATTGTACCGTATGCACTGAACCTAAAGACTTCAGGCCTAATCTTGAAGCAGTACATCAGCCCTATTTTTCAAGAATGGTGAAAGGAATAACATGGATGAAGAGACGCTCTTGCTGACCTGCTTGTTCCAGGGCAACCAACATGGACTGTTCGATGAGGTCCCTCTCGATGAAACTGCGGAAATCTTCAGTGAATACAGTGAGGTCTGGAAGCTGGAAGGCACATATAGGCATCTCCAAAGGGTGTTCACTGCTCCCCCCACTCCCACCACTAGAGGAGACATGAGAACGGGCTAGGGAAACGATGCTGGAGCTGGCATGAGAGATGCCCCGGGACAAGCGTTTCTCTGCAACAAGAAATGGATCCCCTTTAGAACATAAAACCTCACTCCCTAATCAGAAAAAGTACAAACACTATCATAAGTGGTGGTCTTTCCATTGAGATTCCAATTATGAAGAAACCATTATTCCCATAGACTTAAATAGAACTTCAAAATTCCCCCTTCCATAGGCCAGAAAGGATAGGGGGGAAAAGGGGAAAGATACAGAATAACATGTGCAGACCAACCCTCTGACAAAACAGGAATACTACCCCAGGCCCTGAAGCCTTGAAGTTAACACCAACAAAATGAGCAAACATTCATTCTTTCCCCTCCAGATCAGAACTTGCCTAGGTCTTTCCTTCCCTAAGACTGTGTCCTTCCCACTGTCACTCCCCATCAACAAGGTTACTGGCCATTCCAAGACAAAGGGAGAGCAGGACCTTTGGACCTCAGGGAGAGCTTCTTTTAGACAGAAGATTATTTAGGCAACAAGGTCATGAGGATAATTAGAGACGAATTTTCGCTTGGGGAAAGAAAATAACTGAGAGCCTTATGAAGAAACTTGTCTGACTAACCCTAGCTCACCTTGTTCACTTCATTCATCACTCTATTCTCTGGTACCTATTTGTAACAGCAGTTATGTACACAGTCAACTCTTGATCATACATTTTAATGCAGAAAAGCAATATATGTAGCATCCAAAAAATAATGATGTGCCTTTTGTATAAATTATATGATTATTTTAGTCCAATAGATTTACCTAATTACACACTATTACTATTAATTTTCATCCCCTGAACAAACACAGACAGAAAAGCAATTTGAAATAGGACTGTGATGAGTGGCAAGAAAAAAAAGGCTTTTGTCAAAAATTGGCCATAAATAATATGCAAAATGTAGTCAAGAGTTGACAATATCACTTATAGTACCTTGAAGCTGTTGGAATTCTTGGGGTTTTTTCCACCCTGTGCCTCCTATCTTGACCATTAGTTCAAGGAGTTCTAAATAAAGTTCAGGGATTATATTTCTTCCTTTTCCTCCTCTCCCATAGAGTTCAAAACAGATCCCCAAATACAGTGATCACCTAAAATGGCTGCAATACACTGACTTTGACTGAGAGACCCTACAGGCTGAATGCATTGAGGCTTTCTTGCTTAGAAGAGAGAGTATGACACCCAGAGGGCTCCACTGGCTACTGACAAAATGCAAAAGATATTACTAAATCCCCTCTATCTCTGTTTCCGATTCCTCCCTTCCCCTCCCCTACACCTTCTGCACACCCCTGTACCTTGAATAATGTCATCCTGACGATGAAGGGTGGGCCGGGGGGGACGAGTGGGCTCCCTTTCAGGAGGTCCCTTCTCAGGGGGTCTGGGGCCACCACGACCCTCACTGAAGGGTGGGGGCAGGTTCCCAGCATGGACCTGACGAAGCTGTTCAAAATCACTGAGGGCTGCACTTACATCCCAATTTTTTCCTGGTCAAGAGACAACACAGAGGGAAAACTGATCATCTGGGAATCAAATAAATGGGAAAGACATGGAAGAAAGTGCTATAGGCCAACATATACAGGGATGAAAGAGCATTCCTTTGCTTAGAATGCTTATTAGCATTAATGTGCATATTTTGTAAGATTTAGGTTGCGTGTATTGACATACTCACAAAAGTCATATTTACCACAATTTTACAAAATTTATGTTATCTGGAAATACGCAATTTGGGACAAAACAATGGGCCTAGAAAAGTATCCATATTCCTTCTCATTACTCTTATTTTCAGACCGTCCCTTGGCTACAAAGGATTCAGCAACCTCTCTTTCTCTGAGGTTTCCTTCATCTCTCTGTCATCTATCACAGATGAAAGCCTTGTCAAAGTTATCTATCAACTTTCAGGTTGTGGTCCTTCCTTTATCGTGAAGCCCCATACCTGGGTTACAGCTTCCCTTCTCCACCTCACCTCCTGCCCTCATAGTTAGAAACTGCAAAAGTTGATGCCCTCTCAAACCCACTGCCCTCCTCCCCAATTCATTAGTGTCCACCTTAACACCTCAGCCCCATATACACGGGGTGGAACTATCTCCCATAACTCTTCCACCTATATGATCTGAAATTCTGAAATGACTTTCTCCATTAACAACCTCCTATTCTCTCTCTGCTTTATTCCTCCTAAGACTATTTTTCATCCTAACCATGATCCATTGCTGTCTTTCCAGTTTATCACCTCTCCTCTAGCCTCAATATCCTCAACAGTCCCACCACAGCATACATTAAGGTCAGTTACCCCTGACTCGGACTTCCCAAACCCAAACCATGGATTACCTCCATCATCTGCCTTCTCTACTACTACTCATATGATCCCCTAAATGCTACTGAAGAAAGGAAGGCAACCCCCCCCATATGAACTCAAGATAAACTGAGGTTATTTGATCTTAACTGTGCCCTCATAACCATACAGCAAAATAAAAGCTTCGTTCTTCCTTAATTGACTTGCCATTATACTACTCACAGCAGCTATTCCAAACCTTTTTTCTTCTCTAACATCCTATATCATATTGTCCTTGTTACTTCTTGACAGAGTGCCTACTTTAAAGAGAGGCAAAATGTACATACACATACACGTACACATATTTAGCTCCTGCTCTCAGCAAGTTCACATTCTAAAGGAAGAAATGTAAATAACTAGGTATGTACAAGATATAAACAGAGTAAATGGAAGGCATTCTAAAATCGGAAAGCATTAGCTGCTGGGAAGAACAGGAAAGGCTTACTGCAGAAGGCGAGATCTGAGCTGAGACTTGAAGAAAGTCAGGTTAACTAAGAAGCATGATGAGGGGGGCAGAACATTCTAGGTAGTGTGAACTACAGCAAAGGCACAGAAATGGGAGATGAATTTCATGTTTGAGGACCTGTAAGTAGGTCGGTATAGCTAGATTGCAAAGTATATGGGAGGAGTAAGGTGTAAAAAGTCCAGAAAGTTCAGAAGGAACCAGGTTATGAAGAGTTTTAAATGTCAAAGAGAGGAGTTTTATTTTTAACTCTGGAGCTTAGGTAACTTGGTCAGAACCGTGATTTTGAAAAATCATCTTGATTACAGTATAGAAGATGGGCTGAAAAACAAAGAAACCTAAAAGAAAACCAATCCGAAGGCTATTCCAATAATCCTGGAGAGAAGTGGTAAGGGTCTTAGTTAGGGTGGTGACTCTATGAATAGAAATGAGTATGTATAAGGGAGATATGAAGGTAGAAATGATAAGACCTGACCACAAATGTGGGTGAGAATAAGTGAGAAGTCAAGAATGGCACCAAGTTTGCAGCCCAAGTGACTCAGAAAATGGTGGTGCTCTTCTCCCACTGGTGAGGTGTTCCTAAAACCTACATTTTGGGAAAAGACAGAAACCAGCAAACCCTGATTCTCCAGACTTGTCCAACACGCCTCAGATGCCTTCTGACTCTACTCCTTCAGTCCCTTGTCCCACTGGAGAGTTATTCCTAGAACCTGTATTTTGGAGAATGGCCCAGACTAGCCATCCCTTATTCTCTGGACTTAGCTACAACACACTCAGCTGGTCACCACCCTGTTTTTCAGATCTCCTTTTCTGTGCTGTCTTCGCCCGTTAGAATATAAGTTCCTTTTTGCTTGTATTTGTATCCCCAGCACTAAGCACAGTGCCTAGAACACAGTAAGCAATTAATAAACGCTTGTTAACTGCCAGTATTAGAAAGTATAGAAAGGAGAGGGCCCAGAAGGAAAAATAATGTTTTGGACATACTGAGTTTAAGATGCCTGTGGAACATACAGTTTGAAGTGTCCAAGAGGTATGTGGTGGGTGATATGTAACTGCTCAGCAAAACAACTAGGGTTGGATATATAGATCTGAGAATCATCTGCACAGAGAATGAACTCATGGGAGCTAATCACAGTATCTGGTGACACAGGATACAATAGTGGTGTCAAACTCAAATAATTTTTCTGAACCTTTCTCTCCCCACCCCCTAGTATATTTTTCTTTTCTTCTTCTTCTTCTTCTTCCTTCTTTCTTCTTTCTTCTTCTTTCTTCTTTCTTCTTCTTCTTCTTCTTCTTCTTCTTCTTCTTCTTCTTCTTCTTCTTCTTCTTCTTCTTCTTCTTCTTCTTCTTCTTCTTCTTCTTCTTTCTTTTTGGCTTTTTTGGGGGGCAATTGGGATTAAGTAACTTGCCCAAGGTCACACGGCTAGGTTTTTATTTGTATGTGTGTTAAGTGTCTGAGGCCAGACCCGAACTCAGGTCCTTCCGACTCCAGGGCCGACGCTCTCCTCACTGCGCCACCTAGCCGCCCCCTCCATTCTTCTTTTTAAGATCATCAAGATATACAACAGTCAAAAAAAAAAAAAGATATATAACAGTCAATAAACATTTATTAAGCTCCTACTACATGCAAGGCACTGTGTTAGGAGATACAAAAAGGAAAAAAGTCACTGCCCTCAAGGAGCTTACAATCTAACGGAGGAAGACAATATACGAAAGAAAGATAAAAAAGGGAGGGGGATGGTACCCTACATGGGGGTATGGTGGAGTAATCAGTCAGAAAAGTCACAAAATAGTGCAGCCAGGTGACTTCTCTAACTGATTTCTCCACCATACCCCCATGTGGGTACTATCCCCTCTCCCTTTTTTAGTTTTCTTTTATATAGTTTGCTCATTCTTCTAGACTATTTCCTGACTTCAGATATGATGTTAGAGGCTCTTCACATTCCTAGAGAGAATGTCTGGGTTTGTCTGTTCCTAGTTTCTTAGGATATTGAATGTTTTATTTCAGGATCCCAGGAACACCTCGGGCTGAGGACCTTCAAGCTTTCAGTATTCAGTGTTGCCAAAATGGTCTAATCCACAACAAAGTCCGATTTTTACTCCCCTGATCTGAACTCTACAAGTTCCTGATCTGGGCTTGGGTCTGAACAATAGGCCTGTAGGCTTTCCCTATTTAGAATTTCATTAGATTTAGCTGGAGTTAGCCAGCCTGCTAGAAAGTTCTGCTGACTCTGTAATACAACTGGGATGTACCTTGGCCAAGGATCCCAGTCTTAGTCATTCCTATATAGGTTTCAGACTAGGCTAGAAGCTGGATCTGAGATCTCTCTCCTCTACTAAGATCCAAGCCACATTGCTGCTGCTTGCTTCTTAATTTGCTCCTTAATGGAGCAAACCTAGGGCCCTCAACTGCTCCTCACCCTGAAATACTACTCTTAGGCATAGGTCCTCTCCTTAGTCTGCCCTGGATCTATGACCTAGAACTGGGTAGTGTGCAATAAAGTTGCCAGTTGGCACTTATTCCTGAACCTTAAGTTTAAGACCCTTGGAAATGGGACCTCTTCTTGCTCTGGTGTCCAGCCTCTCCCTGTTCTGGAATGTTCTGTACTGAGTGCTCCTGGCCAAATCTCATTCCCGGTGTTCATAGACCTGTCTGTCTCCCTTTGCTAATCTAGGCTTCAAAAACAACTCACTGTGATTTCTTTTTCTTAGATTTCCTAATCAGGATTCAGTCTGATGAGTTTTCTAGATCTGTTTACACAGATCTGTTACACACAGGTAAGTAATACATAACAAGTAATACCAAAGTAATTTGGGGAAGAACACTAACAAGGGGGAAGTTGTCACTAAAAGATTTATACCACACTTGAGTAGGAGCTTTGAAGGAAATAGAGAATGTGAAAGGCAAAGGTAGGAGAGAATATTCCAGGAACTGGGAAAGCCTGTTCAAAGGCACAGAAGGGAGAGAGAGATTAGAAGGGGCAACAACACTTCGAAGGACAAGTCAGAGCCAGAGAATGAAAGTTTATTATTTGTAATTTTTTTTGATATCTTTTGTTTTTACATCATTCACATCTGCCAATGTAACCTTTACCCCTCTCTCCTCCTAGAGCCTTCTCTAACACCAAAGAAAAAAGATTTTTCAGAAATAGTTCAGCAAAACTAAACAACACATCAAAAAAGTCTGAGATTATATGAAGTGTTCCACATCCAAGGTCAACTATCTCTGCAAAGAAGCAAGAAGTGCTTTTCCACAGCTCTTCCTTGGACCAAGGTTGGTCATTATCATCAGAAGGATTTAATTTGCTGCTTTGTTGTTATTCTTTCCATTTACATAATCAACAAATCAACAATTCACCAAACTTACACAGTGTCTGGCATTGTGCTAAATTCTGGGAATATAAAAATAAACTCTGCCCTCACACAACATGTTTCTAATAGGGGAAGACAACATGTAAGGAGGTGGGTGGAAGAAATGAGGGATAGGGAAGAAATACTGTGTATTGAAGAAAGTGCAGAGAGTCAGGAGAGGGGCTCAGAGAGGAATGAAGACATGGCTGGCCTGGGCGTTTTCCTTAAAATGCAGCTTCTTTCCTTAAACTGGAGAGGCATCAACCAATCAGAGAAAGGGCTGCAGAAGTGGATGAGGAGGCTACTGTAGCACAGAATTAGGAGTGGAATTCAGAAAGGAATGAAGTTATTAGCATGTTGTTTTCATGACTCTGTTTACTTCCTTTTGCATCAGTTCATATAAGTGATCTCATACTTCTTGGTATTCTTTACATGCAATGAAAAGACTTAAATGCTAATCAAAGGAGATTGTATTTTATCCTGAGAGAACAGTCAGTGAAGCTTTTTGAGCAGCGATGTAACATGACAGGACCTATGTTTTAAGAATATTAATTTGATGCACTAAATTACTATTGATTAGAGAAATGCAAATTAAAATAATTCTAAAGTATCACCTCACACCTATTTATTGGTTAATATGACCAAAAAGGAAAATGATAAATGTTAGAGGGAATGTAAGAAAACTGGGACGCTAATGTACTGCTAATAGAGCTGTGAACTGATTCAACCATTCCAGAAAGCAATTTGAAACTAGGCCCAAAGGGCTATAAAACTGCAGTTTGATTTTTTTAGGGGTTTTGGATTTGTTTGGGGTTTTGTTGCTGTTGTTTATTTTTTAAGCCAGCAATACCACTACTAGATATGTATCTGAAAGAGAGCCCAAAAATGGGGAAACTCTTTGTACAAAAATATTTATAGCAGTCCTTTTTTGATAGCCAAGAACTGAAAACTGAGGGTGTGTCCATCAATCAGGGAATGGCTGAATAAGTGGTGATATACGGCTGTAATGGAATATTATTGTTACAAGAAATGAGTAGTAAGATACTTTCAGAAAAACTTGGAAAGACTTACATGAACTGATGAAGAATGAAATTAGTAGAACCAGGAGAAAGAACACTGTACACAGTAACAGCAAGATTGTACAATGAACAACTGTGAACGACTTAGCTGTTCTCAATAATTCAATGATCCAAGACCATCCCAAAGGACACAGGATGAAAAATGCTATCTGTCCCCAGAGAAAGAACTAATAGCATCTGAATATAGACAGAAGCATTCTTTTCTTCACTTTCTTTCCTTATTTTGGGTCTTTTTTTTTTTTTGGTTCAAGTTTTCTTCCACAACATGACAATATGGAAATGTTACACATGATTATTCATATATAACCTATATCAGATTGCTTATTATCTCGAGGAGGGGGAAGGGAGGGAGGAAAGGATAGAACTTAGAACTCAAAACTTAAAAAACCCTGAATGTAATGGGGAGTGTGGGAGAGAATAAAATATTATTTTTTAAAAATTCATAAAAAAAGAATATCACTTTGGTAGCTGTGAAGAATGAATAGAAGAAAGGAAAGAATGGAGACAAGAAGAATAATTAGGAGGCTATTATAGCATCCACTTACTTCAAGAAGCAGAGCATGAAACTAGGTCTTGTGAGTACAGAGAAGGGAATGGTGGCAAGAGCTATTATTATGGAACAGTATCTGAAACCTCCTAGCTTTTGTCATATCCAGAAAGGACCTGACAGCAAAGACTGAAGAGAATGACAGTAGGGCATAAAACTGGAAAAGTCCCAGATTTTACCACACAAAAATGTGATATGACTCAAAATAAAATCTTCAGTCCTTTATCCTGGAAAAGATCTTCTATTGCTCATTTTGTCACATGAACAAGGAAGGCTGATCAGATTTTGGCCAAAATGCACTGACATGCATTTTTTTAGAAACTGAGGCACTTGAGAATAAACCAAGAGCCTTAGTCAAAAGACTTAGCAACTGCTGTAATAGAGTGGTGATATGCTCATGCAGGCTGGGGTCAGGCTGCTTGTTCAACAGGCTATAACGTCCTTTATCCTTAGCAGTTTGTTCAAACCTATTGGTACCTGAGTGGTGACTGTCAGGTTTTGTCTGGAAGCAGAAAGTATTTAGAGGTTTCCAGCAGAAAAGCAAAGGTTAGTGGCCAAAGTTAGGGAGGCCCCTCCAGAAAGGCCAGGAAGGGCCCACAAGAGACTACAATTGGATTTCAAACAAATTAAAATAGAACTGAAGATCAAACAAATTCAAAGGCCCTGGGCTATGGGAAACACCCTAAGAGAAAGTATGTAATGAATCCCCACAAGGGAAACCCTATCCCCATCCCACTCAAACACATATATAAGTCATTCTCCCTTTCAGGAAGATTAGTCTAACTCTTACAGAAGAGGTGAGCACTGGTAACAGAATAAATCTCCCAAAAGACAAGGTAGTTGGAAAAGGCTGCTGTGAGAGACAAAACACACTCTCCATTCAAGTTTGGGCCACCAGTCAGGTCCCACCAAAGTTGAAGGAATGTCAAAGAAAGAGAATACAAAATTAAATTAAGGAGGAACAAATGTGTTTGTTGCTATCTCATCTTCTCCTTTAAAAAAAAATTTTTTTGACTGAGCTGAGACTAGATCTGATAGAGATTAACCTACAGTAAATCCTATACATAAGCCTCTCTTTGGTACTCAACAAATAGCTTCTCTCACAGGTCACTGGACAGATATTAAATTGTCTTATGGAGTTAATCCTATCCCTCTTAGTGATCTAACAATTTGCCCGAATAATCAGTCAATAAAAGCTTTCTGGCCAACATGGCTGCCTGAACAGAGAGACAGGTTGCCAACTCATCCAAACCTACTCCGGCAAAAACCTAAAATTCCAATCAGACCAAATAATGATCAAGAAATCCAATGAGAGGGGCTGCTAGGTGGCGCAATGAGTAAGAGCGCTGGCCTCGGAGTTGGGATGACCCGAGATCAAATCTGGCCTCAGAAATGAGCAACCACATACATAATGACTAGCCGTGTAACCTTGAGCAAGTTACTTAACCCCAATTGCTTAAAAAAAAAAAAAGAAAGAAAGAAATCCAATGAGAATTAGTAAAAAAGCACTTAGGAACTTCTGAAACATGGAAGTTGAAGAGAGGGGGAAGTTGGGGGCAAAGGGAATGAAGGGAAGAAGATAATGATTTCTGCTTCAGATACTCTTTAATCTTTTTTGCTTTATTATATCTCGCTACCATCATAAAAAAACATTTATTTTGCAAGTCAAAGAATCATGCAAAGAATTCTATAGTCATAAATCAATCATCAAGCAATTATTAAGCACTTGGTTATGTGCCAGGTATTATACTAGATGCTGAAAATATAAAGACAAAAATGAGACAGCCCCTGCCCCCAAGGAGCTTATATTCTGTTGGGAGATACATACTTATAAATAAGTATATACAAAATAAATACAGGATACATTTAAAGGGGTAAGGAGAAAGCTGGGAGCTAAGATCAAGAAAGGTTATGAGTAGGTATCATTTGAACAAAGTTCTGAAGGACACAAGGGATTCTAAGAGGCAGAGGTGAGGTGGCAGTGCATTCCAGACATCAGGGAGAGCCAGCACAAATACTCAGAAATAAGAGATAGGAAAGTATGTGTGAAGAATGGCAAGGAGCCCAGTTTGGCTGGGCTCTACAGTGAAGAAAACTGGAAAGGTTGGTTGAGGACAACTTGTAAAGGGCTAAACAAAGGAATTTATATTTGGATCCTACAGGCAAAAGGAAACCACTGGGGTTTATTAAGTAGAGGATGGACATAATCAGATGTGTACTTTAGGAAAATCACTTTGGCAGTTTGGTGGAGAATGGGTTGGGAGGGGGAGAGACTTTCAGCAAGGAGAACAATTAAGAGGATACTGAAATAATCCAGGTGAGAAGTGATAAGCAATTCAGACTAGGCTATGTGAGTAGAGAGAAAGAAGAGAACAAAGAACATCATGGTTCTTGCCCTACAGGATTTTATAATCCAGGACAGTCATATGGGCATGCAGACAGTAAAGTAAAAACTATAAACCAACACATTCTACAATTATCCACACTAAGGCAGAGGAGGAGAGTAAGGCACAATGGCACGAAAAATGCTAAAGAATAATCAAAATCATATTTCAAGATACATTAAATACATCTTCCGAAGATTTGCCTTCATGTTATTCTTAGGTTAATATGAAAATCAGTCTGCGGTTAGTGACACACAGTGACTTGAAGCAGATGAAAGCAATTCAATAATGTACTTGGTGATAGTAGGAAAGCAACTTTTCATTCTAAAACTGTGATTAGGAATCATTAAGAAGAATTTGATGATGATTTTGTTGACAGTTAACTATCATATGCTAATCCTTCTTCCATCTTCAAATTTCCTAAGCCAGGTTCAGCAATCAAAAAAAAAAAAAAAACCTTTCCCAATTCCAATTCCTCACCTTCCAAAAGATCACGGGCCAATCCTGGTTCTGCTCCCGTGGAACGGACAAAATCTGACAAAACAGCATCCATGTCCAGGGTCATGTAATCATGAAATCCTCTCAAGCAGCTGGTTGAAGATGGAACATAGATCAAAACTCAGGCTTCCACCTAACAAAGAAATAAATGCACACATTTCAAAGTTCACTATAAGACAATTAACCTAACCCAAGGAATTTTGAAAATGGGGAAACTAGGCCAGCTCATGCACACCTGCAGATCTTAAATTTTTAAATTTAATTTAGGATATAAATTTAATTTTGCTAACTCATCTCAAATATAGGAATACTACTTTGCCTTTTATTTCCCCCAAAAGCTGTTCTGACAGTCAACTCTTGAGTGCATTAATCAAGTGACACACTGGCACAAAGCATACTGATAGTTCAATCATAGAAAACTTTAGAGATAGATTTTAGGTGTACCTCTAATGGCAGATCTTCATTGGACTTTAGGTTTAATGAAAGCAGAGATATGCAGAACTGATTTTAAAACTATTTAAAGAAAACGATCAACTTTGCAAAGCTGAGTGAAGGGAGTCCAAAGGTTTGTGACAAAAGGGATTCAGCCTATTAATTACTTTGTGAAAGGAACCCCTACTCAATCCATTCAAATAAATTCCACCTGAAAAGATCCCTTTTATAGCAGACCAGTCTTTTAAAGAAACTGTCTCTGACCTGCTAGTCTGGCTCCAGAGAATCCACATTTCTCCAAGATTAACAACCTGTTCCATTAAGGCAACAGTACTAATACAGTGAGAAGCAAATCTCTGATCCATTCCTACCACCTCTGGCAGCTATGCCAATTCCTTGTAGAAGGTACATAGTTTATCAAGTCACCCTCATCTCCTGTGCCCTCAACTCCCATCTCCTAATAACCTGTTTGGAGAAAGTCAAAACAAAAATCCTTAAAGCCTTTTCTTTCAGAAAAACTCCTCCCACTTATCTCAGAATTCCTGGAGGACAGAAGTGCATTAACTCAGGACTAATCTTTTCGATGGGAAGCTTCCAGTTACCACTCTACTACCCTCCCCACCCCCTTGCTGCTTGTTTAGGTCTCTGCCAAAATCCTGACTTTCCACATTCCTCAGCAATGTTTTGACCAGACCTGTGATTTCATCAGAGTAGAGAGCTCCTGGTGAGGAACTTCTACCAACACATTTCAGCACCTGGTCTGCAAATTTGATCTGCCTAGGGTTGCAAAGCCAGCATGCAGTGAGAAACAGGACTTGAATTCAAAGGTCTTCCAGATTTCCAAGTTACCTCTCTAGCTATTATTTCATATTCCTTCTCTTCTAAGGTACTAGGCCAAATATACAACAAAGGACTGAGGTCACTGGAGCACAGATGCTATTTTCAAAGTAGAGGTTTAAACATTTGGTTACAAAACATTTAGGGAAGGTGAGAGAGACAGAGGAGGCAGTTAGGGTATTTCCATAAAGGGTAGGAAGCAAGAACCTAAAAGGCTGAATTCTAGTTGAAGGATTTCCATTTAACCTTATAATTTGGCATGATTTTCCCATTCACAATGCCAATTAAGGCAACTCTAGAGGATGTATACCACTGGAGGGGAAATAAATTGCACTACAGATATTTCAAACTGCAGAAAATACAAAAGCCATTTTTATGCCAATTTTGCCTTGTCCTAATTAATAAAGGAAGGTGAAAAGGAATTTTGAAATTATATAGATTATTAGGATTTTTTATGTTGTTTGTTATGCAATCTATAAAATGATCTGCTGCCCATCTTAACTACACACCTGAGACATAGAGACCTAAGGTTGGGGATGAGCAAATACAAGAGCAAAGGAAAGTTGTCTCCTGATAACTAAACCTAGGATATTCCTATAACTGCAGATCTATCAATAAGTCAGGAGCAGGGGGGCTCTTAAACATGACCTGATGAGGTCACCAAGGATGAAGCTTAACAGTAAATGAAAGGATTTAGTATTGGATGGCATAATGGCTGAATCAGATCAGAGAGAGGGTGGTAGATGAAATAACCAGATCTTTTTTCCTATTCATTTGTATGGAAAACCAGACCTAAGTGAAAATACCTACATAACTTTGTAACTTTCCTCTTTTATTTACCAGTGTACCTCTTAGAGGATTTCTAGTAGTTTTGAGAAATAAACTCCTTTTTAAGGAAGTGAAGAGACATATATTGATTTCAGGGACTACTGATAGTTAAAAAGACTGGGTTCTTCTGTAAGCCAATATATGGAACCCAGTCCTGAGTGATAAGAAATGAAGAAGGGAGAAGAGGGAGTTCACAGTGAATGGTCTCAATTTTTTTTCTGTAAAATATGACACAAGGTTCTCAGCTGAGAGAGTGAGTGGAAGAGGAGCCATGCAAACTAAAACAATTCTAAGGTACCACACTTCATACCCATCAGATTGGCAAAGTTGACAAGGAAAATGACAAATGCAGGAGAGGCCATGGAAAAAATAGTTACGTAAACATGTAGCCATTCTGGAAAGCAATTTGGAATTAAGCTCCAAAAAGCTATTAAACTGTGTATGTCCTTTGACTCAGAGATACCACTACTACACCAATGCCCACAAAGGAATCAAAGAAAGAGAAAAAGGATCCACCTGTGCAAAAATATATAGCAGCTTTTTTGTGATTGCAAAGAACTGGAAAGTGAGGGGATACCCATCACGTAGAGAGTGGCTAAATAAGTTATGGTATATGAATGTGATGGAATACTACTGCACTATCAGAATTAAGAGGATGTTTTCTGAGAAATCTGGAAAGGCTTTTATGAACTGATACAAAGTAAAGTGAACAATTTATGTCACACTAACAGTATTATAAAGGTAATTTTGAAAGACTTAGGAACTTTGATCAACATAATAACCAAGTATAATTCTGGAAGACTCATGATGAAGTAGTCTTCCCACCACCAGAGAGAGAAGTGACAGACTCAGTCCAATTTTTTTTGGACATGGTAAATGCAGGAATTTGTTTTGGTCAACCATACATGTTTATAGCTAACATGTTTTGGGGTTTTGTTTTGCTTTCTCAATGGGGAGGGTGTGGGGGAAGGAGAGAATACAAACATGAAAACAAATTTAAATTTTTTTTAGAGTCAAAGACAATTTGGAATTAAACTCTGAAAAACTATTAAACTGTATATACCCTTTGACCCAGAGATATCACTATTAGGTCAATACCCATAAAGAGACCAAAGAAAAAAGAAAAGGCTGTAACCACGGCTATATCACCCTAAATAGCTCGTTACTCTAACTCTTAGCCTTCATTTAGAAGGCCTGCATAGTAGTCAGTGAGCCCATCTTTTCCCCAATCTCATTACCCACCATTACTGATCACAAGACACATTCTAAAGTCTATAATGACTCGTGTCACTTGGAGCATCAAGTTCCAGTTCATCATAGGCTTCAGTGGCCTCTCTCCATCTTCCTGTCCTGATTTCTTGCTGTTGGTCTTCTTTCTATCTCTAGGATTTTGCACTCACTACTAGCTTATCTAAAATGTTCTTACTGCCTCCTTTCAAACCCACCATTGTCTCAATCTGCTCAACTGCAGTCTGTGCTGACAAATAAATACTCTCACAACACAAGTGCACTTAAGTATGCATTTTTACAGCTACACTTGTTTATGCCTGAAGTTCTGTTGCATCTGCTTTTCTAGAACTTATGGATTTCAAAAGAAGCAGCAGACTGGTCAATAGTCCTTTGCATCTCACATTTTCATTCCCACAATGGACGGCACTTACTGTGAGACATTGGGAAGAGTCAGCAGATTAGAGGAGCTGGGGAAAGGAAGGTCACTTGTGGCTTATACTCACAACTGGTTTTCTAGAGGGGTACCACATAAATCCAGGCCTGGATGACATCATCTAAGAGATCAGTGACCGTATGAGGGATGATCCTCTTTGCTTAGCTAACATGCAGGTTATACTAAGCTCTCTCTACTCCCCCAAATGTAGTATGGTATGCCGAGGTTCCATCTCATACAATAATATCACTTCCTAGAGTGAAAGAAGGCCAGGTATTTATTTTAGGGAAAGGCAAGATCTTTCTCAGGCCTAATTAGAAGATATTAAGGGTAGGTGTCAAATATGAAGCTGGAAGTTTACAGCAAGGAAGATACTAGATATTTGGGGACTTCCAAAGTAATGGACCAGATGTAACAGGACCTTATGAGAAGCACAGATCATTTATAAGAATAGCTAGATACCACTCACCCTTCCCCTCTCTCCCATCCCCTCATGAACAGTTTTCTGGACTAATGATGCATATGGAATAATATTGCCTTGGGAACCCAAAGATGCTTTTTACAATGATATGTGTATGTATATGTATATGTGTATATTATATATAATATACATATATATATACATATAAATAAATTAGTGATTAATTCCAAAGATTAATTTGGAAACATGATGATGGTGGCAGGCTTTAGGGTATCCTGGGTATTGTAGCAAAAATACCAGGGATGCACTTATAAGTGGCAGCCCTCAAGTAAAAACACCACCTTTTAAAAAAAATTCCTTTCAGAATTTTTTCAATTATAGACTCACACATCAGAGATAGAAGGAATTTATGTAACCCAAGCCCCTCAGTTTCATGGAAAAGAAAACAAAGGCCCAGAGAAATGAAGTGGATTTGCCCAAGATCACAGTGTTGGACCTAAAAACTCTTGTTTCTAGCTTGAAGGTCAGATCACTTCCACTATGCAATGCTGGCTTTGGGCACACCTTTTTCAGCCAGCCCAGCTCAGAGCTTTTATTGATATAATCAATTCAAAGGATACAACTAACTAAGCTAAAGCCTAACTACAGCACAACATCCACTTTCTATTTCAATAAACAAAAACAAACATATTCTTTGCAACCGTACATATCAATAAAAATTCGTAAGATGATTCTTTGGCTTCCTTAACAATCTGGTAACCAAACAAAACCAATCTAGGTCTTTATTCAGAAGATTACAAACTCCAGGGGTCCCATGAAGGTTGGCCATAGATTCAATCAGCCTGCCCTAGTCTGAATTACACCTGGAATCAATTAATAAGCATTTATTAAGTGTTTATTATATGCTAGATATTGTGCTAAGCAGTAACAGAAAGGAATGCAAACAATAGCAAAATACAAAGAAAGGTAAAAAATTCACCCTCTGAGATTAGCCACCTTATCCAACCCATTCCTCCTCAAATCTTAAGAACATCCATGACTACAAAGTCTCTCAAACTATCAGTGTGATGAACATAACCTCACCAAGTCTGTTATCTTACCTATAAATTTTGGAGGGGGGATGATGAATTAAATAATATGGTTCTTTTCCTCTTAAAAATAATTATAATTAGAGCTTTCTACTTCCAATTGAATATTTAGAATGTCTAATAAAATTCTGTTGCAATATCACATTTGTCAAGAGGTACCTCACACATTTGGGGCAACTAAACAACTAAACATGAATAGCATGCCAACACCTGGAGTCAGTAAGACTTGTCTTCCTGAGTTCAAACCTGGCCTCAGACACTTTGTGACTTTGGACAAGTCATTTAATCCTGTTTGCCTCAGTTTCCTTATCTATCAAATGAGCTGGAGAAAGAAATAGCAAACCACTCCAGTATCTTTGCCAAGAAAAGTCTAAATGGGGCCATGAAGAGCTGGATATGACAGAAAAACAAACTGGCACATTGTAAATGCTTAATAAGTGTTTGATTTATTAATCTGAAGGCAACTAACACAAAATGTTAGAATAAAAGTCTTTCAATTGAAAGCTTCAAATTACAGAAATTAAATTTGAACCTTATTCTAAATTCTTTTAAGTTCAAAATTTCCTCAAAGAAAAAAAAAGAAAGAAAGAAAAGTAAGGAAAGAAAGCTAAACCAAAACTCTCCAATCATTTCTGGTCATAAGAGATGGCAGCTACAAAGATAACCAGGAGTTTTTCATCTCACTGGAAAAAGTAGTTCACTATTTTCTTTTCTCTGATAAAGACAAGCAGCAAAAAGATGGGAAAGAGAGTAGAGGAAGGGAGTCAAACCTCAGGCGTCAAAAAGGCTCAGATAATCCATCAACCGGATATTTCATAAAAAACCAGCAGTCAGTCAAGCAGCAAACATTTTGTAACAGCATCAGAGATTTTAGTTGCCAAAGAATCACAGAATTTCTAACATGGGAAGAGCCGTCAGAGGTCATCCTGACCCTACCTCTAACTCCAGGATCCCCTCAACCACACACCCAATAGGCGTTTGTCACCTAGCATTTGTTTCACAGCAGCCAGGGAGAGGGGACTCATGACATTCAGAGGTAACCTATTCTGCTTTGGCATTAATTGTTTACGAAGTATCAAAGTTTTTCCTTACAGCAAACCTAAATCTGCCTTCAAACAACTTTAACCCACTGCTAGTTCAGTTCTCTGGCTCTTTTCAAAAGTATTTTCCTAAGGTTATGTATTAGAAGTAAAACATAAAAATAAAAACTAAACCAAAATTTAAAAACCTATAGGCCAGGGCCTGGCACCTCCCACAAGCACCTCTTTCTCCATCATCTTTCCTGCCTTCCTGCTTCCCAGCTAATTTCCAGACTGTCCTCCTTATGAGGTCCTTGTCATTACCCCAGGGCACAAGGCACAAACTAGTCAATATTCTAAGTCCCAAGCTCAGCTTCTTTGGTCAAATCTGCTTGCATCTTTCTCCTCCCTATCCCTCAGCTCCAGGAATATATTAAGGAAAGTACCAACTCCCATCCCACTCAACAGGTGAAGATACAAGGCAGCTCTTATTACATCACAATGCCTTGTCTGAAGTTCTCAAATTCCAAAGAGAAATCCCCAACCCAATGATTAAGATACTGGTTGAAATGACAACATTATCTGGAAACTGCCCAGCATATAAGACTGTCAGTATTGAATTTTATCAAATAAAATATGTAGTACTCTACACAAAAGGCACACTTTTAACAGCTATTTGCTGACTGGTACACAGTCAATTTTCAGAAAGATAAAACTCAAATTTAATTCAAAGGAATTGGAAATGATAATTTTCTCCATAAGACTTCACATAATATGTTTTGTGCTTTCCCAACTCATGTCAGTACATTTAAGCTTGGTTAAGATCACATACTACTGTAATTATCTACATATGTGGGTTTTCCTTCCCTTTTTTTAAGAATGTAGGGTATATTAAAGCAGGAACCATTATCTTACCTGAACTTTGTGTTTCCCCTAGGACCTATCAGAGTATACTACATGTAGTAGGTGCTTAATAAATGTTGTTGTTCAGTCATTTCAATCATGTACAACTCTTTGTGACTCATCTGGGGTTTTCTTACCAAAGATACTGGAGTGGTTTGCCATCTTCTCCAGCTGATTTGACAAATAAGGAAACTGAGGCAAACAGGATTAAAAGACTTACCCAGGGTCACACAGCTACTAAGTATCTGAGGTCAAATTTGAACAAGTCTTTCTGACTCCAGGCCCCACACTCTATCTACTATACTACCCAGGTGCCCAACAAATGTTAGTTGAATAGAATGAAACTAACCTTTTTCTTAGTGCCTTTCTGGTTCCCCCCAACTCCCCAGTTCCTTCAACTACTCCTCATATTTACTTCCTCTCTCATCTTCATCACCTTATCATCACTCATTCAACTCCCTAGTTCAAACCTGTCAATTTATTTCTTCAAATGTGGCACCCTGCTATTATCTAAACAACGCAGAATACAGTAGGACTAGTATTCATGCAACCTTAAAATACATTTAACTTTTTAGTTATCACATCACACTTTTGGCTCATAGTGCATCTGTACTCCAAATGTCTTTCTTTTAAAAAATATTTTGTTTTAATCAGCCAAGAACTTCAAAAAGAGCTATAAATATTTTTGTGTGTCTTTAGAGTTTTGCTTAGAACTAATCCTTCCTTAATCTACCCTCCTTCTAATTCATCTTCCTCCTTCTCCCCTTCCCCTACTTCCCTGATAAGTGAAATGTATTTTTGTGCCCAACTGTGGGTATTTCCTTCTTCTGACCAGTTCAGATGAAAGTGAGGTTCAAATGTCAGCCATTCTACCCACCTCCTCCTCTTTGTATAGATGTCGAGTTGTACACCCGAATTATGTGAGATAATATTCCCTAATCTACCTTTTCCTTCTCTACCCCTTTTCCAGTATATTCCTCTTCCTCTCTCTTTCCATTCTTTTCTTAAGATCTTCTAGACATAACACAACCAGGTTTTCTCTAATGGAACTCCCCTTGTGACACCTGATGATGAGAGAGGGACACATGTATCATCTTCACAGATTAGAATATAAGTAGTTTAGCCTTGTTATGATTGTTTTTTCATGTTTACCTTTCTATGTTAACCTCGACTCCTGTGCTGATATTTCAAAATTTATATACTATTCTTTTTATTAGGATGCCCGAAAGTCTTCTATTTCATTAACGATTTATTTTTGTCCCCCATAATATCATATTCAATTTTGTCAAGTATGTTATTACTAACAATAAACTTCTACGTTTTGCCTTCTGGAATATCACAGTTGAAGTTCTTCATTTTTTTATAGCGGTAATTGCTAAATCATGTGTGATCATGACTATGGCTCTTTAATACTTGAATTCTTTCTTTCTAGCTACTTGCAGCATTTTTCTTTCACCTGGAAGCTCTGGATATTGGCTATAATGTTCCTGGGAGTTTTCATTATGAGGTTTCTTTCAAGAGGAGACCACTGAATTCCTTCTATTTCCTCTGCCTCCTGGTTCTAAAAGATCTGGTCAATTTTAAGATCTCTTGAAATATGATGTCTAGGCTCTTTTTTTTGGTCAGAGGGTTCAGATAATCAATGATTCTTAAATTCTTCACCTCAATGTGTTTTCCAGGTTAGTTGCTTTTGTTATGAGATAACTTATATTTCCTTTCCTTGTCTAAGCCTTTTGATTTTGTTTTAATAGTGCTTGTTGCCTTATGAAGTCACTGGCTTCTAACTGGTCCACTCTAATTTTCACAGAGTTTGTTGCCTGGGAAAGGTTTTGTATCTCCCTGTACCAAGCTACTAATTTCTTTTCCAATTCTTTCTTCCACGCCTCTCAGTTTTTCCCCAACTTTTTCCTTAAGCACTCTCATTCCATTAAAAAAAATTTTTTTTTTAACTTTCTTAACTCTTGCTCCACTTCTTCTAAAAACTCTACTTTAGTTTGTGCCCAAACTGTATTTTCCTCCTAGACTTTGCTTGCAGATGTTTTGGAGTCATTATCTTCTTTTGCATTTGTTTTACATATCCCTGCCACCATAATAATTCATTATAGTGTGCTGTTTGTTTTGTTTTGTTTTTGTTTGCCCCTAATATCAGACTTGATATTAGGGCTAGGCTCTAGGGTACTTCTAGGTGGAAGGTCTGGGCTGCTCTTGTTGCTTTCTTCTGAAATTTACTGTGCTATTTGAAAACCTCAAAGACAGACTGGGGGACCTGCAAGTTTTCTGTGCTCCCAAAGTGGTCTGATCCAAGATCTATTTGTTACCCTCCTGGTTTGAGCTCTACAAGTTTCTATCCTAAATTTGGTTCTGTGCAAGAGCAGACTGATGCTAAGTTCTGCTCCTTTCCGCCAACTAGAAAGCCCCATTGGTTCAGAGTGATAGCCTTGTAGCCTTCTCTTTGGTCTTGGTTATTATTATTACTCCTCTGCAGGCTAGGTAAGATACTAGAAGTGAGATCATCTCTAAGCCTGGGGTATGAACTACATAACTGCTGCTGCTGCTGGCTAGGAAGTAAGTTTGCACACATCTCTGCTGTGGGTCTGGGGCCCTCCTCTCACCCCGGCCCACAGCCAGATCAGTATGTTCCTGGCCAGACTCCATCTCCAATGTCTGCAGACCTCCATGTCTTTCTTCCTATGCTGGGCCGAGCTGGACAAATAGATCTCTTTGAAGAAGTTTGTAGAAGGAAGCTCACTACACTGCTTCCTATCACTCCACTCCACCCTCTTGGCTCTACGTCTGAGTCCAGATTTCTTTCATATGATCTATAGCCACATTTCTCCATCTTGCACATGTATTTTTGGGTTCTGGTCAGATTTTAAGAGTAATATTAACAACTGAGTATGTGCAAAAAGAAGGGTGGAATGAGGCTGTTGTAAGTTTGGAAGCTGTCACATGAGGAACAGTAGTAGGAAATTATTATGGGGCGGGGAGGGGGGGTTTGACCAAAACTAATGAAGGGCCAAGAAGCTTAATTCCACAAGGTATGAACAGCAGGGTTTGTAGTAATCTGAATATAATTTAGGGTTTGATTTCCCACCATGGGAATTTAGACAACATTCAGTCTAGTCAGTCCCTTTATTAGAAGAGTTGGCAAAGGGCCTCTATTGCTTAACAGAAAGAATGAGTTCCTTTAACAGGGAAAAAAAATGTAGCAGGTCTTCAATGTAAAAACCAAGCAAATAGAATCTGAAGAGGTATAAAGGAATCTTGATCTGGGACTGGAAGAAAGGTCACTGACCAACTGGGGCTAAGTAACAGCTATGAGGTTCTTCTCAAACAGGAGCTGAATTCTCTAAATAAGAAACAACCACTTGTTCTTCAGGGAATGATGAGTGTGATCCATTATCTACTAAAGGTTAGGGGAAGAACAGGTGAGTAGCAGTGGTTGGTAACTTCCTGTGGAGAGATGCTGGGAATCTGGGTGGCCTCAGAAATCCATTTCAACTCCAAGATTCTGTGAACTAGAGATTTTTAAGTGAGAAAAGGAGACAAAGAAAGTTTTCAGTTATGTGAGCTGTTAGGTAGAAACTGAATGAATATACCCAAGTTGAGGACTATGACCAGAGTTACAGAATCTTAAGAGATGGGAGGGAACTCAGAGGCCATCTAATCCAATTTATACCTGAACAAGAATCCCCTTCATAGTATACCCAACATATGCTTTGTTTGAATACCTTCAGTGAGGGTCTTCACTCCACTGACTCCTGAGGGGTAGTGCTAATTGTTGGGAAAATTTTTCCTATACTAAGTCTAAATTTGCCTCTGCAGCTTCCATTCATTGTTGTTTGTTTTTGTCCCCAGGCTTTAAGCATTCTGTCCCATTCCTCTACTGCCAGGCAGGCCTTCTAATACCAAGAGAGTTGTCATGTTCTTCCCAGTTCCTTCAACTGATAGCTGTATGGCATGATCTTGATATGCTTTATAAGCCTGGTTGTTTTCCTAGGAACATTATCTAGCTTTCAACATCCTTTCTAAAATGTGGTTTCCTGAACTGAAAACAATGCTTGACATGGGGTCTGCCATCCCCTGGACTCTCTGCCTCTCAACGCAGCCTATGATTCTATTACCATTTGTGCCTTGATTCATTGAATTTACTGTCTAGAATTCAAGATTCAGAGAACCTAAGAGTTAGAGGGGATTGCTCAAGCCAACCCGTACTTCAAAGGAATTGCTACTACACCATATTTGACAAGTGAGGTCAGCCATCTTTGCTTAGGAATCTCTCTAAATGTTGTCCAACTTATTAATGTTCTTTTAAAAATGTGGCACCCAGCACTGAACACAATATTAGAGATATGGTCTGAACAGGATATAGCATGCTGTAGGACTCTTAACACCTCCACTAAAAATGTCTACATCTTTTTTAGTTAAACTAACTATGCTTCCCCATCTTGTAATTGTGAACTTGGTTTTTAAGCCTAATTGTAAGAGTAAACCTAGTATTCTGGCCTATCAGGATCTCTTTTGATATTGACTGTCATTCAATGTGTTAGCTATCCTCATTTTATGCTGTCTTCAAATTTGATAAGCATACTGCCTGCCTCTTTGTCCAAATTACTGATAAAAACGTTAAAGAAATTGTACCTTGGCCTGTTCAGGATCCTATCAAATGTAAAAAAAAAAATATATTACATATCAGGGGACCCAGTACAGATTCCTGGGGACTTCTGTTTGATGAAACTGCAGAGGTTCTTTCATTCTGTTCATTAAGCACTTATTAAGCACCTACTATGTGTTAGGCATTGTTCTTGATGCTGGAGATACAAAGACAAAAATGAAACACTGGACTGGGAGGAAATAATTTTGGCATGGGAAGGGTTAACAGTAGTTAAGTAAGGGAGCTGGGACTTCTAGGAGGTGAATAGAAGTGGTGAGGGAGAGGGAAGATTCAGTGACTCTGAGGTTGTGAAGCTGGATTGCTGGAGGAATGTTAATGTCCTCAGCAAAAATAAGGAAGTGAGGGGATGTTCTGTAGTCAGTAACATGGGACAGGAGTTTAAGAGAGAGTCAAAGGCTGAATTTATACATGGGAATATTATCTGCAAAGAAGTGATAATTAAACCACTTTCTTTTCTAGATGCTAACAGTCCCTTTAATACTATGTTTAATAATTTTCCCAGAAATGAAAGTGTCAAATTACCTGGCCTTTAGTACAGACTTTTAGTACATCTAACACCCCAGCCCCCTTTTTAAAACTTGGTTAACTTTTGTCTTTTTGTAGTGCTCTGGTACCCCTCCTACTATTCTTAACATTCTTTGAGAAATCACTGAGAATAACTTAGCAGTTACATTAGTCAATTATTTTGGTACCCTACTTCATTTGGGTTTGATACCTTGAACCACTGCTTGTATTCTTTGGCAATATGACTAAAAAAAAAAAGCATTATCTCTAATTCCCACAGAAGCATCTGAAAGATGAAATTTAATAAATTAATTTATAATACAATAAATAATAAATTAATTTAATAAATTAATAAATTCTGTACTTTGACCAAATGTGTTTAACATTTATTGAACTGAACTGAATGCCATACTGAAAAATGTGACTGGACCAGCACAGAACATAAAAGCATGAAGCTAGGACTTCCTGGGACCTGTATATCATACTTCTACATGTACCCTACCACTTTGCTAGTTGTTGTGGGGTTTGTTTTTTAAGCTACATCACAACTCAAATAGAGTACCTGCCCTCAAGGAGCTTATAATCTACCAGTTCTTATTAAATTTGTGGATGGCTATGCCCTGCCCCCTTTCACATAAATTTCTACCTAGCCTTTCTCTTGCTGTTACACTTGTGATTTTTGTTCAATCTCAATATCAGGTTTTAGATTTACCCCTGTTCAACTAATCTTGTTAGTCTCAGACAAGGTTTCAGCCTGTTGAGATTCTGACGTGTACTATATTAGCTACTCCTCAGGTTGTAGCATATACACATATGATAAGCATGTCTTCTCTGGTACCTTTCACAGCTATGGTGAGGGAAGGGGTTGAATTATTATTTTTTTTTTTTTAAAGCAATTGGGGTTAAGTAACTTGCTCAAGGTTACACGGCTAGTCATTATTTATGCGTGGGTGCTCATTTTCTGAGGCCGGATCTGATCTCGGGTCATCCAAACTCCGAGGCCGGCGCTCTTACTCACTGCGCCACCTAGCCGCCCCTTTAGGGCAATTGGGGTTAAGTAACTTGCCCAAGGTCACACGGTTAGGTTTTTGTTTGTGCTGATTAAGTGTCGGAGGCCGGCTCCGAACTCAGGTCCTTCTGATTCCAGGGCCGACGCTCTATCCACTGCGCCACCTAGCCGCCCCGGGGTTGAATTATTAACCAAATAAGAGATAACTGCAAAAGATAAAATGAGTAATTTCAATTATGTGAAGCTGAAAAACTTTTATATAAACAAAATTAATGTGACTAGGATAAGAAGGGAACCAAGCTGAATGGGCAAAAAATCTGTATCAAATATCTGATAAGATCTTATATTCTATATATATTTTTGTTGTTCAGTCATGTACTCTTTGTTGGCCCCATGTGGGGTTTTCTTGGCAAAGATACTAGAGTGGTTTGCCATTTCCTTCTCCAGCTCATATGACAGATGAGGAAACTGAGGCAAACAAGGTTAAGTGACTTGCCCAGGATCATAAGTTAATATGTAAGGGTGGATTTGAACTCAAGAAGATGAGTCTTCCTAACTATAGACCTGACAGTCTATCCACTGTGCCACCTTGTTGGCATTTATTAAATGCTTACAATGTGCCAGGCACTATGATAAGTACTGAGGATACAAAGAAAGAAAACTATAATCCTTGCTCACAAGGAGCTCACAGTCTAGTGGGAATAAGAGTCATTTCCCAATGGATAAGTGGTCAAAGGTTATGATCAAAAAAAGATACTGCTCAAAAGAATTGCAAACTTTTGACAAACACAAGAAAGAATGTTCTAAATTGCCAATAATAGAAATGCACATTAAAGCAATGCTAAGGTTTTGCCTCACATCCAGCAAACTGACAAAGATAACAAAATATGGATTCAGTCACTATTGGAAGGGTCATGGAAAGACAGACACACTTATGCATTATTACTAGAATTGTGCATTGGTCACCCATGCTGGAAAGCAATTTGGAATTATTTGGAAAAGTTGTTAAAATGTTTGTGCTCTTTGACCCAAAGATTCCACTGGTAGGCAAATTCCCCCCAATGAGGTAAAATATTAAAAAGAACACAAATACACCTAAATATGTATAACAGCCCTTTTTTGTAGTAGCAAAGAACTCAAAACAAAGTTGATGCCCACTGACTATGGAATGGTTAAACAAGTTGGGGTACCTGATAATGAAATATTACTACACCATCAGAAACTATTAGGATTAATACAGAAAAACATGAAAAGAATTAACACCAACTAAAGCAAAGTGAAGTGAGTAGACCCAGGAAAACACTATGACTATAATGTGAGTAAAAAACAACAACAAAACAACTGAAACTCAATGCTGTGAATTATGACTAAACCTGGCCTCAAAGAAGAGATATGAAAGGACACCTCCACTCCTCTGCAGAGGTTGTCGACTATGAGAACCATTAGATCATGTCAATATGTTAACATTTTGCTCATTTTCTTTTTTTCTTTTTTCCCTCATTTTCTTTGTTATAAGGAATGGACGGGGGAGAGGGGAGGGAAAGCAGAGAAGAGGAGGATACTTTGGATAACATAAGTGATAGGAAAAAAAGGTATCAATAATATGTATTTTTAAAACTTTTTTTAAAGTATGCTTTCTAGCAGCGGCTAGGTGGTGCAGTGAACAGAGCACTGGCCCTGGAGTCAGGAGAACCCGAGTTCAAATTTTACCTCAGACACTTAACACTTACTAGCTATGTGACCTTGGGCAAGTCACTTAACCCCAATTGCCCTGCCTTCCCCCCTGCAACACCAAAAAAAAAAAAAAAAAGCATGCTTTCTATATCTTTATCCAAAGTATTGATAAAAGATATTGAACAAGGAATTATCAGCTTCCTATGGTATTTCACTAATGATCATGGACTTAATACAAACAAAAGTCCCTCTACAATCCAAACTATCTAACAGTAGAGTATATTCAACAGCCTACATTCTATCACTGCATCCCCAGGGCTCTTACCTGCTCCCCATGTTAATGGAAGGCAGATATATACATACATGGCCTATACTAAAGATGGCAAAATCCCTTCAACAGGAATTTCACAGCACAAAGTGCTTCTTAAGAGTGGAATTTTTAAAGTATATTAACAGACACCACAACTTGAAGGAATTGGAGATGAGAGCTGAAGTCTACTGTTCCCTAAGAGGAAAATGCTATACATGTATCACCGTTACCCTTTCCTGCTGCTAGTCACTTGGAACTTTGTGTGCTACTTGAGAAGAAATAGTGAATTTAGTTGTTTTTGTTTTGTGATGGAAGTTACTAGTTATTTGTGGTTCAGCATAGTGGAAAGAACTGAAATGTATTACTGGGAGAAAAGAGCTGGGAAAATAAAGTTCTTCCTATAGTGTCCCCCTGTGTCCAAACAGCATTCAGCCTAGTGATTTTATTATTGAGAGACCAGGACAATAAACAGAGGAAGTATTTTATAGGATTACTTCTTATTTTTTTTTTAAGCAATTGGGGTTAAGTAACTTGCTCAAGGTTACACGGCTAGTCATTATTTATGCGTGGGTGCTCATTTTCTGAGGCCGGATCTGATCTCGGGTCATCCCAACTCCGAGGCCGGCACTCTTACTCACTGTGCCACCTAGCCGCCCCTTTTTTAGGGCAATTGGGGTTAAGTAACTTGCCCAAGGTCACACGGCTAGATTTCTGTTTGTGAGGATTAAGTGTCTGAGGCCGGATCCAAACTCAGGTCCTTCTGACTCCAGGGCCGGCGCTCTACTCACTGCGCCATCTAGCTGCCCCTATAGGATTACTTCTAATAAAAAATTATAATCAATTCAGCAAACATTGTTACTTTAGACACAGAAACATTAAAGTGGCTTTAATGTGCCACTTTTTTTTTAAATGGTATGTATTGTCAGGGGATCACAATGTCTCATTTGTTTAATTCCATGAGAAAGCAATCTACAATCAATGCCCTTACCTCCTTTCCCATCATTTTCTTCTAAACTCTGGGCAGTCTCTTTACTAACCTCATCATTCAACTGAAATTGCTTTTTCTGAAGTTACCAATGATCTCTCAATTGTCAAATCTAATGGTCTTTTCTCAGTCCTCATCCATCCTGACCACTCTGCAGCCTCTGACACTGTTGATCACCTTCTTCTCCTTAATACTGTCTTCTCTCTAGGTTTTCTCAATCATGATTTTTCCTGATTCTCCTGACAGCTCTTTCTTTCTCTTTTGCTGGATCTTCTTCCAAATGCAACCACTAGCAATGTATGGATCTGTCCTAGGCCCATTTCTCTTCTCTCTTTAACAATATCGCACATCTTTAACTGCCTACCAAATAGCTCAAACACAAGGTCTCAGAGATCGTAAACTCAACATCTCCAAAACTGAACTATTTCTCCCTAAACTTTCCATTCTAAGGATAGTAAGAAAACTACCCTGATTACTGTCCCGGGCATCACCATCCGCCCAATCACCCAGGTTTACAACCTCACTCTCTCACCCTCCGTCCCCACTCAATCTGTTGCCACATCCTGTCAATTCCACCCTCACAATATTTCTCCCAAATGTGCTCTCTTCTCACCTGTAACACATATGTGCTCCCTTCTCTATGACACTGGTATTACCCTTACAGGGGCCCTCATCACCTTGTACTTGAACTACTGCTTTCTGCCTAGTCTCCTGGTCTCAATAACTCCCCATTCTGATCCATGCTCCATTCAGCTAGCAAAGTGGGTTTCCTATACTTCGAGTCTAACCCTGAAACTCCCACTCTTAAACTTAAAGTGACTCCCTATTACCTCCATGATCAAATACAGAATCTTCTCTCTAGCTTGTAAACCTCTTCAAGACCTGACCCCTTTCTACCTTTTTAGCTTTATGCCTTATTACTCTCCAGTCCCGCCTCACCCTCACCCCAAATGAAGCACTCTATTAGGCAGGGACACTAATCTCCTTGCAGTTTCTTCCACAAGACCTCCTTCTCCTGACTGCTTTTTCATGGGCTTGTCCTCTATGGCTGAAATGCTTTCCCTCTTCATCTGTGCCTCGCTGGCTTTCTTCATGTCTAAACTACAATCCCAGCTTCTGCAAGAAGCCTTTCCCAGTCCTCCATAATGTTGCTGCTTTCCCTCTCAGTTTCTCCAACTTATCCATATAATTTTGCTTGCTATAGTTGTCTGTACGTTCTCCTCCCTATGTTCCCCCCACCACCCCCAGAAACTGTGAACTCCTTAATGGCAGGGACAATTTTTTGGCCTTTCTTTATATCTCCAGCCCTCAGCACAGTGCATGGTGAAGAGCAGGCACAATACCTGTTGGTGACCTTGCCTTACCTTTTGTAGGGTTTCTATTTTGTTTATCCAGACGAGTAACTACCAGGCCTTGGAGAGTTGCTGAGGCATTGGGAGGCTGTAACTAGCTCAGAATCAGTGAAGCAGGCCTTGAACCCAAGTCTTCCTGACTCTAAGGCCAGCTCTCTATCCGCCTGAGCCACACTTATAAATTATTAGATGCTGCAAGTACCTTTTCCATGTATATATGATCTATCCTCACAGCTAGACTGTAAACTAATTAAAGGCTACCTTAACATATGCTACTACCAGTTTTAAATGGTTTTGAGCTTCCACTCTCACTTCATGCTAACATAAAAGAGCAAGGAGTCTAAGAACTATTGAAGACCCAACAGACAATGAATAGTGTTGATGGGACTATTGAGCAACCTGGGCTCCCTGGACTGGGTTGATTTATACCTGCTAAGATATGCCTGAGGGTAGGGGTGGGGTCTTCTCTTCCATCTACATGACCATCTGCCCCCAGAGTACCTACCACTGACCTCTACTCAGAGTTCTGACCATTAACATTAACAGTCAAACATTAAACAATAGCAAAGTTGGGGCGGCTAGGTGGCGCAGTGAGTAAAGCGAAAGCGCTGGCCCTGGAGTCAGAAGGACCTGAGGTCGGATCTGGCCTCAGACAATTAACCCACACAAACAAAAACCTAGCCGGGTGACCTTGGGCAGGTTACTTGACCCCAATTGCCCTCCAAAAAGGGAAAAAAAAACAATAGCAAAGTCATTGGGAATGTGCTACCACCTCTGACAGAACTCGAGCTAATAATAAAATCAATCTGCATACCTTGAGTGCACAAAGATGATTTGAGATTCAAAATTATGACCAATCCACAGTGCTGCTCATTTTGAGCTGACTTTAACAAATGCAACACAGTAGGGCTAAAATGGCTAAGAAATTATCAGCAACATTCCATGTACCCTCCACACTCGTCATCAGTCCTTCATTTCCCTTGATGTAGACATATTGCATTTATGCCTGCTGGACTGCTTTCAACAATTCAGTGAAGAACCAAAACTGCAAGTGTCCAAGGTTCTCAAATGTTCAACTCCTCTGCAACATGATGTCCAAGCCAAGGCACCCACACTGGGCGTGAGAAGAGAGAAGGGCTCTTGGATATTTCAAACTATTTTTAATCTACTTGCAAGTAAGAGAAGAGTAAGTGTCCAGGCCACATAAATTACAGAAACAAAGTACCAGGGAAGAGGAACAAAACCATTTTTTCCCCAGAGGATGAGAGATAACATGAGATGGTGCAGAAAAGTGCTGGACTTGGAGTCAGAAGACACAGATTCAAATCCTGTCTCTGATACTCAGTGGGTATGCAACACTGAGAAGCTGTTTCTTCATCTGCAGAGTGGAGTGATGATAATACTAACACTTCTTGTTGTTCCATTTTAGTCGTGTCCATTCTTTGTGACCCCATTTGGAGTTTTCTTGGCAAAGATACTAGAGTGCTTTACCATGTCCTTCTCCAGCTCATTTGACAGATGAGGAAACTGAGGCAATAGGATTAAGGGACTTGCCTGGGGTGACACAGCAAATTAAGTATCTGAGCCTGAATTTGAATTCAGGTCTTCCTGACTCTGGCCCAGAACTCTATCCACTGTGTCACCTAGCCTCATCAAAAAGAAGGTCCCTGAAAAGCAGAAAAGAGTCAAAGGGAAGGTGATTTGTCCTCTAGATTGGATATATAGACAACATTATGCATTCCTAACATTATCCCAAATCCTGGGTTGGCCTAGATGGCTGTTTAGGTCCCTTCTGATTCTCAAATTCTGTGATTCTCTTAATTATATTCAGTTTTCCATCAGTGCTACACTGGTAAGGCAGATAAAGGGCAATGTCTTTAACTCAGAGGGAAAGAGTATTTTCTAAGTATTTCTAGGCTTATTTCAGCTGCATAAATGGCAAAGCAAATATCCATCTGCCATATCCCACAACAGTCAAATGAGAATACAAGAGGTCTGGGGGTGGTGAATGGCTAAGGGAGTGGCAGACAGAAACCTCTTTGTACTGGCAACTGTGTTTTCAAAGCTGCTGATAGAAGGTTCCTTGGATGACAGTTATTTGGGAAATTTTAATAATTTGGATGGGTTGTACAATGGATCTGACCTTCAGAAGCTTGTATGGTGGAAGCCAGAAGGAAAGTTTGTTATTATGATGCTGGCACAACAGTAGACTGGACAGAAACAGATATTGGGTTAATGTTTATTTTGGGTCTGGCCCAAGGTACCAGTTTATCAGATACAGTACATTTTTATTCTCTTTTCTTCAGAGACCAGGACTATTAGATAGTCAGGTAGAAAAGAAAAAAAAAACATATGAAATGGAAAACCAAAGTGCAAACACTAGCTTTATAATTTTCTAGCTGTGTGATCTTGATCAAGTCACTTAATGTGTCTCAGCCTCAGTTTCCTTACAAGTAAAATAGGAATAACATCACCCTATCCCCCACATAACTCACAGGGGTGTTGAGGAGATCAAATGAAATAATGTACTTAAAAGCACTTTGCAGGATATCAAGCACTACACAAACAAAGGTAAGGTACTGTTATCTTCTCTAAATGACAGGCCATCCCTCTTGATCAATACCTATGGACATTTATTTCTTCTTTCAAGACACAGACCAGGTGCCACTTCCTTCTGGGAGCCTTACTTGAATCTACAACTGAACATAGTCTCTTCTCAAATTTCCTAGAGCACTTCTTCATTAAGGCTCGTGGAATCCTATCACAATCTACCTTGTATTATAACTGTGGACATGCCATACACAACAATTAGACCATTAAGTTTCTTAAACCGCAGGTTTTTATCCCAGGCCCTGGAGCTGTGCCTCACAAATATTAAGTGCTTAATAAATATTTAACTGAATTCTAATAAACCTACTATTGCCAACAACAACTTAATTCAGGGGACTAAAAAATTAATTAGGTTATCTAGTCCCCCTAAGTCTATTCTATCTCCACATTCCCTATTCTTTGGACCATTTCACTACTCACATCACCATGAAAAGATATGAAGGAGCATAGAGGAGACAGTAAATTCAATTCAATAATCATGCATTAGGCACCATGTTGGGTGCTGGGGATATGGACAAAAATAATAGTCCTCACCCTCAAGGAGCTTACATTCTACTTGACAGAAATCAACTAATGATCCAACTCTTCACTATCTACATATGTTTATTATACGTCCCCTGTAGTAATATTCTTTTCATCTCATGAGGCTCATTTCCCCTATCATCTAACACACATCTAAACCATTTCATCCTCATCATTAACTCATATTGTTAGGATATAAACCAAGTTTAATAGCAGTCTAAAATAAATGCAATTAGAAAGATAAATTTTCCTCAAAAATTCTCAAATGTGGGGCAGCTAGGTGGCACAGCAAATAGAGTACTGGCCTTGAAGTCAGGAGGACCTGAGCTCAAATCTAACCTCAGACACCTGACATACTTACTAGCCATGTGACTTATGGGTAAGTCACTTAACCCCAATTGCCCTCCAAAAAGCAAAAAAAAAAAAAAAATTCTCGAATGCAATTCAAAACCAAATATACATCATTTTTTGCTTTATCCATTCTTCAAAGTCCAGTTTGAGTTCTATTTTTCCTGGCTTTCTCTGATCATCAGCACAATACAAAGGAAAAAACCAGATCTGAAGTCCAAGGGCTTAGGTTCAAATCTCAGTTCTCCCTCTTGTAACCTGTGCAACCTGGGAAATTCCTATTCTCTGGGTCTCAGTTTTGTTATCTATAAAATAAGAATGTTGGAGTATATAGTCTCTAAGATCTCTTCCAGCTCTGAATTTATGAGCCTATAATCTCAGCTGAACTCTCCATCTTCTGAACTGTTAGACATTTATCAATTTATCAATTACTACTTGGAATCACCAGTTACTTGAGAGTAGGAAGAAGAAACCTCACCTTCTAAGTCCCTAAGTCCTTACACAGTGCTCTTAATAGGGGGATGGTCCATAAATATGTAGTGATTATGTAGTTGTCTTCCACAACATGGATAACTAAGGGATCTATTGTATCAGAAACAAGTTTCTAGTTTATTTGTGGGTTTTACTTATCCTCAATTTGCCTAACCAGCATGACTAATCAAGGCTAACTGGATACAGTCATACAGACAACCAAGTCAGACTGAGCCTGGGTGCTTCATGGACCATCAATTTCCATTTTTAAAGAACTATTTATTCTTATCTGCCCTCACCTTCTCCCCTTCTTAAATGGGAGTAAAGAAACTTCCTACTCTATAGCGTTTTGGACTTTTGATATGCTCTGATTCGCACAGGCTCATTAGATAGTTTTTCTAGTCTAACAACAGAGCTGTGTGACCCCGAGCAAGTCAACTTGGGCAACAACAACTTCTGCACCAGAAGCAGAAGATCTGGTGTTGAGGGGTGGCTATGCCACTCACAAAACTGTGATCATAAGCAAGTCACCGAACCTCTCTAAATATCATTTCCTTATCTGTAGAATGAGGGCAATACTTGTCCTATCTCCTCACAGAGCTGTTTATGAGAGTCTAGTATTTAACCACTCTGTGCAGATTTGCATCTTCTATTTCTATTGTATATATTTACATAAATACTTGCTGCCATCCCCATTAGAATGTAAGCTCTTTCCAAGTAGGATTTGTGACATTTTTTGCACCTCTATTTCTAACACTGAACACAGGACCTAGCACAAAGGAAAAGTTTAATAAATACTTATTGCTTGATCAACAGTGAATGCAAAAGAACTTTTGAAACTATAATGAAAAACAAAAATGAAAGGCATTGTTATTTATGTGGCAGAATCCTAGGATAGAAAAGGAATTAATTAATTAGCAAGCATTTATTAAGTGCCCACTATGTTCCAGGTTCTAGCAGGAAGTCAGTCTGTTCAGGAACCAGAGAACTTTACAACAGCAAGGTGCCTTAAAGATCACATAATCTAGGTCTCAGCAATTTGGAAAGAAGAAGAAAGGGGGAAAAAATGCATTTCTACAGCACTTGCTATGTGCCAGGCATTGTGCTAAGCACTCTGAATTATTATCTCATTTGATCCTCACAACCCTGGCAGGTAATTATTGTTATTATCCCTATTTTACAGATGAAGAAACTGAGGCAGAAAGCCATCAAGAGACTTACCCAAAATCACATGGCTAGTAAGCATCTGAGGCTGGATTTGAACTCAGGTCTTCCTGAATCCAAGACAGCACTCAGTACTGTGGTGGTCCCTAGCTGTCCCAAGGAGCTAGGGAGACCCTGGGAGATCCTTGGCTGAAAAAGGCTCTTTAAGTACATTCATACTCTGGTTTCTTTTAGTCCAAATAAATCAATTAATTTGTAACTGTGTGTTAATCTGCAGGGAATGATGACTACTAACTCTGGATTTCCAAACCAAGTTAGATCTTTAATATTTCTCATCTCACCTTTGCTTCAACTGTCAAAATACAGAAAGAGCCCCTACTGAGCTAATCCATTTGCACTTCCTTTCCTTCAGTGGTTGCCTCTCACATCAATTAAAATGAATGTGTGTGTACATAAGACTTAGCTCTAAAAAATTACATCCTAAGAATACTACCAATATACCAGTTTTCTTCCTTAAAAGGTCACAGATCCTGACAGTACTGTACAATCCTTTCAACTTATAGAGGGGGAAACTGAGACCCAAAAAGTTAAGTGACATGGCAAAAACCAAGCATAGCTTGTTGGGGGCAGAGCCAAATCTCCTGATTCTTAGCCCAGCACTCTTTTCACTATATCCTCTTTCTCATAAATTTCTAATCCCAGTATGTCTTCCTCCACCCCCCCACCAGAAAATCTATCAGTCTTCTTTTGCTGACATCAGCTAATGTATTCAAAACAAATGAAATTCATTTTAATAGCAGTAACAGGGCAAAGTAAGGAAAATCTGTTGCCAAGAAAAATCATTAAATATATTCCAAAGACAAGTGATGTAAGAGTTATGTGCTTTATTTCTTTTAAGTGTAGAGAGGTGAACAAAGCTATGAGATATATTAGTCAGTCTTTACATTTTCTTTTCTATTAGTACTTTCAAATCACAATCAAATTCACTATACAAAGAAAAAGAAAGGAAAAGCCAAATTTTAAAATGTATTTCTTCTTGATCACCATAATGACAAAGACTCTGAAGGGGTCAAAAACCTTACCACCACATTCACATAATCTTTTACTTTACTGGTATGGAGAGCAACACTCACATAGTGCTTTAAATTTTACTAAGCCCTTATTTCCTTTACCAGAAGGAAACCTACAAGCCAAACTCAAAGGCCACAATGACCTAGATGCAGATTTACTCCCCTATGAATATTCTGTTCATGTCAAATCTACCACTACTAGAGAAGGAGGCATAGCAGAATTCTGCTAACCGTACTAGAGAAAACACACACATGGCGTCATCTGTAAGGATGAAAATTCTAAAGTTTGACTATTTAATTTGATCTTTTAAATATGCTATTAGTTCCCTTCCATGAGGGACAGTGAGAAAGGGAGAACAGGAAAAAGAAAAGAGACAGAGACAGAAAGAACCCAGTTCTTAAGCATCACATGCACATTACTATGTGCCATACTGTGCTAAATGGTAATCAAGAATAAAGAGTTCTGATGATATCAGATTTGTAGCCTAATCACACACTTCAATCAAAATACCATTTTTTTTTTTTTGCAAAATATTGCCTGAGAAAACAGAGTAAACATTGTAATGAATCGGTACTTTTTTGTTTTATCTGTGTGCAAAGCCTATACCTGCAGGTGTGGCATCCTAGTTATAAGATCTGTCCCAATGCCAGTTCTGACCTCAACAAGCTATGGTTTTGTGGGCTCTTGGACTCTATGGGCCTCAGGTTCTTCATATATAAAATAAGGGAGCTGAACTAGATGATATTTAAGTTCTTTCCAAATCCAAAATTCTAAGATTCTACTCAGCCTTGGTATTTTATATTTACAGATATAGACAACAAACTAGAAGGGGTTATTTCCTTCACAGGCAGGTACTTTCCATTTAAAGCACCAAGTTTCCAAGGGAAAGAATATGGCATTCTTCAAACTTTCTACCATACAGAATGGCACAAAATATGCCCTGAAAATTCCCACTTATGCCAGGCCACTAAGTCAGCAGTTTTTTCCTCTTTCCCCTCCATAAAAGTATAAAATGTATGGATTACTCCACAGACCACATGATAAATGTTCTACTGATATCTGAGATTAGTCCCACTCAGGAGTACTTTGTCTTGAATACAGTACTTCTCAAAGGTTGTGACATGAATTGTATCAAAATGAAAATTGCAATAGCATTTGCTAAGCACCCATAATTGGATAGAACTTATATCTGCAATCACATATGTATGTTCTAGTCTCCCAATTTAAAATATTCAGTGTGCCACTCATCTCATGTCAAAGCATACCGTATCATATGGAAAACAAAAAAAAAGTTTGAGAATTATTGGTCCTGACGATGATCTGAGAAACAAACTTTTGTGATAACAAAGAAGGAACTTGCATGCCTACACTTTACTCTATTTAGATGAAGTACTGGAAAAATAGATAACAGGACTTTACAGACAGCCATTTCATGCTACCTGAGGGTCAGAAAGCAAAGGCAATTTGATTGGGCCTTAATTATAGGCAGTCTGAGCCATCATTACCAATAAATCAAGAACTTGGATCTTATCAAAGTGGATGGAAAGCAGACTCACTCCAGCAAAACAAAATCATAGATTCCTCCTAAAAATAGAGTATGGGAGGTGAGGCCAGATTAGCCCAACAGATTAAGGTGATATTCGAGGCATACCAGGAGTGGGGAACCTGCGACCTTGAGGCCACCTCTAGATCCTCAAACAAATTCCAATTTCACAGAACAAATCCCCTTATTCTGTAAAACTTGGACTCATTAAAAAGTCATAGTCAAGGACCTAGAAGGCCACATGTGGCCTCAAGGTCATAGACTCCCCATCCCTGAAACCATGCTTTATTTATTTATATTATTCCCACAGCATCTAGGATAGTTAGTACCTTCTGCATAGCATGTTCTAAGTAACTATTTGTCCACATAATAAAAAAGACTGCCCTAAGGAAATACAATGACAATATCTAAAGGCTATTACTACATGTATGGCAGCATGACACTCTTAGCTGCCCCATCCCCACTACTGAACTTGGCTTTCTACAAGGTAAATGAGTGTACAAAAGAATGTCTTGTACCTATTTAAAGACTCTTTTCCCCCTCCCCCCGAGGCTGGCACCCACTCAGCTTGGGTAGAATACCTACTGACACCATGACCATAGAGGTTATACTGCCTTCAGTACAGTCCCACAACACTTATTCTCTTGGTTCCCACAGGTTAAATGATAAAACAGGCAACTTTGAAACAAAGGCAAAGGTGAACACTTCATGGAAGGTTATGATGTGGGGAACCTTCCTCTAGTCCCCATTTACCTGAATACAAAATACCAAGAGGAGACTGAGCCATCTACCTTGATCAGGATGAGCAGTAATAAGCCAGTCTATCTGGTCAGAGTCCACACACACACACACACAATCAAAACAGAGAGGACTAAGAGAAAAAGAAACAAAACACTTTGACCAGCATCACTATTACAATGTTAATGACACATATTACTCACCAGTGTGCTACAATAAACAACTTGCAAGAGGACAAGTAATGCTCACGAAGACAATGAAAGAGAACAAAATTCTCTCCATTCTAAAAGCACAAAGTCATCCACATGTCAAAGCAAGTCATCCAAACTCTGTACATGCATGAGTATGGATGTATGTATGTGTGTGTGGGGGGGGTATTTATAATCAATTGGCAAAGACTGAAGGCAAAAGGAAAAGGGGATGGCAGACGATAAGATTATGGATAGATAGTATCAAGGAAACAACAAACGAACTGGAATTTGGACAGACTTTAAGAGATAGTGGAGGATAAATGGGCGGGGATAGGCTTTGCTTTTACTGTGCTAATTTCCATATGAGGGCGTGGTTTAATGTATATAAGATGCTGTATGCGGAAGCATCTCTCTCTCTCGGGATGTGACCAGCCGTGAATAAACAACCCCTGAAACCTCGGGTGCTCTGTCTGGGTTAATTCCTCTTCGGAGGCCGGTGACGATCGAAGGCTCACCATGGGGATAGGTGAGTAGAGAGGACGGGGATATAATAGTTACAGATCAACCCACCGCCGGTGCCGTAGATAAGGCCCCCGGCAACTGAAGGCAAAAGGAAAAGGGGATGGCAGACGATAAGATTATGGATAGATAGTATCAAGGAAACAACAAACGAACTGGAATTTGGACAGACTTTAAGAGATAGTGGAGGATAAATGCTATGGTTCATGGGGTCAAAAAGAGTCGAACACAACTGAACCACTGAACAACAACAAAAAACAAAATCTGGATATATCTATGAGTGGGTTATCAATATTGGATATTATTTAGAGCTTCCTTCCTTCCACTGCCCAAACTGTGGTGAGAGCCATTAGGGTAAAGACAATATAACTTCTGTACCAGCACAAATGGCATAATAATAATATTTCCTAGAATGTGAAGTTACTATAGTGGAAATAACTCAGAACTTGGAGTGCAGTCTGGTTGTAAGCGCTGTCTCTAACGTATGTTGTACAACTGAGCAAGTCACTCAACATGTCTGAGACTCCACTTTCTCATCTGTAAAATGGAAATAATTACACTTACACTGACACAGCGTTGCAATGAGGAAAGCACTTAATGTGAAACGTAACTTTTGCCACCAAGAAAGGAAATATTTCATTCACTAAAAGTTTACTACTTTAGTGCTTTGTGTGAGCAAGGAATTGTCCTAAGTCCCATGGAGGGATAAGAGCTGAAAGGGACCACAGGGAGTCATTTAGTCCAATCCACTCATTTTACAGATGAAGAAATTAAGTCAGAGAGGTTAAGTGATAGTGGCAGGGGTGAGTATCCCCATACTATATAGTAGTGACTTAAAACATGGTCATTAGGTTAAAAGAGACTTTGTCTAAGTCCTAATTGGACAAAGTGTGTGTGTGTGTGTGTGTGTGTGTGTGTGTGTGTGAAAGAAAGAGAGAGAGAGAGAGCCCTCCCCCAGTCCCATGCCTCACAAGATTCTCCATGAAACAAAGTCTCATCTCTCTAAAACCATCTTCTTCTATGCTACATGGTTCCAAGTCCCCAAGTGCCTCATTTCCTAAAGAATTAAGTTTTAAGTCACCCAAAAGACAGTAGAGAGGTACATGGAAGGCATGAGTAAATTCCATTAACAACGATTTATGTGGGAGAAGCCAAGCAAAGGCTATCATCAAAGTGATAGAGGACCAGAAAAGGGCAAGAGCTATCTCTTCAAGTGCTCCCCAATGCTAGCCACACAATGGCAAGAAACTGAAAGGAGGCCCTAGCACACATCACTTCCACCTCTGTATCACACATTGATTCTATCCCCTTTTCCCCACTCACTCAGCCATCACTGAAATTAAAGCCCTTATCTTCTACCTAAATTATCACAACATCCCAAAAGAACTTTCTATTCACAGGCTTTCTTCTCCAAAGTAGCTTCCAAGAAAGCTGCCAAAATAATCTTCCTAAAAAGCATGAGTGTGACTATGTTACTCCCCTGCTCAAGAGCCTTAAGTGGCTTCCCTTTTCTTTGGGATAAAATACAACTCCTCTGGCATTTAAAGTCCTTCACCATCAGGTTCTAGCCTAGCACTCCTGGTGTATTTCATCACTTACACAGACACAGACAGACACACACACACACACACACACACACACACACACACACACACACACACACAAATGATAGGCCATCTCCTACCTCCCACCAAGCTTTTGCATCACTGAATAACTGTCTCACACCTGTACTGTCTCTCCCCAAATTATCCTGAATATACACATCTGTTTACATGTTGTGAGCAGGGATTGTTTCATTCTTTGTACTTGGATCCTCAGTGCTTATCATAGGTTTGGCATATAGTTGGTGCTTCATAAACACTTGTTGACTGATTGCACAGAAGACGCCTTAAGGGAAGGAACTGTTATTCAATTTGTTTCTTTATCCTTAATGCCTGGCCCCACTATGCTTTGCATGCAGTAGACAATTAATAAAAGCTCAAAGGATTAGACAAATTTGATAGATCTCTCATGAAGCACTTTCAGGAAAAGAGAGAGAAAAGCTGCACAGGATAGGGAGGCTTAGAAGGATTGTAAATGGCACAATTAGATCACAAATCCCACAAACTGGCAAAGGTTGCTAGCACTTTAGCTTTAAGCACTTAGCTTGTCTCCGCTTCTGTCAATAGCTAATTATCACTAAAAACTGCCCAGGGGCCAGGAGTAGCACTTCCCCAAAGAACCCCATCTTTTCAAAGCAAGAATTCTTTTATAACACCATCAGTTCAATTAGAGGACTATTAATTTGCCAGCATTCTGTCTGATGAATTTCACAAGTGGCTTGTTAGAACTATAAAGAGGGACTACAAAAATCAAAGTACGTGGTGTGGAGTTAATAGAAAGTGTCCTGGAAAACCTGTCAAATTTGGAAGCCAAATTTGGAAAGCAGAATTAACTAGACTGCATGAACCTCCTTCATTCTTATACCTAAGTCTACCCCAAGTATGACCCAACTCCGTAACACATTCAGGCCCTTGACCCCTCAACACTACCCTAGAAATATCCCTCTGTTTGCTTTTCCCCCTCTAAACCTCTATTCTGCCATGGTCCCCCCCAGTCTCTGATCCCTGCCCCCTCACCTCTACTGCAATAGGTTTTCAAATCAGCTTTGGAGACTAGCCAATGTCTCTAGTCCAGAACAAGGAGTCAAGACTCAGGCTCTCTTTCCTGTCAAACTCCCCAAAAAACCTCAACAAGATTCTTTATGACTTTCATAGCCTTAACTTATCAATAATAGACAGGAGGGTAAAGGTTGGTATGAAGGTACAGTCATGCCAATTCACTAGAAAATGAAAAATCATTAGCCAATTATTAAACAACTTTTGTGTATTACGCACAATAAATGTACAATCCCATGCTCGATTTCCCCTGCCAACCCAGTATTTCCTGGGATACCACCTTGTTCCACATATTACATCCAAAACCATCAAAGATACATCCAAATTCTAAGTACAAATGAAATTGAAATTGTTCACTTTTTTAAAATTCATCATATTATTCCCCCTCTATTTCTTCGAATAGAGTCATCTATACTTATTTTTGTTTTCTCTAGAATGGATACAGGACACATTCTTCCAGAAGGCTTCTTAAAACATGAAGCAACATTAGGGACACAATACACCAGAATTTAAATCTGAACAATAGCTTTGCTGAGTAACAACCTAGATTCTTCCCTAATGAAAAAAGCAGGGCCATATGCAAGCAAAAATATGTACTCAAACACTTAATAGAAAACTAGTACTCTGATTTTCAGTAATTTTTTAAAAATGCTAATAGTCTAGCTATTGTTTCTCAGCACCATTAACTCCTCTTCAGTGAAGGTGCTAGGACCTTAAAGAGGAGAAGCTTATAAAGTGAGTCTGACCTTAAAATAAGATTTCTCAATGTCCCCAGAGCCCATCCACTCCCAGTTCACACCCTTACCCAGGTGTATTCTCCTAGTGAGGTGATGTCATCTATCAGCTTCACCTACTAACTCAGTAACAGTTTTTGCTTCTTTCAGTCATTGCTCCAAGAAATGCTTGGGCCTCACCTCCTCCAGGAAGTTTTCCTTGATCATGCCTTTCCCACTCTCACATACTTAGCTCCAATGCAATCATTTGCACTTACTGCTGCTGCTTTTTTGAGTATTCTTTTTCATGTTGGTATGTATCTCCTCAAGACTAGGGACTGTATCTTCCTTTATTAGTCTGGGAACTCTGTCTCTCTCTCTCTCTCTCTCTCTCTCTCTTCCTCCTTCTTCTGGATTTCTCTAATATCCAGTACACATCTATACAGAAGAGGAGATTGACCAAAATGAAAATATATGAATTCTAGTTTCCACCTCTACTTGGATATTTCAGGAGAATGAGAACCATCATTCCTGTATATCAGGAGATAAGTGAGGTACTTTAAGACAAAGACAAGAATGTCTAACCATCTACAGATAAGAATGACTCATTTGGAGTAATTATTCTCCACCCCCTAGTACATACGTACACACACACACACACACACACACACACACACACACACACACACACACACACAATGTACCCTTATCCACTTAAGAAAGAATTAGGAATTGGTAGCTCAAGCAAAATGGATAGTGTCCAAAACAAAACCCTTCTCGAAAGACAATTCTGATCAACTCCAGAAGAAACATTAATCAGAGCCTAGGTACATGCCACACATCTAGAAAGTGTACTTGTAGGGCATCCACCCTGCCTCACTCTTAGATGTGATTAGATCTTCCAAGAGAAGCCAAAGGACTCCAATTCAATTCTTCTGCACTTTCAAGTATTAGAAATTGAGGCATATGATCAAAACATATACTTGCAATTCAGCCAGCACATCAAAATCAGAACTGCTCCTTCCCACATCCCCAACAAAAAACTAATGAAACTTCCAACTTAAGGAAAGTGAGATGTAGAGTAAGTACTGTGTCAGACATTATTAGGCAAACATAAAGTTTTTTAATCATAGTCCAATTTAGTATGTCCTGTTTAATATAAGATGCACCAGCCCAATGTCAAAGGGCTAAAAACATACAGATTAAAGGGAAAGATTTCAGTCTAGGAGCAAAGAACAAAAACCCCAAACCCAAGCACCAATCAGTCATATAGCTTCAGGATAGATCTATTCCCTACATTGACAAGGACACATTAGGGAGACCTTAGTTGAGCATTTGGAGTTAATAAGAAGACAAATAGCAACCTCTTTGATGGATATCTCTCTAACTGATCTCTCCTTTCCATTACCACCCAAACTTATTAGGCCCTCTGTACCTTTATTTTCTTCTCCAAAGGGTTTGTTTCAGATCTTTTTTTTTTCTCATTTCAATTTCTAAATCACACATATTCCAAGCACCCACACACCCCCACAGCAGATTACCTAGCCTTCTAATTTACTGTGAGAAGATTAAGTCCAACCCACTTTGATAGACTGGGCTCTTCTCAGCAATGCAAGGTTATAAGACAACTCCAAAAGACTCACAATGGAAAGAGATGCCCACATCCAGAGATAGAACTCCAGAGTTTGAATGCAGATTGAAGCAAACTGTTTCCTCTTTCCCATTGTTCATTCCATCAGTTATAATCTTTCTTTACAACCTAACTAATGTTTAATGTGAAGATATTTGCAGATCCCATATCTGACTGCATGTTGCCATGGGGGGGGGGGGAGAGATAAGGAGGGGGAGAAAATTTGAAACTCAAGGAATTGTGGAATTGAATGTTGTAAACTAAAAGTAAACAAATAAATTAATTTTTAAAAAAAGAATAAGTCCATCAAATTTGAGCTTCCTTAATTTCCCTCCACTATTCCTGAAAATTTTTCAACACTCCCCAGTCTCTCTGGTTCCAGAAGAAGAGGTATCCCTGGACTCCTCACTATTGACAATCCCTCTACCTTGGTTTTTAATTCCTTTTCAAGACATGAATAGCATGGTATAATAGAGAAAGTACTGGTCTGAGATCAGGAAGACCTGCATTTAGTGGTCTAAATACTTACTATGTGATCCTAGGTAAGCAACTTCATTTTTTCATGCCTCGTTTTCCTCATCTGTATAATAAGGACATAGCATAATAGCACCTACCTCAAATTGTGGTTGTAAGAATCAAATAATATATGTAAGCACTTTGCAAACATTAAAATTCTACAAAAATTCAAGCAATTATTTCAGGACCTTATTCAGCCATCATTCCCCTCTCCAATATCCCTCCAATGGCTCCTTTCTATTTCCCTTCAATTACATTCAGGGTTTCTTGAATCCTAAAAGCCCTTTCCTAGACCCTTCTACCTCATTCAGCTACCATCCCACCTCTCCTAAAACCTTCACTGCTATCTACACTTCTCCAAAAAGTTGTCTAAGAAAAACGTAGCCCTTTCAATGCATTCTCTCCTAAATCCCTTGCATCTGGCTTCCACCATCATGACCACCAACTACTCTATCAAACTTGATCTTTCAAAGGTCACCAACACCAGGGTGACAATTACCAAATCCTCCGGCCTTTTTTTTCTTTCTTACCACCTGCCCCTCTATCACATGTGACTCTATTGATCACTGTACTCTGAACTTGTGTTCTGAAACACCACTTTCCTAGTGATTTTTCTATTTCTCTAATTATTATTCCTCTGTGTACTCTCCTGGTTCCTCATCATCTTCCTGACAGTTTAACACATGCATTCCCCAACAGTCTGTATCAGCCTCTTTCCTCTATGTTTTCTCTTCCTTGACAATCTCTTATAAATGAGATGAAACAGGAAAGGCAGATGGTGGTAGGTAATACGAAGTGACTGAAGATTATTGAACGGAAGAAGAAATGCCTACCTAAAGAAGATTCATCTGACAACAATATGAATGATGGGTTGGTACCCATAATCCCTGTAAGGAGACTACTACAGTAGATAATAATGAGGAAAATGGGAACAAAGAAGGTTGGAACAATATTGAAAAAGTAAATCTAGGGGCGGCTAGGTGGCTGCAGTGAGTAAGAGCGCCGGCCTCGGAGTTGGGATGACCCGAGATCAGATTCGGCCTCAGAAAATGAGCACCCACGCATAAATAATGACTAGCCGTGTAACCTTGAGCAAGTTACTTAATCCCAATTGCTTTAAAAAAAAAAAAAAGTAAATCTAACAAAACTTGGAAACAGATTGATATATAAGAAAAATAAGGGAGGAGAGTCGACATTCATTCCAAGATTTCTAATGTGGGAGACCTGGTGAATGGAGGCACCACTGACAAAAATACAAGTTAGAAGAAAAAGCAAAATCAGAGAGAAAGTTAATAAACTTGGTTTTAGATATGTTGAGTTGGGGTACTGGTGGGAAATAAGGGTGAAAACATCTGAGAAGTGATTAGAGAGGAGAGTTCAGATAAAGAGGTCAAGGCTAGAGATAAAGATTTGGGAGTTAGATCTACATATAAACGGGAATTGAAGCCATGGAGATGACTTCATAGGCATATATAAAAAGCACTTTTGATCTCAAATTCTTATTCCTGACTTTCCAAGGTCTCCTTCCCCTTCTGACCTCACACAGTATTTAGTTTTGCCCCCAATGCATTGATATAACATTATATTATAGTTACCTGTATTTGTATCTCAGGGAGTTCTTATCCAAATGTGGTATTTACTTCTCAGAACTAGCATTGTACATAGCAGGTGCTTGGTAAATTAATGAATTTTTCCCTCTTGTGAGTATCACAGCTGTTTCCTAACAGAACTCCCTACCTCAATCCAGCCTATATATAGCTGCCAGAATACTCTTCCTCCAGAATGCCACTAATTTTATTATTTCCCTTCTCAAAAATGTCCCATGCCTCACCCACTGCCTACACAATAAAGTCTAAATTTCTTAGCCAGACACCCCCAAACCAAATCCTTACAGGTTCTGGACCCAACTTAATTTTCTAGCTTTTTCTCTCACCTTTCCTTTTATAAGCACCCTATGCTCCAGCAAAACCCAAATGACCTGTTCCCCAAACACACCTTGCACTTCCTGTACCCCAGAATCCTCTCTACTGTGCCTGGAATACTTCAGCAGTTTCCTGACCCTCCAGAACCCTGCCCTACACTTACTGACAACCAGTATTCAAGGTCCAGCTTGAATGCCACCTCCTCCACTGAAGCCATCTTGGATTCCTCCAGAAGGAAGTAACCTCTCCCTACTCTACTTTCAAAGTATCTTTATTTGTACATTTATAGTACTGTAATCACATTCAATAGTTCTATCTGTTCATATTTTATCTCACCTATTAGATAACAGACACTTTAAGAGCAGATTCTCTGTTCAATTCATCTGTGTAAAAGCTCAGGACAAAGCACTGTCAAGAGGCAGCACTGGCATTGTGGAAAGAGCATTAGATTTAGAGGCATGAAACCAAAGTTTGCTTCCCAAGTCAATCACTTTTTTAGCCACGTGGCTGCTAGCAAATCTCTTAAGTTCTCAGCGCTCCCTGTAAGAGCATAATAATTCTTACACAACCTACCTCACAGGATTATAATCACATATATGCTTTGTAAACCTGAAAATACTGTATAAATGAGGTATTACTGCACATGTAAGGCACTCAAACATTTCCTGAATTGAATTTTAAATCAAGACAGGATTAATTCATTAATGCCTCTTTACTGGTTCAACCAAAGTATATGGGAAAATTATTCCCAAATAAAAGTATTTTTAAGGTTGTGTTCATAAAGGAGGATGGGGGAGAGACTGATCTAAACTAACATAGGACAGTGCAAGGGAGAAAATTCAATTATTATATATGAGGAACTGTGCTAAGCACTAGAGATACAAAGACAAAACCAAACAGTCCTTGCCTTCAAGGGGCTAACATTCTACTGAGGAATAGAAATACACAGAGAAATGCACAAGCTAATCAGGAGAGGAAGAGGGCCCTCACTACCAAAGGGTTCTAGGAAGGCTTTGTGTAGGAGTTAGCCCCTGGGCTAAATCAGAATGGAGATAAGGGTCTGGAACAGAGGCTGGGGAGAGTGCATTCTAGGGATGGTGAATAGCCAGTACAAAAACAGCCAGGAAAGAGAGGGCAAATCTATTTCAGGAACAGCTTAGTAGTTCAAATTGGTTAAAATGTACAATGCATGAAGAATAATATTACATAATAAGGGCAGAAAGGTAACATAGTGTCAAATTTTATGGGGCCTCAAATGCCAAGCTGAGGAATTCGTATTTTGTTCCTGAGGCAACAGGAAGCCACAGATGGTTATTGAACAGGGAAGCAAAGAGGTCAGTCAGACTTCTTCGTAAGGCCTATGATTTTGTAAAGGGAAGGTCCAGGGAGCAGAAGACCAATTAAGAACCTATTACTATTATAACTGGCTAACCAAGAGGTGATTAGGGCCTGAAAAGCCCTAAGGGGGGAGAGAGGTTATGAACCATTTAGATCAGTAAGTCCTAAAAGTGAGGCCACATGGAAAAATGTTTCCATCTCTATCAACAAATGTTCAACTGCTGCCAAACTTTGATGCCTGGTTTTCCTGATGTTGCCCTAGACCACTAGGACACTTTGTATGTACAGAAAGAAATGCATGAATAGTACAATTCCTGGCACTTGAGTGCTTACCAAATTTTAGATGGTTATCAGTCTGAGACAAATATTAAAGAAGGAAATTAATATTTTTAAAAATCAGCATGCATATCAAAATCAACATGATTCTTAGATTATATACTATGAATATAATCAGCATCACTCACTATCCCAGGTTCTCTGTTCTTCTCCATCTAGATAGAACTCCATTTTCACAGCTTCAACCAACACCTCAATATACTGACTCTCCGTACTTCTAGTCTGGTATTCACTCTAGTCTTCTATTTCCAACCACTGACATTTCCCCATAAGCATCATAACTTTATTTCAAACTCAACACATCCCAAACTGATCTCATTTCCATCTTACACCAACTCCTCCAAATCATTTCCCTAATTCTCCATCACTTTCACCACCATTCATTCTCCCTCTCTCCTATGACATCGGTCTTAAAATTTTGTCTGGCTTTCAGCTTCAACATTCCCCTCCCCCTCCCAATAATACTGTCCTAACACATCTAGTCAAATTTACTTCCCTATATTCCCCAATGAAACCCAGAGGATGCCAACTTCTTAACTGCAATGCAAATTCCTGCTTCTACACCTTCCCTCACCGTCTCTTCTGTCTCATAAATTCTTATTTCTAAATTATTTACCTTACCAAACACTCACCCTTCTTGGAATCCAAATTCTATTTATTCTTCAAGGTCTAGCTCAAATACCACTTTCTTCAAGAAGCTTTCACTGATCTCTCACCCCTCTAAATGCCTCCAGTACTTATAGTCTATGCCAAACAATTAAGTACTTCGTTGTTACTTCTGCATTATTTGACTGTTTCTGGTATATCTCTCTTTTCTCCCTAACTAGATAATAAGATCTCTGAAGTTAGGGACTTTGTCTTTTACAAGTATCTTATACTTGTATTCCTACCCCCATCACTCAACCAGTGCATAGTAGGTCCTTACTAAATATTTGTTGATTTATTGTTCCCCTCTGTTAGCACAGATAAGTGAAAGCAAACTATTTCCTAGAGAAAATAAAGGGATGAGACAGAACCCTATAGCACACACAGTTAAGAATGGTCCTGAGTAGGTGGAAGGAATAGAACCCAGTCTTTTTCAATCTCTGATATTTAGAGTCCAAGGGAGACGACAATCTTTTCATCGAAGAGGTCAATTATAATCTTTTACTAATGACATCACAAGTACACAGCTCTGGTAACAATTATGAGGTCAGGTGTGTTCAGGTCAACTGTTGCTGAAAGATGGGTAACAGTATTTTATTAGATTTAAGGGGCTAATTTTTCCCTTTAAAAAAATTGAAATAAGTTTACTCCAGAAGGAAAGGTTTTGATGAATTTTGATTGAATCTGGTTCTTTAATCCCCTCTTTTAGATACTAGTCTTTGCGGGGGGAGGGGCAAGAAACAAACAAAAAAAACCCAGCTCAATTTTCATCACACTGGTGAAATCCTGAGGGGCTCTTGACACTTGTGACTGACAAAGTCACTCTGGCTTATACACATGAAAATCTAGGGCCTAAAAGCTGAGAGGCCAGTATGGACCCGAAAAAGGTTTAACCATAAAACATGTGTGGCAGTTAAATATCGAAGTGGACAGAGTGCCAGGCCTGGAGTCAGGAAGACTCATCTGAGCTCAGACACTTACTTACTAGTTGAGTGACCCTGGGCAAGTCATTAATTTGCCTCAGTTTCCTCATCTGTCAAACGAGCTGGAGAAGGAAATGGCAAGTAACTCCAATATCTTTTCCAAGAAAACCCTAAATGGGGGTCACAAAGTGTCAGACAGGACTGAAAAATGACTGAATAAGACATGTCCCCAGCATTCTTAGTATAGTAAAATTGTAACTTATCTCCCAATATGGATTGTTGGTTTTACATCATTATAAAGAAAATTGCAAGTTCCCTCTACTACGATATTCAGCATGCTGTCATGCTAAGAGGACTTATCATAAGGAGCAGTGAGAAAAAGATCATTTCCTGGATAAGATAAAGTTTAGTCTGGGTTCTGGAAGACATAGATTGGTAAAGAAAAAAAGAGTTGGTAATTACCTGAGCGCCTCTGATATTAGATGGTATGTACTCAGGTAATTCAAATTTTAATAGTAGCATAAACAAAAGATAAATGTGTTATGGTTTTTAATTATAATGCTTTCCAAAACAAATACTTTTTGCACGATTCAGTTTTGGATTGCCTACACACAAAGCCCCTACAATCTTAACAAGGAAGACAATGTTGAATATACATAGATAACGAACTCTTTTTTTGTTTGTTTGTTTTGCTTGCCACAAGAAAATGGGGAACTCTTAGTTACATACAGCCTTTGGGATCCCCTATATATTATATCACTCTGAGATGGGTGTAGAAAGATTTTTGTAAAATAAGGCTGCTTGAAACAGAGAAAACTGAAGCCCCAGCCAAGATTCTCTGCATCTAAAGTAGTTCAGGATAGGAGATGGGTCCTAATATATCTGCCTCCCTCTCTCTCTAAACCAGAACTCTTAGTACATCATTCTTCTGCTCACAGGCCTACCATTGTTCTATTATCCAGTGTTAACAGATCCAAACTTAGTCCGGCTTCCAAACCCCCTCTCCTCACAACTCACCCTCACCTCCCATGATCTACCATCAGATGCTCCATTCTAGCCAATCTCACTTGCTCCCCCATTGTACCTTGTTCATCCCCACCCATACCAACTTTGACACATACCATTTCCTCTGCAGAGAAAATCCTTCCCTTTTTTCTCTATCAATCTATGTTGTCTTCCAAAACCCAGGCAAAAAATTTATCTTACCCAAGAAACTATCCTTTACCCTCATGATAAGTTATCTCAGCACTTTCCACTACACTAAATTTTACCAGTTCATATACTGTTCCGTAATTATTAAGCCATATTCTGTCTCTTCAAATAAACCAAAAGCCACACAAGGGCAGATAACCCTTTTTATTGTGTTTGGATTCTATAGAATTCACCAACAACATATCTCAGAATCAGGCTAGTAACAAATATGCCCAGCTTCATCCTAATTCTTTCCCTGCCCCTTTGAGGTTTATTCAAAGTACAGGCATTTCAACCAGGGGATTTGCTCCTGCCACAATTATAAATAGGTCATGGAGCCTGTCAGTAATAATTGAGCTAACTCTAACACACACAAAAAAATGAAGCATCTGAGTACTACTAATCTCTTTGGGTGTGTGCGACTTAAAAAAAAAAAATCACATTCCACTCCCCATATTATGTTTCTCAAAATGCTGCTAGTGAAACAGGAGAAAAAATGGAGTTTTCAGAATAATTTTGAGGTTGTCTGTACACTTTTACTTCACCCAAATGACAGCTATGACTGACACACCTCCAAAATCCAACTAAATTAAACACTTAATAACACATAATTCTGTAAGCAGGTAGGGAAGTTCTTTCCAAAAGTTTCATTTCGCTGTGTATTTTAATTCTAGGGAACAGCGTCTAAATGTTCTGGGCTTGAGGGGTTAATTTTCAGAGACTGGAGAGGAATGGATGACAATATGGTATAGTGGAAAAAGCACTAGCATCTGTAACCAGAAAATTTACATTTTCTCAAAGGAATCTGTGGCATTAAACCAAAGGGACAAGCTTATTTAGGCAGCAATGTGAGTAACTGACTCAGCTCTGGAACAGTCTGCTCCCACCCCAACTCTTCTTCCCCACTCCAATACACAGTGGCCCCTAAATTAGTCAAAGTGGTCAACCCTTGATCATTCATGCTAATAAAGAGCTTGATGGTCCAAAATGGTAAATAATCCAAAACTTATTTGGAATATATATTGTCGATATCTTTCCCTTTTCAAATGTTGTTCTTCAGCTATTATTAGTATTGGTTAATATGTGTCAACTGTTCAATTAAATAGGGAGGTGGCTAAGATGTAAATAAAAAATTGCAGACACCCTCTAGAATTGTCTACATTTCATCTATCAATTTCAATTCTGTTATAATTGTAACCCATTGTATTATGGCATTATTGCAGCCACAATGTAACTAACTCCACAATGTTTTTCCACAAAGAAAGGCATAAAGCTGGATGCAGAGCTTCAATTATCAACTACTTGAGAAACAAGGAGGATAAACAGGTTAACTCCTTAATTTGTTGGTGTTATTAACTTGTGGCTTATGCCCAGGGACATGTTTAAGTTACAGGCATGCTCCCTCGCACCACCCCAGCTACTTTCTTTCCCAAATCCCAACATCAGTAATAAAAATGCATTTTTCTCATTAAAACTAAGCGTAACGTTAGGAAAGATAATCCTCTTAAAAATTTAAAACATTCCAAAACTAAATTGGGAATTGCCATTTTGAACTGTCCATACCACTGTTTCTCGAGGTTGATGAAGGGGGTATCTAGGGACTGACTGTACATTTCTACCTATCCCCCAACTATGGAAGAGGCTATTTGCTTTAAAGAGACCTCCGGAATACAAACAAAAACTAGTCTACTATTGGCAGCGCTCAGTAACTTTACAAAAGGTGTTTACAAAAAAACAAGTGGGAAAATTAAAGTTCGGGAGCTCCTCGGTGCTCCGCTCTGCTGCCACGGGCCTCCTGCGGGGCTCTGAGCTGCCCGTCGGTAGTCGGGCAAGAGTTGGGGAACAAACCTTTCCGAGGAGGAGACCCCCGCCAGATCGCCTCCAGCTCCAACAAGCCCGCCGCGGAGCCCGGATGAAGCCCGGCTAAAAATACCGCGGGCCAGTAAACAAGCCGGGGCCAGCCTGTGACCGCGGTCGGCCGCCACTCACTCACTCACCCCTGGGCTTCTCAAGTTTCCAGCCTCCCCCGGTAACTTTTCCCTCGGCCGGCCCGAGGCGGACAGGGCGGACGGAAGGGCCCGCGGGCGCCGCTCCGGGCCGCGTTTTGTGTACCAGAGGCAGCGGCTGTTCGTTGCCAGGAGCACCGGGGCAGGGGCCCGGCCCTAACGGGCAACTCTGCAAAGTTGGGGGCCCAGAGGCTCCGGCCGCGCTCGCCCGGTTAGGCTCGAGCCCCCGAGAAGGTCAGGGGTGACCCCCCCGCACACCGACAAAGGGGTGGGGAAGGATTCCGACGCCGAGGGAGGCGGGGCGGGCGGGGGTCCGACCGCGGACGGACGGGCGGATGGACGGGCAGATGGACGGACGGAAGGAGAGGACAGGCGGCCGCGCGCCGCCTGCGTCCCGGGGGCGGGGGCTCCGTTACCCTAGGCCGCCGGGGCGGAGCGCGGGGCCCCGCAGCTTCTCCTCAAACCGCGGCGGCCAGCGACGCCCCCCTCCCTCCTCGCCAGCCCGGCCGGGCCAGACCCCCTCCCCCCAGCCCTGGCGGCGGCGGGTCCTCACGGGTTAGTCCCGGCTCGCCACTAGCAACGCTTCCCCACTCCCTCCGAGCCCGGTACCCACTTCGACTCCTGCGGCTGGCCCTGGAGCGGCCACTCCTCAACCGTCCGGCCGGAAACTGGCGCCTGTTTCCGGCCGGAGTGGGTTGGTAGTGACACCTAAAGCCGCTGAGGCCGCCGCGGCCGAGGCCGAGGCGGCCTCCGGCTCGGCCCCGCCCCCCGAAGCCCCGCCCCCTCCTCTCGATCGCGGCTGCTACCACCGCCTCCGACCCGCCCTGCAGTTAACCCGCGCGTGACCCCTATTCTTTCTCTAGTGTCCAGCGCGCCGGCGCGAGCTGGGCGACCCCTCTTGCTTATTTGTCCCCGCGGAGCGGCAGCGATCTGGGGCTTAGGGAGGTGGGGAGGGAGAGAGGGCTCGAGAAGAGTGAGGGCGTAGAAGGGATGTAGATGCTATCTTAAAGTTTTCCTGTTCTCCCATCCCGTCCTCGTCTTTCCTTCTTCCTCAGCCCTAAAGGACCGGTACCCAAGACCCCCGCAGCCCTTTCGTTATTTAACGCTCCAGAGAAATCGGCCAGGTTTGGGACTTGGCTCTCACAGGGTGGGGACCGTGGACTGGTACCTCGTACAGTGCAGTGCACAAACAGACATCTCAGGAATACTCTGATGACAAAGTGACATGCCAAAGGGAATTCCAAACGTCCTAGGAGTCCCACTTCCTGGCATCTGCTTTTCACGCTAAATTAATGCTTATTACCTGAATTATGTCCAAGTGAGCCGGGGTGCAACAATCCCTAGTCAGCCTACCTGTCCCCTTACAACTGCGTGTGGCTCACCTGGTGTAGTCAGTAGTCAGTCCACAAGCATTTACTGTGATTCTAGCTTTATACGGGGCAATCAACGAAACTGGCGAGCCAGCTCAGTCTAGGAAACCTTAAACCAGCCCTGCCTCCTTCGGGGGCCCTCCCGACTAAGGACGGGCTCTCCTGACTAAGGAGGTATCCTCCCGACTAAGGAGGAGCCGGGGCTTGGAGAGGTTAACTACCAGGTCCCCTGGGGTGCTTCCAATGACCAGTCTGTGGGTGCAAAGGATACTTTGTTCGAGCTTCCTTTTGTGTTTTAGCAATGCAAGGCACTTCGGCGGATGAAGGACCGAACGAAAGAAATCCCTGAGTGGACATTATTGTCTGTTCATCACAGTTGGCCGCCGTTTCCCTCAGTCTGTGAAATAGCACCTGCCTCGGAGCGTTTTTGAAGATCAAATAAGATAATATTTGTAAAGCACTTAGCGAAGTGCTGGCCTTAATAAGCGCTCGTTCAACCCTGCCTCCCTTATTCACACCAGGTTTTAAAGTTTGGAGACTGACTCAAGAGAGTTAATACATTTACTGAGCCTTTTACTGGCATCTTGATGGGAGGGTTGGGGGAGAGTGGGTAGTGGGGATGGAGCGAGGTGGTGCAGATTACTGAATTGCAGGTTTCTGAACTATGAGAGGCTTGCCGGGTTTACCACTCCGAAAAAGTATCGGTCATAGAGATAATGGACTTATTTCCCAGAACCTGAAAGCACCACCCAGCCCCCCACCCTGTGCAATATATGATAGACTTGCTCACACCACGTCCTTTATTTCCTTCTTCATCTGCTCCTCCTCAAAGATCCAAAGTGTATATTTGAGTACTAGAGGCAACAAATAATGCATTACTTCCTTACTAGTTAAAATGGTGAGAATTCAGCAAGACTGGGAAACAGGGAAGCAGATAACTCCAAAAAGCAGAAAGTTGGAAAAGCCTAGAAACTAAGATATCATCACAATGTGCTGGTGCTATTTCATGAACTCTGGTGCTTAAAACAGTTCCTGGCATATAATAAGTACTTAATAAATGTTTATTAATTGCTTATCAATTGATGCATAGACAATCATACCTGGATGGCTGTCAATGGCTGGAATGGGACATATTTTACAAGGCGTGATAAGCACATATAGAAGGAACCAAAAGCATGCACCCCTGGTTTGGGGTTTGTTTCTATAACAAATGTCCTTGTTATGCTTGTTTAGTAAACACCCTTTCTAAAAGCCAATCAATTCAAGCTAGTAATCAATAGAGCGCACACAAATTGGGACTCCTAAGTACATCAGAAACTTCAGTAACCTTCAGGTTTCAGCCTAGAATTCTGATAGAACCTGGTCTGCCAATGTGTGTACAGATTGGGGATGTGAGTCCAAAGGGGATGCTGGTCCAAGTTTCATGTCACCCAGTAAATACCTTGAAGGTGTCACACTTTCAGAGGGTTCCTGGGCAATCTAGAGGTCAGGGACGGATGGGGGTTGCAGTTGCTTTGTGCCTATTTCTTGCTATGATCACTCATTGTTATTTGTGCACTTGCTCAATGAATTGTTTGTTCATTGCTTGGTTCACCCAGGCTATGTGGGCAGCAATGTGGTCAGAAGGGCTTCGAGCCAAGCCACCTGGGTTCTAGTCCCAGCTCAGCTCCTAAGTCACTGGGGGAGTCCCTTCTCTTTCCTGAGTCTCCGTTTCCCTTTAGAACCAGAATAGAAAAAAAAAAAACCCCAACTTCTAGTGATGTGCATGCAGCCCACAGGCTCTATGTCCAAACACCTGCAATTCAGAAGCAAGAGGTCACAATAGGTAAGTAATTTTTCTCCCAGACAGTAAGGAAAAAATATAGAGATATTAGGGGAAACACTAGCAGGCCCATAAAGCCATATACCTTTTTCACCAAGTAGTTAAAGTCTCTGCCCTACTCCTAGAGAATGCTCTAGGTGACTAATCTAAAAAGCACCAACAGCTTCCTCAGGAAAATACAGCAACATTCTGTGCTACCAAAGTACCCAGGGAAAGATCAGAAAATTAGGCCTTTGTATTTACTGGAGAAACTAAGCAGGGAACCCATCAGCCTTAAAGCTCAGGTATAGGAGAAGTAGTAAAGGAAAGGGGGAGCCCAGATACCCAGAGAGAATTCCAAGGATAGTCTGCTGTCAATGCCTGGGAATTGTTGTGCTTTTTCATGGTGATATTTCAAATTTCCTTTCCTTTTCCACAGGCACTAGCCAAAATTGGGCTCTGATCATTTAATACCTAGATTATTACAACAGCAGCCTTACTGTTCCTCCTGACTCTAGGCTCTCTCCCTTCCATTTCACCCTACACACTTCTCCCTAAAATGCTATTTTCATCTGTATTCTTCACAAACCTTTAATGATTCCTAATTGCCTATAGTATAAAGTCCAAACCCTTTATCCTGGCATTCAAAAACCATCTATGATCTGACCCCAAACTACATTTCCAACCATATATGTCCCACAACCCTCCAATATAATAAATCCTCTGCTATAATAAATCCTCTGCTCTGACCAGATTTGTGTTTTCACTATTCTCAAAATATAACTGGATTATCCTTTTTATACAAGCACCTTATAAAATTTGGCAGTCATCCACTTTGGGGCAGTTCCTTTGCTCCTGTCAAAATTGTGTCTCTCCTCAAGTCTCACTTTCTGCTTGAAGCTTTCCCTGACCACCCACAACAAAAGTGATCTCTTCCTCCTTGTTATTCTTTTTTCAACATGTATTGCTAAAGTCCAGTTATGACCAGCAGGAACCTGCTCAAACTAGCTTGGGAGAACCCAGTTAAGTTTTCTGTGTGGGCATTTGCACTTGAGAAATTGATAAATGCACAAATCAGGGCTCAATTTACTGTTTTGTTAATTATCTAGACAAGAAAGTGATGGATAAAGTGTCAGTGCAGATTAAAATTCAAAGTACATTGTGGATACATTTTTTTTAGAGTCAGTTGAAAAACAATTACCAGTAAACCCCCGAATCCATGAGAATTACAGAGCATTGTGTTAGGTTGTGGAGGAAATACAAAATTTAGATGAGCATTTAATGCCACACTCACAGACTTAAAGTCAGGTCAACAAGTATTTATTAAGTGCCTCTATGGGCCAGAAACTATGCTAAGTATTTGAGATACAAAGAAAGGCAAAAGTCTATGCTCTCAAGGAGCTCCTAGTCTAATAGAGACTATGTACAAAAATACTACAAACAAGATACGTACAGGATAAATTGGAGATAACTTTAAAGGAAGGCATCAAGGGTGATCAAGAAAGACCTTGCAGATAGTGGGATTTTAAGCTAAAACTTAAAGTAAGCCAGGGAAACCAGGAGGTAGATAAGGAGAGAGAAAATTCCAGGTATAGAGGACAGTCGGTGATAATGCATAGAATTGAGAAAAAAAATGCAGAGAATTGAAAGATGGAGTGTCTTTTGTGAGAAACAAGGAGGCCAGAATCATTGGATCATCAAGTAATACACCAAGAGTCAAGTGTATGAAGACTGGAAAGGTAGGATAGGGACAGGTTCTAAAAGGCTTTGTTTGGTTTTATTTTGAATTTTTTTTTCAGCTCACAAGTATTTATTTTCTCCCTTTCTGCCTGCATTCTTTGTCTTTACAATGTCGTTATTGTAAAAGTTTTGTTCTCCTGGTTCTGAACAACTTTATTCTTTATACTATATCATTTCTTACAAGTCCTCCCAGCTTTCTCTGAAACCATTCCTTTTGTCATTCCTTACTCGTGTGATGTTATAATACATTCGCATGATATAATTTGTTCAACCGTTCCATAATTGATGGGCACAGCCTTAGTTTCCCGTTCTTTGCCACAACAGAAAGAGCTGCTATAAATACTTTTGTTCATAGAGGTCCTTTTCTTCTCTTTTTGATCTCTTTGGGGTATAAGCCTACTAGCAGTTTCACTATGTCAAAGGTTATATTGCACAGGTTAGTAACTTTTGGGGCCTAATTTCAAATTACTTCCAGAATATCTAGATCAGTTCATACCTCTACTAACAATGCCATTAATGTGTCTATTTTCCCACAGCCACTCCAACATTTAACATTTTCCTTTTTTTTTGGTCAACTTGGCCATTCTGAAGGGTACATAGTAGAACCTCATAATCGTTTTAAATTTGCATTTTTCTTATTATTAGTGACTTGAAGCATTTTTACATGACTGTTCATAGCTTGGATTTCTTCATATCCATTGACCATTTATCAATCGGGAAGTGGCTTTTATCCTTATAAATTTTAAACAGTTCTTCATATATCTTAGAAATGGGACCTTGATACAAAATTGCTGCTAAGGTTTTTTCCTCAGTTAAATATTTCCCTTCTAATCTTAGCTGCATTCATACCTATACTTTCTTCTTTTCCAAAGCCTAATTTTTTTTTTCATTAAAAAATAAAATCCACATTCTGTCCCTCGCACCTTCCCTGTCTCCCTTTCCCTTTGAAGAAAGGAAAATAAAACCCTTATAACAAATATGTAAAACAAATTCCTGCATTAGCCATGTCTCAAAAAAAAAAGTTTCCATTGCACCCTGAGTGTATCACCTCTCTGTCAGGAGGTGGTTATATCATCATCTATGTCCTGTCCCCCAGCCATGGGTATTTCCCAAAGCTGTCCTGGACCTTCTTCTTTTAATTTTTACACTCTTTCCCTTGGCAATCTAATTAGCTCTAATGGGTTAAAGTGTTTTCTCTCTGCACATGATTCCCAGGTCCACATATCTAGCCCTAAAATCTTTCCTGAACTGTCTTCCACTATCAGCTGCTTGTTGGAAACAGCCAACTGGTGCATGTACTGTAGTCATCTCAAACTCAACATGTTGTATTAGCAAGCACCCTTGTACACCCAGGATAACCTACTAGCACAAGTTCTTTGATCTGCTTTGCTAAAGTAAAAACAGCTTTAAAAAGGTTGGGGATCTTTAATAAAGAAGTGAGTATCCAAGAAAGACAAATAAGTAGAAAATGCAAGCAAAGAAATTAGCACAAAGACCAACAGACAGAGCTCCCTCCAGCTGTCTGAACGTAACAATATTGCTATACATTTTACATACATCACTGTATAGAAGGAGCACAGATATCTAAGCAGTAAGGGGGCTCTAATCATACAGCTATTCAGAGTCTCAGCCAGATCCTTCTCATGAGCAAATCCCCAAAGCAAAATGCCAACCTCCCAAAATATATAACAAAGACTCGGCCCCGATTGACTCAGAACCAGAAGGCACAAAACCTACTTGACTCAGCACAGCTGTGAATTATCATGGTTCAAAGGTGATTAATGCTTTAGATGTTTACAATTTAGCCTGAACCTGGGAAACTGAACTAAAAAAAGAAAACAACAAAAATCCCACCCTGCACTTACACATGTACAAAATAGAATTCATTAACTTCATCGCTTAGTCCGTCCCTCCTCCAGATTTTCCTATTTCCACTGAGGATACTACTAGCCTACTAGTCACCCAGCTTTACAACCTCCATCATGCTGGTCACTTTCCTCTTTCTCTTTACACCCCACCTGTCGAACTAATTGTTCAGTCTTATCAGTTCTACTTCCCCAACAATTGTTTTGTATAGTTTCCTGTCTAAGTCACATGGCCAGGCCACCTCATCCAGTCCCTCATCCCTTCTTGCCTAGATAATTGAAACATCCTTCTAGTTAGGCCCTGACCTCTAGTCTCTCATCTCTCTAATCTGTTTTCTACACTGTTGCCAAAATAATCTTTCTAATATACTAATCTTACTGGACCACTTCCTTGCTAGAGAGGTTCCCTATTACATCTAGGACAAAATCCAAGCCCTTATTTTGGACATTTGATGTCTTTAACCCTACCTTCCCAGGCTTATTGAACATGATTCCCCTTCATACACATTCATTCAAAACCAAACTGACCTACTTACTGTTCCCTAAGCTCCTAACTCCATCTTCTATCACCAGATCCAGAAGCTAAAGTTCACTCTTTCTTTACCTTGGCCTTAATCCTTAATTTCCTTCAACATTCAATTCATGAGCCACCTCCTATGTTCTCATCTCCTTTGTTATTAGTACTTTCCCTCCTAAAACTATTATTTATATACAACCCTGGGTTCCTGGACTCTCTGTCCCCAATGATATTGCTAAGGAAATGGGAAACTCAAGCAGATGCTATCCTAGAATTTACCAGTTTGGTAACATTTCTTTGAACTTGGCTTTGGAGGTTTCTTGGAAGGGGGAACTAGAAGAAAATAGTTAGATGGTTCCACTTTACACCATTCAAGCAGAAACATGCTACTAGCAATGTCTAATTTTGAAATACCAGCTTCCTAGTTCATCTCCCCAGTCTCATCATGACACTGACTGGATGGTGGCAGGAGATTCATAATTAATGAGATTGATTGCTATGGGCCCTACTTTACTTCCTATTCAGCTAGAAGTCTTTCTTCTCCCTCCCAGAGTCAAAATGACCAGTACCTCTTTTTTTTTTTACTTCCTAATTTGGTTCCCCTAGCCTATTTACATTTTCATGTATCATCTGTTTTTCATTATAGACAAAGAAAATTGGTTGGCCACTCGGGCCTTGTCTGGTATGACTAATGCTGTCACAGAAAGAACTCTGAAAAGAGGTTTTGATCCCTTTAGAGAAAAAGGAGCCACATCTCTTGGGCTATGCTCTTGGGTATAAATGGAGAGGAGCAGGTACTGATGAGGGAGAATTTCATCTCCATAGCAACACTATGTAGGCAGAGAGCTCAGGAAGGAAGGAATGGAACAAACATTTATGAAGGACCTCTAAAGCAAGCTCTGTGCTAAATTCTTTCTAAATATAATCTCATTCAATCCTTGCAACAACCCTAAGAGGTAGGTCTTATTATTATCCCCCTTCTGTAGTTGAGGAAACTGAGGCAAACAGAGGCTAAGTGACTTGCCCAGGGTCACCTAGCTGGTGAGTATCTGAGGTTGCATTTGAATTCATGTCTTCCTGACCAGCACTCTGTGCACTATGTGTCCCCAGATGAATTATAACCCAGGTTTACATTCACATTTGCCTTTTTATGTCATATATTCTGAGATATAACAGATATTGATTTGCCACATGTCCCCAACTATGCTTCACTCTGCTAAATCTTCCTGTCTGTGCTACTTTACCATCCATGGAGAGAACATGCCCTTAGAAGAGCTAAGTCCCTGAGCTTCAGAAGTCCTAGCCTGGGACTGTGTTATGACAGCTGATGAGACCCTCTATACCTATATGTGTGTGTATGTGTGTGTGTACATACATATATATACATACATGTACACATATGTGTGTATGTGTCCTCTAACTACCACTACACCTTTTAGAATGTAAGCTCCTTGAGGACAAAAATTATCTCTCTTTCGTATTTTCTCTCCCCAGCTACTAGCAGAGTGCTTGGCACATAGTAAGCACTTACTAAATGCTTTTTCCCATTCATTCCTTAGTATAATGTGAGTTCCTTGAGGGCAGGGGCTATTTCATGCTTTGTCTCTGAATCCTCAAAACTTATCATGGTTCCTTGCATATAATAAACATGTAATAAATGCTGGCTAGATTGGATTGCATTGAATTTAGCATGTTACTAATAATGACTTGTGCTCATGAAAAGGTTTAAAAGGTATTATCAAGGATATGTATAACCAAAAAAAAGTGGGCCAGTCATGCATTAAGAATTAAAAACAACAAATGGGCAGCCTGACTGGTATACTATTGACCCTGAGATAATAAATGAATGAGAGGGAAGCCTGGATGGTGTTGAAAAGGTTCACTATGGAAGTTTTATGGAAAGATATGTATATGGGATGAGGGGAACATTTGTGTTCTGCACCAGGGGAGATGGCAAGAAGTAGGGGCTGGGAATGGAATATGAAACATGACTGGGGTCTGTTAGATGTAGTGGGCTGTGTAATGCATTCATATTACCTGCCCAGGGCAGTAGTTCCAGTGATGGGAGCATTAAGTCCCCCAGGGTTAGGTCTCTGGTCCAAAGGATGTTGCAGCAGAGTAGATGGCAAGATTCAGAGTTCCTGAGTATGCAACAGCATATAGGATCTATGTCAATGGAATGACCGGGGTACTCCTAGACATGTCTAGGACTGCTTCCTAAACATGAGTCACAACTGGGTTTTGTTTAAGAGATTTATCCAGAACTCTGAGGTATGAGCAACCAGCCAGAGAGCTGAGCAAAGTCCCATTCCCCTCTTTGTGGCCAAGCTCCATCCTCAAGATGAATCAGGGCTCCTTGTAAGTATAAAGCAGTGGACCCTTATGGGAAGGGGGCCCCGGGACATTGTAACTGGAATAACAAAGAAGAAAAATGCCCAGTGATACCAATCTAACTTCATATCTGCAAGCAGGAATGCTGAAGACATCTGATTTTCCTTCTATACCTTTTTCCCTCTCCTTTGCCAGGAAGGAAATCCTGGGAGGAATACAATGAGATCTCTAGGCATATTTTATCACATTTACCAGTTCTAACTTTTGGTTGTATCCTAAAGCATTTGTTTTAGAGACCTTAACTAGAGAAATAATTTTTAAGGTAGGTCTTTGGCAAAACTGGTAGTATTCCACTCCTGAAAAACAATGTTGACATATAGAAATTGTGCAGACAGGATTCTCATAGACCTACCTAGGAACTAAACAAATCAGAGCCAGAAGTCAGTCCCCCAGGCTGTAAGGACAGCAGAAACCTACTAGACTGGAATGTTGGTGAGATAGGTCAGATTCATGTCTAAGCAATGCTATGATTCACCCCAAGGCCCAGAGGAAGCAAGTCATTAACCCTGCCAACACATAGGCCAAGGCAGAATGGGAGGAGCCCAGGAATGGAATGGGTTAGTTACACTGTCAGCTGAATAAACAGGTCAATGTTGGAAAACAGCCAAAATCCACAGAATATTGGAGGGGGTAGGCAGTGCCCAGCAGGCACTGACTGACAAACCAGGAACTTGTGGGACAAGAGACACAGGACTAAGGCACTGGATTTGCAGTCAGTGCCCTGGGTTCCAATTCTGTCCCTGCTACCTACTACTTGTCCAGCCATGGGTCAAATCTCACCTCTTTGGGCCTCAGTTTCCTCATCTGTAAAATGAAGGGCATAGACTAGTTGATTTTTAAGGTTTCTTCCATTTCTAAATCCCAGAATCAAGTGAGACAACACATAAAGCCCTTTGCAAGCCCTCTAATGATCTATAAATGCTTTTATTGTTAGTCCTGCAGTAGATCTCTGGACCTAAAGACTTCCTTGGTGCTGGCTGACACCCATACACTTCTCCTTGTGACGTGCCCTCTGGCTGCTGCTTCCCACCCGGCTGGATTGATGCACATCCTAGCAGCACGCGTGTCACATGCTCTGGAAGAATGCTTAGAGATGTCAGCAACCAAAGAAAAAAGAATGAAATAGCAACTTTTTCTCCCTTTTTTTAGTTTGGGAACAAATCCAGAGTTAGATAACATTTTCCTTAAGTAGGTGACCTCCATTTTGCAAGTAGGGTCCCTGAGGCCAGAAAACATCGATTAAAGATGGTCAGGGACAGAGGAAGGGGTTCGGTAAGGTACTCTAGGGGACAGTCTGAAGGGAAATGTGCAAAAATTGAAAAACCTTTTGAAAATAAATAGATACAGATGGGAGGGGTGAGAAGAGAAGAGGAAATGAAAACTCTGCTAATGAGAACAGATAGAAAGAGGTTACAGCCTCAATCAGTTATGCTCACTCTGCCACAATTCCTAAAGTGAGTTGGAATGTCCCTTGGGTGCCCCCCAAGCTGTGCTATTCTGCTTCTTCTCTGGGCCTTTTCACATCTGCATGGACAGGAACAGCTCAGCATCTATTTGCTAACAATTAACATTAATTCAACACCAACCCTGTGTCCCACCCTATGAACAACAGAGGTTTAGGAAAGTCCATCATAAGATCAAAGCTTTAGAGCAGGAAGGGACTAGAGAGATCATCCTGTCCAAGTTCCTCATTTTTTGAGGAACTGAGACCCAGAGAATTTGCGGTTTGGCCAAGGTTATACAGGTAGTAAAGGTAGAATTTGAACTCAGGACCCCTAACTCCAAATCCAGTGTTCTGGAACCAGAAACTAGGGTAAGCATTAAGACCTCAAAGTCTATGATTGCTCTATTGAAAACATGCCCTCTACCTCACCCAAGACACTGGAGGAAGGATGACAGAGGCCAGGCAGAGACAATGCTGCCTTTGACTACAGACACTCCAATTCCTGAAAGGAGCTGAAAGAACTGATTCTTACCGTACATACAGTACATTCTGTCATGCCCTTCTTACTTCCTACAAAGTTTCTCTTTTGATCTTTGGGCTCCTCCTCCCCTCCTCCTTTCTCTGGATGAATAGCAATTCCAGGACCTTTTTGTAGTAAACAGCTCTGGAACAAGAGAGCTTGGGAGCAAAGAACCCACTCTTTTAACCCCAACCCTCCCAGGCACAAGGCGGGGTCACTAACCAGCAGCTGGGAATCTTCCTTGTGAAAATCAACAGACATTGGACATTTATACACACTACGCTTGAGGACTAAGATGCATCAACAAACGTCCTCACTCTAGTGGTTTAGGGTATTCCTAAAGATGAATGAGCACAACTGAAAAATGCAATATAGTGAAGGGAACATAAAATGCATCTTGGAATGAATAACTGTGGGTTCTAGACTAAGCCAGCTAAATTACTGATTCAACTCAGGAACTTGAGACAAATCACAGCTTATTGTCATATCAGTTTTCCCCATCTGGAGAATTAAACTATATTATATTATATTGTCATATAATACAATATTATATTGTTGTATATATGATACAATATTTATTATATTAACCAATAATGCTCTGGCTCTGCCATCATCAAGAAGCATAACAATCACTGGGAACTAAGTGTCCCATTATCATCATAGTATCAAAGCATTAGAGTGAGAGGGAACATTAGAAATCTAGTCCAACCCTGAAGAAAATGGAGCCCACAGACCTTAGGTGATTTGCCAAAAAAAGCCAGGATTAGAACCCAGGTCCCCTGAGTCTCTAAATTCAGTATTCTAATTAGTTAGTAATGCTATTGTAAGATTACAAATCTAATTTGTACTTCCATAGCTTAAGCTCCAAGAATGTTGAACATTAGGGCAGCTAGGTAGGGCAGTGAATAGAGCACCAGTCCCGGAGTCAGGAGGACCTGGGCTCAAATCTGACCTCAGACACTTAATACTTACTAGCTGTGTCACCTTGGGCAAGTCACTTAACCCCAACTGCCCTGCCTTCCCCCTCCAAAAAGACAAAAAGAAAAAAAAAGAATGTTGAACATTTTATAAAAGAAGTGAAAAACACTAAAGTATAGAAAATAAAACCCAAGAAAAATGGCTATAGGGACAGGTCTTTTTTCCCCTGGAAAAGAGAACTAAAAAGGATCTGGACATCTTTCACAATGTAAGTTGTTATAAAAGGAATATAAATTGTTCTACACATTCCACAGGAGTATAATAAGAAGAAATTAACATAACTAGATGTATAAGAGGTGGGCAGCTAGATGGAATAGTGGAGAGAGCACTGGGTTGGCATTCAGGAAGACTCATCTTAGGGAGTTCAACTCTAGCCTCAGACACTTACTAGCTGGGTGACCCTGGACAAATCACTTAATCCTGTTTGCCTCGGTTTCCTCATCTGTACAATGAACTGGAGAAGGAAATGGCACACCACTCCAGTATCTTTGCCAAGAAAAGCCCAAATGGGGTCACAAAGAGTCAGACACAACTGAAACAACTCAACAACAGCAGCTCACCCTGGAAGCAAAGTAAAAGAGAAGATAACCTCTGAAATTCACTTTTATTATGGATACAATTTTTTAAAAACCTAGAGATTCATCTAAGGTCCTTACAAAGTTATGTAATAATAATGATTACTACAAAAATCTCAATGAAATATGTACACATCTCTGGGTAAATGAGAGGATTCAATTACTTTGTTGGATCAGTGGAATGAGATGAATAATTAAGACCCAAAAGGTTTAGCTTGTTCCCAGGCCATGAAAGGTTTGCAAAGCTCACATAGAATTACAGGTGAGCGCCCCGAATAAAGCAATTAACTCCCTTTTAGGATTCTGATAAACTCTTCTATGTGCTTATTTATTTGTAAAGTTTTCAGTTGCTTGGCAGTGTTCCTGATCTGTTTCTAGGATGCCCTCATGCTGGATCAGACAAGTTTTCTTCCAAGGCACACAAGCTTAAACCATATGTCGAGGGGCCATTCTACAAGTAAGATCATGACCAATTATCCCCAAAAACTTTAGTGTAAAGATCAAGCAGCAAGAAGCAGGAAGCAAAGATACCAACACCCAATGTTCCCCACCAATTAAAATTCCAAGAAGCCCAAAGGAGAGATTGAAAAGTGAGGAGCAAAGATAGTACCTGAGAAGGAAGTATAGAAGAACAAATGTGGGGAAGGTCAAATGGTGCTGTCTCCACACACAGATGTTTTGTGTATGATCAAGGGGCCCAGAAAATGTGCCCCCTGAAGAAACTGTACAAGCACTTTGAATATCACTGACTAAAAGAACATAACAGTATATAAAACAGTGTATTATATTCTTTCTATCCATCACAGAATCTCATTCTGATGCAGATTTTGAAGGTGGGGGCAACTGATCGCCCCACTGACCCTGGCAGTGCTTGACATGATGTTAGCATGTTATCCAGGTTCTTTGAATTATATCTCTTCACACATGAGCAAATCCAAACCCTGTCACACCTTGTCTCAGGCAATCCTTGTCCATATTTTTCTGTGAATCTTAAACAAAGGACCCATATAACTTCTTAGGGTATTTTCTCTGGCTATTTTAATATTCCATGGGTGGTGGTGTAGCATTTAGTCCATCTATCATTATCTCCCACTCTTGATAAATGATCAGTCAGGCAATTTAGGAACATTATGAATTTTTTACTCCCTGATGACCCAAGATACAGACAGCACTAAGAGAACCTATGAATTGCTTTAAGGTCATCGGGTAAAGGGATTGTAAGTATTAATTTACTTACTTTCCCTTTTTAATCTCATTTCCTATAAATACTAAGTTAAAGGTGAAATAAAATGAGTAAATCAATCAAATTATTCTCATCCCGTCTAAAGGAAATGATAAAATGTGATACCCTGGTACCTTTCCCAATTTTTAATTGAATCAAACCAATGAAAATATTCCAAATACATGTAAAAGGCCTTGACCAAATTATATATCTCTAAGAAGCCAATAGATGTATTGGAGTCAATGAAAAACATTTGAATTGGCTGAAGGAGCTTGGTCCTGCCCATAAGTCCTCTACAAAATAGCAAACACATACAGAACTGAAAGATAAGAGATTTCAGGGAATAGTGAATAAGGAGAAGGTGTCCCAGGTAACCCTCCCTTTGAGAAGGAGTTGCCTGGGGACAAAAGAGAACTTCTCGCCTTGGTCTTGGTCTTCTCACCACCACCACCACCATTGGCCAGAGGAGGACCTGGTGAACTTTGGAAGTCCAGAAGAGTTCCCATTTTCCCATCAGCATCTTAGCATCATCCCTGGACTTAGCATCATCCCTGGCATCAGGAATCAAGGACAGATTAGACACAGTTTACAATTCTACAAAGATCCCAGCAGAAAATTTTATTAACAAGACTAACATCTTGGGGACTTCAGCAAACGGACCCCTAGGAGCTGTAAATTACCCCCCTTTTGCCACATGTGCTCCCAAACTTAAGCTCACTTTTCCTTGAACTCTATGTACTGGTGAGAGAGTATATCCCAGACTTTGGGGTAGTGTTTTGTACCACACTACTACCTTAAATATCCCTTCTTAAAATCTACTTAAGTCTGGATGATTAAATGATTCTCATTGATAAATGAGAATCATGGTGGGAAACCCAATATAGCATTAAAATACAACCTCCAACCCCCCAGGGCTATCCTTATATTCCAGAAGAGATGTAGTAGCCAGTGCTCTGGATACCTTGCACCTCAGTGCTAAGAAGACTTAGAGCATTAAGCAGGCAAAGCGCCTTTTGTATACTCTGAGCCCTACATGTGGTTTCTGATGCAATGTGGATTTACAATAAATATTTGTGTGATGAGGATGGAACCAATTGTCTTCCATTCTCCTTTCATTATATGTAGTTTACTCAGAGATCTAGTCAATCACATATTTCTTGTACTTCCTTTTCTGGCTCAGCAAGTAATTTTTCTCATTTGCTAAGATGAATGCTGCTGAAGTCTTTCTCCTACTTGTGATGCATGATTTGTAGCACACTTAAGAAAACACAAATCATATTCTGAAGGTTCTTCTTCATAATTAAATACAAAATTCGTGCTCTCCCCCACGTCTTGCCACCCACCTTTTTTTTTTTTGCTTTTTTTTTGAAGGGCAATTGGGGTTAAGTGACTTGTTTAAGGTCACATAGCTAGTTTTTGTGTTAAGTGTCTGAGGCCAGATTTGAACTCAGGTTCTCCTGAGTCCAGGGCTGGTGCTCTATTCACTGCACCACCTAGCTGCCCCTTTGCCACCCATATTTGTCTATCCTTTTCAGGTCTCCCAATCAGAAATTATGCTAAGAGAAGAGGAAAGCAGATGTTTAGCACTCTTTGCTTGTTCAGCAAGCAGTTTTCCCCAGTCATGATGGCCCATGACTTGCAAGAGAATAGAGGGACCTAATAGGAGAAATTGTGGAAGAAATGCTATTATCACCATCTCAGATTCTCTTCATATAACTGCAATCTCTAGGCTAGTGTCAGGTATCTTCTCATATTCAGTTGAAAATAGGAGAGAGAAATGAAAAGGCAGAGACAAGAACTAAGAGAATAGAAACAAAAGGAAGTTCATAGACCTCAGATGAAGAAGCCAAAGGGCCAGAGACCTAGTAGAGAACTCCCATTCATTCATTCATCTGTTTATTCATTCATTTAGCAAACATTTATTGAGTACTTATTATGTACAAGGCATAGTGGGACTGCAAAGGTGAAAAGGAACAGTCCCTTCTCTCAAACTCACAATAGTGATTGTGAATCATGAAATATCACAACTTTGGAGGAACCAAAATTCCAGGTGACACAAAGAAAAATAGGAAAACTGAAGACCATAAAATCATAGATGTAGAACTGGATGGTACTTTAAAGATAATTTAATCCAGTTCCTTCATTTTACAAATGAAGATATTGAGGTCCTTGAGAGGGTACATGATTTACTTAAGGTTAGATATGTAAGAAATAGGTAAGCCAGGATTTGAACTCAGGTTGTCTAATACTGAAACTAATGCTCTGTGTAAATAGACTATAATATATTACCAACAATAACTTGTCACATAGGAGGTAGCATTAAAAAGTTAAATACATATGTATACATGTGTATGTGTTCACGTGATGGATGGTCAGTCTGTCATTTGGGGACTAGTCTAAGTCCAAAAAGGCTTATCACCAGAAGACAATGAATTTTTTTAACCACAGATGTGGTAGGATTTCAGTCTTCCATGATCTTGCTAGATCTGGTAGAGTATACTCATACTAAAGAAATCATGAATCCTTGAAGGAAATTCAACCTTTTAGCTTTATCTCTCTAAAAACAACAACAATAACAAACAAACCCATCTCCCATTGTGGTAGAATCTGGGAGTTGTTTTTTTAACTTGTATATAATTCTAGGTTGAATTTTTCCCTCTTTGGTAAGTAGCCAAAATGCTCCCCATCATTGTCGTAATTTTTGTGTAATTTTTGTAAGTACAAGGATGAACTCTGTTAGAAAGAAGGCTGAATAGAAGTTAGGACAGGGTGATCCATACCCAAATGCTCAATAAATACTATTCAGATGATGAAATGATGAAGCCAGGCAGGCAGGCAGTCAACATTTGTTGAGCATTCACTGTGCACACAGCATTGAAATAGATGAATGGGGAAACACAAAGACTTTCTAAACTGTGTGTTTTGCTGAGTTAACTCTCAATAGCCACTATGCAGAGGGAGGAGGAAAGAATGGAAAGATATGACTATGAGCATGTAAAAATCCATATATTATCAGTGATATCCTGATAGGTTTAATGACCATAGCAAGGGTCATTTTAGTCTTCTTCTTGCCACAAAGTAAGTAGGATACCACCTTTCCACTTTTACAGAGGAAATTCTATAGAATCTTACCCTTCTATTTATTTATCTTCTCCCCAAATCTAGTGTTTACTACATACAGTAGAAATGCACAATGATTCAGGGTTTGTACTCAAGTCTTTTCAAGTGATAAAGTGATAAAGATTTTAAGATCTTGTGCCTTGGGGTCCAGAATGTTAACAAGAAGTTCACAAAGGTTCAGAAAGCTCCTAAATAACTCATCTAATAGCAGTCTATCATAACCCCTGTAGGCAGGCTTTAGCAAACCACTAATAACAGAGTGGAGTATATCTTCCACCTGAATCAGGAGATAATCTCCATTTGTCCCATGATAGCTCTGTATTCCATACTTTCTTTAATGCTTCAATAAAGTTATGATTCCCTTAATATGGACATCCATTCCATCATTGCAAATCATAATTTATTTGTGCTATTTTTTTTCATGTTCTCCCATAGATCTGTCCAACACACAAGAGCCTTCATCCAGGTCTTTTTACATTTTGAGAGTACCTGTTTTACCTAAATCTACTACCTCTAGCTCTCAGGACACTGACTCATTTCCTTTTCCAATAACATATATCCTGCATGAATGCTGATTTTTCTTTACCTTGTGATAAATGGCATGCATTTTAAGGAAATTTAGGGAGTAAAATCAGCGTCCTATGGCACATATGTCAATATCATCTTCATAGACTACAGAAATCCAGCTCATCTCCATCATTAGCGCTATCTGATTTGAGTCATGGCGTCCAATAGAACTTTGCTCCTTTTGTCACCCTTTTGACAATCTGTACACCAAATGAACTGTTGGACCAAGTGCGTGGACTAGAGTGCAATAAGGTCAGGGAAACTCCCTTAACCTGATTAGGCTCTGGGGGAAAGAATCAGGAAGTGATGACTTCATATGCACAAGTGGAACAATATCACATGATGACATCAATATTTCCTAGTTCCTCCTCTGGGTCATAAAATTCACAAAATATGGCGATGGGTGACTGTAGAAGATAATGTAAGCCCTGAGCAATACTATTTCTTTCATTATTCTTTTTAACATTAACACTGCTGAGGGCAAGAAGGTTATGTTCCTATTCTTAGAGAACTAATTAGACATATTCATCCTCTTCTTCATCACCAAAAGTATTTATTAAGCACTTGACATTTAATTTGCTTTAACAATGCAGTATTGGCTGAAGTACACAAAACTGCAAGCTAAATATAGCCCCATGCAGATTTATAGGATCTTACATTCTATTTTGGATGATACTTTGTATCACCTGAGGCTTTTCAAAAATACTTCTCTACTGAAATTTGTTCTTGAATATGAGGCCACAAAGATAGAGATGTCAAGGTAACCATTTTTCTGGGCAGGGTTTACCAAGCACATCTTACCTCTGTCCTCTGGAGTATAAGGGGATCATACAAGTTCATTTGAGGACATTAGGATAAATAATAATAGTGTAATTAAGAGGATAAGGGACTTGGGTGCAAAGAGATAAAGACTAAGAACAGATGGCAGACATACAGGAAGCTAAGAAAGGCTGGAGAAGTTAGTCTGTGTCTGCTTTTCTCAGGAACGTCTTACAAGCCAGAGAAATAATTCTTGGTTTGTTCAGGGTGAATAATTTCAAGACTTTTTTAGCTTAGCATGGATAAATGGAAATTAGTAGGCTGATCTTTCAAAAGACCAACAAAGAGTTATTTGGAAACATGGGTCTATATCAATAGAAAGGAAATAATTTTAATCACTAATTTACTCTCAGGAAAAAAATGTGTGTGTGTGTGTGTGTGTGTGTGTGTGTGTGTGTGTGTGTGTAGGCACAGAGACTCCGAGGTTTGTTAAATATCGTGTTTGTCAATATGTTTAGTCATTTTAGTAAAACAAATCAAACCTACCTTTACATTGACTTTCATGATAAAATTAAATTGTGTTCTCATCAATCAATCAATGATCATTTATCAAACACCTACTATCTGTCAAGCACTAGTGAAAAACCAGAGATAACAAAGACAAAAACTGAAACAGCCCCTGTCCTTGAGGGGCTTATAATCTATCCAGGGCACATAAAATGCATGAAGCAGGATAAAGCAGATAGTATGGTGACCGGGGGTGTCCAGTGATTCCTATTTTCCTCTGACCCTACTGACTCTTACCCAGATGAATTTCCCTGTTATAAATGTTTATCTTCCACTCTGAAAGGTAATATCAAAGGATAATTTTCTTTATCATTTTGTTACTTCCAAGCCCCCAGACATACAATGCTTTTATGGCTAAACATCTATGTTATGTCTATCTCTATCTGTTCTATGAGAATGTTTTCTCCATCAGTTGTCTCTTCCTAACTGTATTCCCAATAAATATAACATGGTTGGCACATGCAGTGAGTAAGTCTTTTTTAAAGACAAAGTAAACATTTAAAATATTGAAAGCTAGAAATGCAAGGGAAGAGACCTAGCTATATTAGATCTAAAACTGTATTATAAAGCAGCAATCATCAAAACTACTTGGTACTGGCTAAGAAATAGAGTGGTGGATCAGTGGAATATGTGAGGTACATAAGACACAGTAGTCAATTACTATAGTAATCTACTGTTTGATAAACCCAAAGAATCCAACTTCTGGAATAAGAACTCACTATTTGACTGGGACACTGCTAGAAAAACTGGAAAAAAAATATGGTAGAAACTAGACATAGATCAACATCTTATACCGTATACCAAGATAAGGTCAAAATGGGTACATGATTTAGACATAAAGGGTGATTCTATAAGCAAATTAGGGAAGCAAGGATAGTTTACCTGTCAGATCTATGGAGAATGGAAGAATTTGTGACCAAATAAGAGGTAAAGAACATTATAAAATGCAAAATGGATAATTTTGATTACATTCAATTGAAAGGTTTTTGCACAAACCAAGCCAATGCAACCAAGATTAGAAGGGAAATAGAAAGCTGGGAAACAATTTTTAGAGCCACTGTCTCTGATAAAGGCTTCATTTCCAAAATATATAGAGAACTGAGTCAAATTTGTAAGAAGACAAATTATTCACCAGTTGATAAATGGTCAAAGTATATAAACAGGAAGTTTTCAGATGAAGAAATTAAAGCTATCTATAGCTTTATATCTATATGGAAAAAATGCTCTAAATCATTATTGATTAGAGAAATGCAAATTAAAACAACTCTGAGGTACCACATCACAACTACCAGATTGGCTAATATGACCCAAAAAAAGGGAAATGATAAATGTTGGAGAAGATGTGGAAAAATCGGAACACTAATTCATTGTTGGTGGAGTTGTGAATTAATCTAACCATTCTGCAAAGCAATTTGGAGCTATACCGAAAGGGCTATAAAACTATACATACCCTTTGATCCAGCAATACCACCACTACACTATATCCCAAAGAGATCATAAGAGAAAAGGACCCACATGTACAAAAATATTTATAGGAGCTCTTTTTGTGGTAGCAAAGAATTGGAAATTGAGGAGACACCCATCAATTGGGGGATGACTGAACAGGTTGTGGTATATGAATGTAATAGAATACTATTTTTCCATAAGAAATGATGAGCAGGCAGATTTCAGAAAAACTTGGAAAGACTTACATGAACTGATGCTGAGTGAAGTAAGCAGAACCAGAACACTATACACAGTAATAGCAACACTGTGCAATGACCAGCTTTGATAAACTTAACTCTTCTCAGCAATTTAATGATCTAAGACAATTCCAAAAGATTCATGATGGGTAATGTTATCTACTCCAGAAAAAGAACAATGAAATTTAAATACAGATCAAAGCATATTATTTTCTCTATCTTTTTTCTTTCTCATAGTTTTTTCCTTTTGTTTTGATTCTTCCTTCACAACACGACTAACGTGGAAATACGTTTAATATGATTGTATATGTATAGGCTATATCAGATTGCACGCTATCTTGGGGAGTGGAAAGGAGAGGGAGGAAGAAAAGTTTAGAACTCAAAATCTTATAAAGGTGAATGTTGAAAACTAAATACATTTTTAAAAATAAAGATAACTAACTAAATTATGAGAAGTACAAAAAAATATTGAAAGCTAAACAGACTTTCTTCATATCCACAAAAAAAGATTTCAGGTTCCCAGGAACTAAAGAGAAAAATTATATTCAGGATTACCACTTTGGGTTCCCTAGTATAGAGCATTTCAGCAACCTAAGTTCTGTCCTGACACACCTCATGTTCCATCAGCCCAAGCAACTTCACTCCCAGAGCTGTCCACTTTTCCTCTGTGGTAGTTGTTTCTGTCTGTACTTCTGCTCTTCTAGGTCCCCATGCTATGACCACATCTTTAAAAGCTAGTTTACCACCTTGTGGTTGACTTCATTTATTTGTTTAGGTCTTGGATTTTCAATGATTATTCCTTTAAATATACCTAGGTAGTATCAGGGTGGGGTTTCCTGGCATGGTGCTAGTATACTGTCCAGGTTTCACAGGAGTACAACATCAAAGAAGGTGTGCTCTATGAGCAAAGCAAAATTGCAGTAGCTCAAAGGAAACGTGAGATGTGCAAATACAGAGACATCTCCACTCTGAATATTCATATAGACTCTTTGTGCCCAAACTGTGGTAGAGCCTTCTGAGCTCATATTGTTCTGATCAGCCACAGTTGGACACATTGTACCTTGACCTGGGCATTGTGGTGTTACTTTGATCCTCTTCCATAATGAAGGAAAACAACCCACCAATCAGGATGAGGTGGATTTATATTTACATAAGTAAGTCACCTCACCCCTTTTACAGTAAAGGACCAGATGCCCAACCGATCAATTTGAATCACAGGCTTTAGGCTAAAATGTTCTTTGAAAGCCATTTGATGATGTGAAGTGTCTGTAGACTAGAAACTTGTTCTAACTGGCTGGAGATTTTATCATGATTCATTTTTTTAAACAATGTCTAACTGTAAACCAACCTTTGTAAAGGAAAGCATCTCTTCAGATATGATATTCTTCTCTTCTATCACAGACACACTAGTAGTTACACTCTCATAGACACTGTTGAATGGCTGACCAGTGTTGTCAACCAATTAATTTGAAAATCTGACAGACAAAAGAATAGCAACACAGGAAACATTTTAATCAGAAAATAGCCTTAATACTACATTTATAGGCAAAATGAAGTTTGTTTCTGCTGATTATCAACCAAGACTCACTTGAGTAGGCCAATCTTATATACCTTTTAGAAGGGACATTTGCAAAGATAGTATGGGAATAACAGTACGAATAAATATCCTCCCAAAAGTCTGTAAGACTTTCCCAGAATCCAGGAGTAAGTGGTTTCATGCTTAGAAAGCACATGGGGCAGAAGGTTAACTTGCAGGTCCTGGTTGCCAGAAATTCATTTTTTCCCATTTGTAGGGTTCTCACAAAGCTTTCCCTTATACCTGGTGAATCTGAATCCATCTGTTCTTGGCTGCTGATGCGGTCACCAGCTACAGCTAGGATACTGATGAGAAAATGGGAAATCCCAAATCCAGCAGATCTTTCAAAGCTTGCAAGATCCTCATTTGGCCAAAAAGGTGGAATGGTTGGGGGAGAATGGGTGAGCAGGAATGATGAACACCTGACCAAAATGGAAACTGAGACCTCTCATTCTACCTCAGGCAGCTCCTACTCATGGATTCAACTCGAATATTATGCTCCCTCCAGTTTCTGAATTCCTTCAGTTCCAGCTAACTTGATGCTGTTGTTATATGGGACTTATTCTTTCAAAGATCACATATCAATGGCCCAATTCTTTCAATTCTCTGGGATAGTCGTTCATCTGAGCCTAATGACTTGAATTAAAAAAAAGGACAATTGGGTCTTCTCTTACTCTTCACTAGTAAAAATGTGTGTGTAGGGGCGGCTAGGTGGCACAGTGAGTAGAGCGTCGGCCCTGGAGTCAGAAGGACCTGAGTTCGGATCCGACCTCAGACACTTAACGCAAACATAAACAAAAACCTAGCCGTCTGACCTTGGGCAAGTTACTTAACCCCAATTGCCCTCCAAAAAGCAAAAAAAAAAAAAAAATGTGTGTGTATACACATAGAAACACATGTATATGTATTTATGTGTGTCCATGCATACGTGATTTTTTCTACTCACACAGAAAATTTATACATATATGTGAGGAGTCTCTGTGTGTGTGTGTGTGTGTGTGTGTGTGTGTGAAATATATCCTTTCATACTTGTAGCTGTGGCCCTAGAGAGGACATGACGTCTGATATTACTCCCAACCTTCTTTCTCTCTCTTTGGGTCATCTAACTTACCTTGAAACTTGCTTCACAATGGCAGGTCTGAAGGATTTTCCCAGATTAAAGGTTGTCTGCAGGCAGGCAGTCATGTGGCTACAACTCAGTCTTGGGATTCTAGGAATAATCCTGGTATGAGGAAAATACATATCTACACTCAAAATGGTTGCTCTGTGCCACTACCAGTATGCTTCCCACTTATACGAATCAATCACAATGACATCATTAATTGTTAAATATAAAACATTTATTAAATGAGAAGGCAAAAATAATAATAATTATAACATAGCATTTACTAAATGAAAGGTAAAAGCAGGAATACAAAATATAACATAAATAAAACATAACAATTCACCTATTAATCTGGGTCACTCCACTATACCAGTATAGTGTCTAATCTTACATAAATCTCGAAGGCACATGATGAGTAGGGAAATTCATATGCTCAATGTAACTCACGACTCTGGACTGTAGGTCTTGATGGTGACACTCTATTTAGGAAACAGTAATCTTCTCAAATTACTTCCTGGGCGAGACTGTTCCTCTTCAGATCCTATACTCTTGCTGGGCAAAGCAATACTAGTCCCTTACTTTCGGGCTGCTGAAGTAGTGTTAAGCTCTTTTAACTAACAACCTTAAGCCTGGTTTCTACAAAGCCTCTCGGGTCTGCTCCCTTAGCTAGACAGTGTGACATGCTTTTACTGAAAAGTAGTTCCCTTAAATCCTGGGATCTGCAATGCTATTCTCAGCCTCTTTATAGGCTTTACAGGATTTTCCCCTCTTGAGGCATAAAGGGCAGTAAGGGAAATGTCAGCAAGCCATTGAGGTTTCCCACCTCTATCTAGCTATAAATGGCACTAACAAGCAAAGGACCCTTTCCTCCAGCTAGTACTTTACCCACAGCAGAAGAGTCTCCTTTCCTCCAATCAGCTCTTTCAAATAGCAGACTACTCCCTGGATTAACAGCAGAACCTATAGTTAGTTGTTTTTCACTTTAGTAAGCTTTTCACTTATAGTGGCTTTTCAACTCCTAGCAATAACCTTCAAAGTATTGAAAATAATCATATTCTAATTAGGTGCTAGGAAGCAACATACTGCATCCATTTCTACCAACAGTCAGTACCTTCCTCTCTGAGATGTTCTTTTTTTCTCTAACAAACATTGGAGGGGCTTCAGGAAAACAAACATAACAAATAACATATTGTTGGTAGATGTGTGTAGAAGTTAAACAATTGGGGTGGCTAGGCAGAGCAGTGAATAGAGTACCAGCCCTAGAGTCAGGAGGACCTGAGTTCAAATCTAGCCTCAGACACTTAACACTTACTAGCCATGTGACCTTGGGCAAGTCACTTAACCCCAAATGCCCTGCCTTTACCCCTCCAAAAAAGAAAAAAAAATTTAATAAATTGTGAATACCCTTTGATCCAATGATACCACTACTAGGTCTCTACCCCAAAGAGATCAAAGAAAGAAGAAAAGGATTCATAAAATATAATATAATGATAAAATAATATAATATAAAAATATTTAGAGTAGAACTTTTTTCTTGGTAGAAAATAATTGGAAACAGAGGGGGCACCATCAACTTGAGAATGGCTGAACAAATTATAGTACACGAATATAATGGAATACCATCATTCTATAAGAAATTATGAAAGGGATGATTTCAAAGAAACCTGAGAAGATTTGCATGGACTGTGCAGAAGCAGAGGAACAATCAAATCTATTAAATAAAAGCAGAGGAACAATCTATTAAATAACAACACTGTAAAAACTTTGAAAAACTTAAGAACTCTAATCAATTCAATGGCTAACCACAATTCCAGAGCACCCATGTGGAAACAGGACACCCCCTGTCAGTAGGTTATGGACTCAGGGTGCAGAATGAGACATACATTTTTGTGATATGGTCAATGTGAGAACTTGTTTTGCTTGACTACACATAATAAATATACACACACATATAAATATACACACATATTGCTTAACTATATACACATATATGTATACATGTCTCTCTGTGTATATATGTATGTATGCTATAAATGGCACTAAAGAGCAAAGGACCCTTTCCTCTGTATGTGTGTTTATTTATTATGTTGGTTTTAGTTTTCTTTTCCCCCTCCAATTAGAAGAAGGAGAGAGGAAAGGAGAGAAAATAGATTTTTATTAGTTGGAAAAATTAAATTACATTATTAAAGTCTAGTTGTAATGTTCCCCTAGAACAATTCTCTTGTAACTTGCTTAGTCAACATTCCAGCCTAGGACCAGCTTGGAGTGGTCCTGCTTCAAGAATGCATAATGAAGTCTCCCCCCCACCCTTGGTGCCTCCACTCTCCATTCAGATCTTCTGATTGCTTCCTATTGACCAGGATGATTCAGAGGTTTTTCCTATTTGATGACAGCTGAGCCAGAAATCCATACATTATACTATAAGGGAGACCCTGGTCCCTCAGTCCTCTTCTTCCTTCAGGCTTTGAAATATAAAGATGACTCTCTGAACTATTAAGATGGTATACTTCACCCACATCCCATGTGTCAAGCCATGAGCTCATGGCCTCCTAGAAAAACCTCTACCTGGGATGAAGATACTCCTTTCTGGATCTTCTTCCTTTTGGTACAAGGCCTTTGGGAACTTGAAAGGCAGATGGAATCTTCCCCTTCCTAGGAACCTAAGAAACAGGGTAGTGGTTACCAGAGCAGTTACAGCAGCAGAAGCAGACTTGCCAAAAAGCCCACAGAAAGAGGGACTACCAGAAGGAAACTGTTAGTGTTGACTTGTATGTTCTAGAGCTGTTCCAGGGATGGAAGCCCAGTTCCTGTGGGAAAGCAATAGAGATGATCAGAATGATGGCAGCATGGTGTGGAGATGCCCAGGAAGTAGCTTGGGAGGGATTAAAGAGTTAGTAAGTGTGAGAATGTGGCCTATTTCTCTGAATAATCAGACACCTGAGCTGAATCTGGGAAAATCCTCCAGGCAGGTATGGGTGGGTGTAGGTCATTAGCCTCAGTGGCCTTAGCAAAGTACTTGGCTAGCCACTATGCTAGAGGTAACTTCAACCAGGGAAAACTGGTTCGACTGGTATGGCACACAAGCCCCCATGATGCAGGTATGCCAAGGCTAATAAACCCAGACACTAGATATTAACTCTCTTCAGCCTCTTTCTTATTGATATAATTAGGGTTAAGTTCCCTGTATTGTCTCTTATTCTTCACTCCTTATTAGGTAATTTAGAAAACAATCTCACATTATTGGTCCTTTAGATGACAGGGCACTTTCCCACTGGTGTCATACCATCTTTTGTCTAAAGTTCTATATAATTTTGAGCCCTAAGGGGTTTTGACTAGAGCCTAGATTAAGTCCCTCATCCCCACCACCACTATGAGCTGCTTACTCTAAGCATGGAGGCCTTACACTGAGACTGCCCCTGCTAACAACTGTTCTCCTTTTCCCCCTGTGCATAGCAATAACATGCAAGAGTCAATTCTAACCATCCAGGCCCATGGTTCAATTTTCAGTGTGAGCATTTGCATTTAGGAAATTGTAATTGCTACAAATCAGAACTTGACTTTATTGTTTTGTTGATTATCTAGATTTAAGATGTTGTTAATAATACAGATTAAACTTAAAAGTGTGTGCATACTTCCCCCCCCCCCAAGAGTCTGCTTGTTAAACATTTACCAGCACACCCCTGTATTGCTCTATAAATATTGCCTGAGATCAGCAGAAGTATAGTAGAAGTCTTGAGGAATGAAGTCATCACCATACTGAAGGCTTGCTGACTATAGGCTAATTTTTGTTGTTCAGTCATTTCAGTTGCGTCTGACTCTTTATGACTCTATTTGGGGTTTTCTTGGTATAAGACAGGTAACACTAGCACACAGAAGGGCCACTAGCACACAGGAGGGCCACTAGTACAAGTTCACTCTTGATCTGGTCAGACAGGAAGATGGCTTCAGAGGGATTAATAATCTTACTTTATTCTGGTCTAGTCTTCTCACAAGAGGGTTGCTGATAATGGGAGCACCAACTCCCACAGCTTTCCCTAATCACCCTTCTTGAAGGGACCTGAAAGAAGTGGGGGGAGTCAGTTGAGACAGGCACATCTTGTTCACTCCTTTAAATCCTCTCAAGCCTCAATGGGGGCCAACTGAGGCAAACACAGATTCCCTCCAAGCTTTGATGGGGACCAATCAAGGCACATGTAGCATTCCAGCTTGTGCATTCAACCCTAAGTTTCCCCACTCATTCAATAATGCCCACCTGCTTTATAGAGCATCAGACAAAGAAGGCATATTGCCAGAAATAGCTTCACACATTTACACCACCTCATCCCTCTATCTCACTGTGCAGTCACAGTGAATGTTTACAATTTAAGCACAAATGTTTATAATGTTTATCATTATATAATGCTGTGCAAGTGTGGTAGAGATATTTTGAACCATGAGCCTGGGAAATAAAGATTGTTATGGTTGTGGATCCTGGGAAACTAAACTCTAAGAAAGAATAACAAAAATTCACCTTACACACACTAAAATCCACCTTACTGACACTTGGCAAAAATACTAGAGTGGTTTGCCATTTCCTTCATCAGCTCATTTGACTGATGAGGAAACTGAGGCAAACAGTTAAGTACCTTGCCCAGGGTCATACAGCTAGTAAGTGTCTGAGGCCAGATTTGAACTCAGGTCTTGTTGGACACTACTCCACTTTGCCCTTTCCCTTCATTGATTTGTAAAGCAGGCAACTCAACCTTTCCTTTCCTTCATTGATTTGTAAAACAGAGAACTCCACCTTCCTCTCCCTTAATTGATCTGTAAACAGGCAGGACCCCCATCCCTTGCTTTCCCTTGATTGATCTATAAATAGGCAGGACCCTCACCCCTTGTTTTCCTTTGATTGATCTGTAAACAGGCAGGACCCCCCCACCCCTTGCTTACCCTTGATTGATCTGTGGGCAGGAGTCCCAGCCTAGGGTTTCTCGCTGGAGGGAAATTCAAATGTATACTGACCAATCACTGTAGTTTCAGCTTACATCACTGTAATTTCAGCTTACATAACCTGGCTATGGAACCTCTATAAAACTGGCACAATGTCTGTGCCAAAGCACTGTCTGATTTGGGTGACCATGTACCCTGACAGTCCCGTGGTAATAAAATCCACTTTTTAAACTTAATCTTGGGGATCTTCAGTCTCGCTTTTATTGGGGTACAACAGTCTTCCCAACTCTTGGCACTATGCCACCTAAATAATAACTGTCATTTATATAGTGCATTAAGGTTTTCAGAATGCTTTACATCCTTTATCTCATTAGCCATTATACATAATACACCTGGTTAAAGCTATCTCTGTGTGATCTGTTGCTTTTTATTTGAACTCTCCTGCACTACAGGTGAATCCTACTCCAGCATTCACAATAATCCTACACACACATATACCACACATCTAATTAGGTTAATCAGTTCAGCATGACCATTTCCTGATGAAGCCACATTGACTCCCTGTGATCACTGCTTCTCTTTCTGGATGTTCACCTACCATCTCTTAAATTACCCTTTCTAGAATTTTCCTAGTCATCTAATAATCTAATTGAAGTTTGCAAACTCTGTTTTCTTTCTTTTTTTGAAAATCAGGATCACATTTGCCCTTCTCCAGACTTGTGGTATTTCTCCTAATTTTCATGATCTTCCAAATATTGCTCATGGTGCCTCTGCTAGTTCTTTCAGGAGACAAGGATGGTACATCAGGGCCAGATGACTTGAATTCATTGGGGATATCTCAGTATTTTCTCATGATTGTAATGGGAGATTGGCCAATGAAAACCCAATCCTTATGAGCCCGTGAAGAGCTCTCTGCCTGATTTAGTCCATCACCACCCCCAGGTGAATGTCAGAGCATACACAGGTATTCTCTGATTTTTTGTCCACTTATTGTGTGACAGAGGGGTCTTTTTGATTGACTGGAATTGACTGTGAATACTAACCGTACTAATCACCTTCTTTTTCCTAGTGGCAAGCAAGGAAAGGCATGCTATTAAGTCTCTGGAAGGGGAGAGAGGCCTTGAGTCTTTACATCCCAATTCAAGCACAAGACTGTGCTACTGTGTTTCTTCTTTACTGCTCTTAGTGGAAGGACTAATGAAGATAGCTGTGACCTTGCAAACTTCAAAAGGTCAAAGGTCTGTACCAGAGTTTGTCATTAGTTGAGCCTCAGGTGGCACCAGTGACCTGCTTAAAAAGTTAGCCACCAGAGGTCCAGGAAACAGAGTTCATGCCACAGTTTTCCAACTGTGTTGAAATGGTCCCCACAACCACCTCAGCAGTAATATAGTAAGCATATAGGTAGTCAGTGTAAGGTAACAATAAATAGGAAATCAGAACTAAGAGTGTATACATAGAAGAGTGTAAACATAGAAGGCATTTGCTCAAACTGTCACCTAAATTAAGGTTACATCCAGACACTTTGTGCTAAATTAGGAAAAACTAGAGAGGCTCCAATAAAATGGCCTGCAAACTGCAGATAAGAACCAAATGTGCAGAATAAAATCAGGAAAACCTTAGGTCAATGAGGTAATCATTAGGTAGTCATGATAACTCTTAGATGACATCAGTATGGTAATGAGGCAACCCCAAAGTGGTATAGATATGATGTATTCTGTCCCTCTCCCACACACTAGAGTAGACCCTAAAACTCCGCCCCTGGAGCACTGCTATAGGACCATGCTGACTGAGTGCTCCCAACTCTGATCTACAATTATGTAAATGATTCTATGTGCTCCCTTTCCATCTCCATCTATTTCTCACGCTGTCTACCCCCACACACATTCCCTACAACATCCCCATGCCATCTGCCTCTCAACTGTCTATGCCTTATTAAAGTGTGATTGATGCCCTATTTCCTGACTGTTACCATTGTGGTCTTTTTGGAGAGTATTCAGAGAAACAAGTTTGCCTTGACCCATCCAGGACCTCTTGGTGGTTTCCCTCCCTTAAAGTATAAACCCAACGATAGCCCGGCAAGAACTAATTTGTCAGCACTGCACCCACCCTAAGGGACCTTTGCACTAAGAACCCACCAGTAGTTGAGGCTGGTGAGGTGACAGCCAACTGATAACAGACAAAATGTGGCACCCTGGAAGAAAGGGGCAATTAATTAGTCAAAGAGCTTTGCTGCATTGGGAAGTGAACTTGGTGAGGAAAATGCTTTAAAACGTCTAATTTAAATCTGAAAGCTACTCTTCTCAGGGACCAAGAGGCCCTAGTTTGGGAGCATTATGTTTATATTTTTGTTCTTGGAATATCTTCACAATAAACATCTCTTTCATAAAAGTTAATTGACATTAATTGGCTAAATAATGCTGGAATGTTGAACCAAATTGGGTCAATTATGATACAGAGAAGATTCTAACTGTAACTAGCAATTAATATTGGGCAAAACATACCAGATTTGCCAGATTGGGAGCTGGAGCTGATACTCTTGAAAAAGACATTCCCCGGCCCTTCAAAGGGAGCCCTAAAACCTTGAGGTAGAGCAATTATCTTGTTCTGGGAACCTGACCTGCTGCTAGTTTGCGTGTGGGTTGGGAGAGTAAGTCCAGAGTCTGATTACACTATCTGGTTTCTCATCTTGGGTATCAACAGCCTGTTAGTCATTTTCATTTTATAATTTCCAGTGTAAAGACCATGGAAAAAAACCAACACAAAATAAATATTAAGTAGCTGTGTCTTCTCTCCTTTGTCTGTTATTGGTGTTTCATCTTCCCCAAGTAAAAGTCCTACCCTTTCTCTGATACCCTCTTGGATCCTCTTTTTCCTCCCAATATAGTTTTTTAAACCCTTTCTATCGTCTTTAGCTTCCTTCCAGGTTCAGCTTGTTCTGAGGTTTAACATTTCAGACACTGTTTTTACATGACCATGCCATGCTTCTGGGTGTTTATGTTTACATATGGTTTGTAAGGCAAAAAAACATAAGTAAATATTCCAAATTAAATTGATTAAATTAAAATTAAATAATTCTTTGACTAGATATGCAAAAGCAAAAATATAAATGAAAACAGAATTTCTTTGGATCAGAAAACCAGTTATTGGTTGAATAACTGACATGCTGTGACCTATAACAATGACTCTCATCTTCCTGGTATTATGCCATTTAAAGTCATATTTAAATCAAATAGGTTTGGCAAAGTCATCAGAGATGGTTGTCAGATAATAGCCTGAGGACAGCCCGATAAGGCATTAGAAAGCTATGTTCAAAACCATTCAAGCTATAGGGAGCACAGGATCCAATTCTTTTAGTTATTTTTATACTTTAACATAAGGTCTTATACTTCTCAGGACACTGAAGGGGAAAATGGCTACAGATCTTTGGGCAAAGGCACCCACATGTTTAATATTGAGAGAAAGGTGAAGTGTATGCTATTCTTATTTTAAAATATGTGATACTTGAAAATGTTAGCTAGAGGAGGAATATCTGAGTATTTGAAGTGGTAGACTCAGCAAGTCTCATGAAAAATCTCCCACTTTCTCCAGACTCTGTGCTTTCAAAGAGGAAACAAAAAGATCTCCATCCATATTACCATAAGAAAAAAAACTTTCAATGGTTAAAAAAAAAAAATGTATGTTCAGCATGGGGTCCATTGTCCTAAACTCAAATTCTTAGCTTCAAAGTTATGGTAGCAGTAGGGATCAATTAGTTACACTTCATTGCTGATGAGTTCACACCCTTAAGCTGGCCCTTGGGATTGGCCTTTAAAAGGGAGGTTAGAAGCAGAAATAAGGCCTGGATTTGGAGGAGGCAGTTAAGCACAAACACAGATCCCTTTGATGATTCGCTGGAGAGTAGCCTAGGGGATGGCAGTCAAGATGGAAGAATAAGAAGCAGTTGAACCTAACTCCCCTCTATCCTTTCTCCATGAGGATCTAGAAAATGTACCAGACTGCATTCTGATCAAGAAAGCCAAGAAAAAGTCATTTTTTTTTTCCAGACGAAGGAAACTTAAGAGACAGATAAAGAGATCTGCAGACACTGGGGATAGGGGTCTGGCCAGGAGCCAGTACAAAGCATTCCAGTGCCCAGGAACTGAAAGGAGGTCAAAACAGGGCACCAGGTAGAGTTGTGAACTGATCCAATCATTTTGGAGAGCAATTTGGAACTATGCCCAAAGGGCTATAAAATTTAAAAAAAAATTAAGGATATATACATATCCTTTGATCCAGCAATACCACTACCAGGTCTGTATCCCAAAAAGATGGTAAAAAAGGGAAAAGGACTCACATGTACAAAATTATTTATAGCAGGTTTTTTTGTTTGTTTGTTTTTTGTGGTGGCAAAGAATTGGAAATTGAGGAGATATCCATCATTTGGGGAATGACTGAACAAGTTGTGGCATGTGAATGTAATGGAATACCATTGTGCTATAAGAAATGATGAGCAGGTGGATTTCAATAAAACCTGGACAGAATTACATGAACTGATGCTGAGTGAAATGAGCAGAACCAGAACATTGTACACAGCAATAGCAAAATTGTGCAATGATCAACTATGATAGATTTAGCTCTTCTCGGTAATAGAATGATCTATGACGATTCCAAAAGACTTGTGATAAAAAACGCTACCAGCATCCAAAGAAAGAGCTATGGAGTCTGATTGAAGATCGAAGCATACTATTTTCACTTTTGGGGGGTTCTGTTGTTTTGTTTTTGTCTTTCTCATGGTTTTTACCTTATGTTCCCATTTTTCTTTCACAGCCCAACTAATGTGGAAATATGCTTAATATGTTTGTACATGTATAACCTATATCAAATAGCTTGCTGTCTTGGGGAGGGGGAAAGAAAGGGAAGGAGGAAAAAAATGGAACTCAAAATCTTACAAAAATGAATGTTGAAAACTATCTTTACAAGTAATTGGGGAAAAAAATACTATTAAGGTAAAAAAAAAGACAGGGAACCAGGGCAGGAAGCACCAACTCAGTAAGAGATCCCAGAGGATTGCTAAACTAGTGTTGTGAACAGGAACAGGTAGCATCTGGCAGCTTTATTGCCAGTACTGAGTCACAGATCCAGGGCAGAGAAGAGTGGTCTCAAGTGTGACCCTAGCTGTGAACCAAGTAAGGAACAAGTTCCAGAAATGTAGCTGTATCGCTTTGTTCCAAGGAGCAGAGGAGTGACTCTGTGCTAGCCTTTAACCCAGTGTCTAAGCCTGCAGGGGAATAACCAGGGCAGGAGTCTTAGATTAAAGGGGAGTTGGCAGTTCTGTCACTCCAAAACTGCAGAGCCTCCCAGCAGGCTAACAATGACTAAATCTACTGAAACTTCCAACCATGGACAGACCCCAACCTGGATCAGGAACTTGCACAGTTAAATAGACCTCCCCCTTGACCACGTCATCTTGTGAGTACCAAAAGCATGTGGGAGCCAAATAGAACTGTCAAAGCAGCAGGAAGACATAAAAGGACAAAAGTTCAGACTAGATATCTCTCCCTGCACTCTGCCAGAATTTACACAGAGCCCAGTGCTAATGTAACCAAAGTCAAGACGCTGGCTGAAAGAACGAGCAAATTAAAAAAGAACCTCACCATAAAGATCTATTACTTATTTGTAGCAGCTCTTTTTGTGGTGACAAAGAATTGGAAGTCGTGGAGAAGCCCATCAATTGGGGAATGGCTAAACAGGTTTCAACATATGAATGTAATGAAACACTATTTTTCTATAAGAAATGATGAGCAGGAAGATTTCAGAAAAACTTGGAAAGACTTACATAATCTGATGCTAAGTGAGGTCAGCAGAACCAGAACACTGTACACAGCAACAGCAATGTGGTACAATTATCAACTTTGATAGACTTAGCTCTTCTCAGCAATACAATCATTCAAGACAATTCCAAAAGATTTGTGACGGAAAATGCTATCCACATCCAGAGAAAGAACTATGGAGTCTGAAAATAGCATACTCTTTTTACTTTGGGTTTTGTTTTGTTTTGTTTTGTTTTGTTTTCTCTTTCTCATGGTTTTCCCCTTTTGTTCTGATTCTTCTTTTGCAACATGATTAATGTGGAAATATGTTTAACATGGTGGTACATCTATAGTCTATATCAGATTATTTGCTGTCTTGAGGAGTGGGGAGGGAATGGAGAAGAAGAACAATTTGGAACTCAAAATCTTACAAAAATGGATGTTGAAAACTATTTTTACATGTAATTGGAAAAAATAAAATACTACTAAGTGAAAAAAATAGAGTTATTATGGCAACAGGGAAGCTCAAGACACAAACACAGAAGAAATTTACTTACAAATATCTACAAGCAAAGCCTCAGAGAAAAATGCATCTTAAACATGAGTCCAACAAGAATTCTTAGAAAAGTTAAAGCAAGAGTTTAAAAAAGAGCTAAAAATTACCTTAAAAATGATAGTGTTAGAGGAAAATATGGAAAAAGAAGCAAGAGCTAGAGAAATATGAAAAGAGAATTAACAACTTTGAAAAAGAGGTATAAAATATTACTGAAGAAAACTAACTTCTTAAAAATTAGAATTAGCCAAATGGAAACTAATGACTTCATGGAGCATCAAGAAATAATAATTTAAAGAAGTCTGAAGAAAATGTGAACTACCTCATGAGAAAAACAACTGCCCTGGGGCACAGATCAAAGAGAGATAATTTAAGAAACATTGGACTACCTGAAAGTCATGAAGAAAAAATCTCAGACATCATATTTCAAGAAAACATAAAAGACAAATGTCCAGATATATTAGAACCAGAGGGTAAAGTAGAAATTGAAAAAATCCACTGGCCAACTACTGAAAGAAGCCTCAAAACAAAAACTTCCAGCCATTTTATATCAAAATCCAGAGTTTCCCAGGTCAAGGGGAAAAAAAAACTATATGTAACCAGAAAGAAAAAATTCAAGTACCAAGGAGTCAGTCAGTATCACACAAGATTATGTATCATAAAGGAGCAGAGAATTTGAAAGATGATATTCCAGAAGATAAAGGATATAGCCTTAAAAATGAAAAAATAACCTACCCAGTAAAACTGAGTAGGATGGGGGTAGAGACAGGGGGGTTGTGAGGGGACAAAAAAATCACCTTCTCATAAAACAGAGGCCTCACAAGAATTTTTTTTTTTGCTTTTTTTGTTGGGGGAGGGTAGGGCAGTTGGGATTAAGTGACTTGTGCAAGGTCACAAGGCTAGTTTTTGTGTTAAGTGTCTGAGGTCAAATTTGAACTCAGATGCTCCAGACTCCAGGGCCAGTGCTCTATTCACTGTACCACCTCACAAAATTTCTAATGAAAAACTCAGAGCTGAGTAGAAAATTTAACATACAAATACAGGAGTCAAGAAAAGCACAAAACCATGACTGAGAAATTGTGAATAAACAAGAACTCAGATCCTCCAGACTCCAGGGCCAGTGCTCTATTCACTGTACCACCTCACAAAATTTCTAATGAAAAACTCAGATCTGAGTAGAAAATTTAACATACAAATACAGGAGTCAAGAAAAGCACAAAACCATGACTGAGAAATTGTGAATAAACAAGATTTACATTCTTACACAAGGAAATGATACATGTAACCCCTAGAACTTTATTATCAGCCTGGGTCATAGAGGGCTTGGGTGTGATCCTATTATGTTTGGATGATTTCAAAAGAAGAATGGAAGGGTAGGAAAAGGAATGTACTGCAAGAGGGAGAAAGAGAAAAGAATGAGGAAATTATCTCACAAAAATGAGATGAGCAAGGATGAATTTGTCAAATGAAAGGGACAGCAGGGGAGGTAACCATAATAAATCACAAAGTCTCCGCATTAAAGTCCAAATCTATAAAATGTGGCAGAATCATATCCCAGAACTAAAGGTTTAGATTCAGTATTATTGGAGGCTTCATATAAATCATTTTCTCTGACTTGTGCCCTTACTTAAGGTTTACCTTAGGACAGTAAATTTTGGCTCATTCTGCCCACACCCAAGGTTTCTCCCAGAACACCATGATTAGGCTCATGTCTCATTCTTTACAGAACAAGGAAAACCCATCCCACCCCCAGCTCTGTTGTTAAGTACCCAGGTAATTAAAACAGACTGTAGGACAGACTTTTGTTTCATCCCACAGAAAACATATAGGACTCAAACTCAACAGAGCCCAGAATTCTCCTTTCCTCTCTAGTGGGCCCCCATCTTCCACAGGGACTTATTCACACAGTCCTGCAAATTGATAATGCTTCTCTAGAGGTAAGGCTCTGGTGAGCCCTCTCTTAGTTGGATCTTATTTGCCCTACCTTCTCAAAAGACAGAGGAGGAGAGGGCGGCTAGGTGGCGCAGTGAATAGAGCGCCGGCCCTGGAATCAGAAGGACCTGAGTTCGGAGCCGGCCTCCGACACTTAATCCGCACAAACAGAAACCTAGCCGTGTGACCTTGGGCAAGTTACTTAACCCCAATTGCCCTAAAGGGGCGGCTAGGTGGCGCAGTGAGTAAGAGTGCTGGCCTCGGAGTTTGGATGACCCGAGATCAGATCCGGCCTCAGAAAATGAGCACCCACGCATAAATAATGACTAGCCGTGTAACCTTGAGCAAGTTACTTAACCCCAATTGCTTTAAAAAAAAGACAGAGGAGGAGGATGAACAAAAGCCGGTCAGAATATTTTAAAAGCTGAGCCTTTGGGGTGGCTAGGTGGCACAGTGAGTAAGAGTGCTGGCCCCAGAGTCAGGATGACCCTGGATCAGTCCGGCCTCAGAAAATGAGCACCCACACATAAATAATGACTGGCCCTGTAACCTTGAGCAAGTTACTTAACCCCAATTGCTTAAAAAAAAAAAAAAGCTGAGCCCTTTGGGGCAGCTAGGTGGTGCAATGAATAGAGCACTGGCACTGGAGTCAGGAGGACCTGGGTTCGGATCCAGCCACAGACACCTAACACAAAAACTATCTGTGTGACCTTGGGCAAGTCACTTAACTCCAATTGCCCTCCAAAAAGAAAAAAAAGCTGAACCCTAGACTTGATGTCACAGAGCCCAGATTCAGATCTCTATCACTCTGCCTTTCTGCACGTCTATTGACTACTCTGTAAATAAAGGGATGGGATTAGATGATTTCTAAAATCCCTCCTAGCTCTAGGACCCATGTACCTTCCTGGGTGGATCAGATTGCATGGCTTCATACAATGCTTATTATCTTCTTCAGTTCACACATGCAAAATAAAAACAAACTCCCACCACAGCAAAGAGAAAGTTTTAACTTAACTCCTTAAATTATCTATGAGCTGCAGTGCCCAGCATCCAAGCAGCCCCTTCTACCCAAGGGACATGATTCTCCTCACTGAGAAGAGCAGGATCCCAGCAGTGTGTCCTTGTGAGGCCAAAGAAAGAGAACGCTTCTCCCTTATCTCCTTCCTGGCAGGAGGTAGAATAATGACAGCAGCGGCATTGCCTGCAAACTAACCCCCTCAGTCCCTAACGATGCTGCTCTCCTCTGAATTCCTCTCTTATCTACTTATATAACCTTAAATTTAAAATTCTCTTGTGTTTTTAGCTTCTATTGTCTAACTTTTGCTAGTATCTTAACTCCTTAACTAGATTATAAAGTTTGGATTTCTTTAGGCCAGGATGATATAATAATTTTTTCTATACTATGCAATGTCTAGCATGTAGCCAGGCACATAATGTATGCTCAGTAAATCTGTATTAAATTTTTTTAATAGGCAAATGAATGATCTGTGATTCATCAGCTTGGGGGACTCCTTTCACTAGGAGCTCCCAACCCAGTATGTATGTAACAATGATTCTCTGGCCCCTCTGTATAAAGGCCAGGTTTGTTACATTTCACCCTTCCCCAGGGTTCTCTGGTACCCTTAAGGGTGTTTAGATGTCTCTCTTCTCTGCCATTGCCCTTTCTAACCTACTACTTTGGAGAAATTACCAAATGAGGAAGAAAAGAGAAAGAAAGGCAATGTGATGGCATTTAGATATAAAACAAGGGGGAAAAATGAGTTCTCAGAACACCAAATGAGCGTTTTAATAGAAATCAGTATCTCCACCATGACCAAGCCAAGGTCTTATCTGCTGAAGTATACTTGACTCTAGTTCAGATTAGGTACTTGTTTGGTAATCAAAGAGCAAAAAAGAAGAAATGTAAAGAATGGCCCATTAAGAAGAAATGTCCAAGCAGACTCTGTCCTAGGAAAAAAACATCTTCATTCAAGTAACTAGAGCTCGAAAGCTTATTTTGACCTTCATCCTTGAGTCTTTTCCAATCAAATCCAATGGAAATAAATGTTTGTACTCCTGTTAACAACTTCTATCAACCTTTAAATGTCTATTTTTCTAACAACTAGTAGTTAACAACTGTTTCACTCCCAATTTTAGGGTTCTAAGCACTCCAGTTCCATTTAACCATTTAAGAGACATATTTTTATAAAGAAATATTTCAAAAGTATACTAAAGGAATACTTGGAAAGCATAATAAAAAGTACAAATATACAAACATTTCTCCCCCAAACTGTGGGGACATAATCCCCCCCTTATACCACCTTAGTTTTGGGGGAGTAGAGGAGGATTAGATTCACAGGTTAGCTTGGTTCCTGCATAGTATGAGTTCCACTAAGTTCCAACACTAAAATCCTCTCCCCTGACTCTATCTCCTGTATCCAGTGGCCCTGTCTGGCTTCTCAGCGTTTTCCTACTGGGTTAACAACATCTGGCCTGGAATCACAGGCCTGAAGGTTCTCATGGCCTTTGCTCCTGGGTTAAAGACTCTTCTCCCTGCATAAAGAACTGAAAAAGACAAGCAAAATCCAAGCCTTTTTCTCAGGATCACAGGCTTTAAAGGGAGTAAAAAGTGGCCCTTTGGCACTTCCCAGCTTACTGTATGGTGTCCTTGAAATGAGTGAATGAATAATCACCTCTGGATACTGCAAGAAAGGAAGAAGAGAGACTGCTCCTGTTGGGTAGTTTGAAAGACTAGGATTTGAACCTAATTCCTCTATGTCCAGAGCTGGTGCTCTTTCTACTATAAATTCCATTTATCTTTGTATGCATGAATTGTCCTTAGGGCTTAGGAAAGAACATAAAGTTATTTTTTTTGTTTATTGTCTGTTAACTTTTGGGGCTCTAATTTATTAAATGAAAAATGTTTTATTTGTAGTACCTGTATGCCAGAGGAGAAGGACCAAAGGCAAGTATCTAGGGACTAATTACAAAGAAACCTGAAAAATATAGGTTTTTTTCCATACTTTTTTAAGCTGTAAAAGATGGAGTTAATATCCCACAGGACTTAAGACTGTATGTTTTGAGGCCTGAAAACAGGACTTTGCTGGAGCAGACCTGTATTATTTGTTAAAATATTTGTTTCCTGGTTAAAATTTTCAGTGCAAGCATTTATACTTTGGAAGTCAGGAATACAAATCAGGGCTTGATTTGTTGTTTTACTGACTGTCTAAATCTAAGAAAATGATGAGAAAAAATGTCAATAATGAAGACTGAGCTTAAAATTGTGTTTGCAAGTACATTTTTTTTTTTTGAGAATTGGTTGTTAAACATTTACTAACCCACCCCTGCTTGACACAAGCAGAAGTGGCATACAGGAGAGAGACTACACAATCTGAAGCAACACATAGAGCAACAAAGAGATAATGGAGAACGTGGCCAGAGAGGGTTGTGCCAAAGGGATGGAATGATAGTATCAAGTGTGCAGTGGGGGCAGAAACTTTAGTCATTACAGGTGGTAGCAACAGTGACTCGCCCAGGCAGTAAGCCCTATGCTTGAATACCCCTTGGCTTCTCTCATTCAGGCTCACTTCTTTCTTCCCCTTATCCATTTAGATGGAACTCAAAACAAAACAAAACTCCTATTTCCCTGTTGCCTCACTGCTTATGGTAGCTTATGTCTGATTCTCTTTTTACAAATTAATTTGTTCCCGTTTTCTGCAGGCAAGTCCCTGCTTGTGATGAGATGGTGCCTGGGGGATCAGCCTGGAAGGTCTTCTTATATATCATGAAGCATATAAGCTAGAGTCCTCCAGTTTGGGCTTTGGGGATGAAAAGATATCCATGGCTATAAAGCCTATGAAGCTACAGTATAGTGTTAGGAATAATTCTACAACTTTCCTGATAAGTAGACCCTTAGAACTTGAACTGGACTCACTTGGATTTCCCCTAGAATGAGCTGTGGCTCTCGTGGGCTTGGCTCAGAGGAATGGAGCTGCTGTGCCCTCAAGGCTATAGCTGAGTGTCTTCCTTCTTCTGATTCATGCTGGGAGAAAGGATGGCCAGAAAGGACTGAAGTAGAAAGCCATACCTCCAAGTTGGCACAATAGACAGAGATGACCATGGTTTGAGAGAGTGTCAATCCCACCGCCTTTCTAGTAGAGAGGGAGAAATGAAGGGAGCACAGAACCCTTCAGACTCCACAGTCCCACTTTGATATTACAGGTGTGTGACTTGGCTCCTTATTTCACAGGGTTATTTAATTCTTTGCCACTGTTAATGATCTTTAAGGTTGTTGTTTTTATTACTATTATTATTATTTTTTTTTGCTTTTAGGAGGGCAATTGGGGTTAAGTAACTTGCCCAAGGTCACACGGCTAGGTTTTTGTTTGTGTGTGCATTAAGTGCCTGAGGCTGGATCCGAACTCAGGTCCTTCTGACTCCAGGGCCAGCACTCTACTTACTGCTTCACTTAGCCGCCCCTGTTTTTATTATTTTAAATTAAAGAAATTCTCCTGGAGACACTAAAAAATTTTTCATTGGTCCCAAGTAATGAAGATAAAGAAAATAAAAGTAGCTCTTTCCTGCTGTTTCCATAGCATCAGTGTTAAAAAGAGTTGCTCAGTCTACATCCTTAAGTAACCAAATATTGCAAGTAATTGTATAAAAAATTTTTAAGTGGTTTTATTTATAGATTGTATCACAAGTGAAATCAAGGGGAAAAACTGACCAAGCTCTTGCAAAAGCAATATATTCTCTGAGAACATCATTGTCAATAACTAAAAATGCATACTGGCAGGAAATTTTTAAATGACTAAGACCATATTACTTTTTGCTCCCAATAATTCATGTGCAAGCTTCTTTTATGATCACAAACTGAGGAGAAAGCACAATACATTTCAAAAAGGATGGATAAAATAGACAACACCATCTTGCAAGAATGTATAGGGGGTGAATAAAGTCAATTTGAGTCAAATCAACAAACATTTATGAGTGCCTGCTATGTAAGGGATTTTGATTGAAAATAAAAGATGATAAATGTCCAGGGAGAAAGAATCAGCAACTTTGCAATAATGACTCGGACAAGTTTTGTAACATTCATTGAAAAAGGAAAGAATAAGCATACTATAAGACATACTATAAAGTTAGAAAATATTAAATTTATAGAAGATTTAAAGCAGTAAATTATTTGCTTTGCTCATTGGTAATTCATTGGAATTGGAATTGGAAAATAAAAGAAGAAATCATAAAGGAAAAATATCCTTGTATTACTATAACAGGCTCTGCATTCCATAGATTACTTAAAAAAAAAAATCTATAGGGTGTCCCTAAAGTCTGGACACATAGGAAATCTCATTAACTATGCATATTTTCAAGAAATGAAATTAATGACATTTTCAACTACATTTTATTTAATTAGCATAAATGAGACTTCATAGGAAGACATAGGAGACACATAAGAAATCTTATTAATTAATTAAATTAATCTCATTAATATGGAAAATAGTCCCCAATAGCTAATGAAAGTTTTTATTCCATATGAAATTGTTGGGTGGCTAGGTGGTGAAGTGAATAGAGCATCGACACTGGAGTTAGGAGGACCTAAGTTCAAATCCAGCCTCAGACACTTAACACTTGCTAGCCCTGGGACCTTGGGCAAGTCACTTAATCCCAATTGTCCTGCCTTCCGTCCTCCAAAAAAAAAAAAGCATATGAAATTGTCATGGCTAAAATTTATGCTAATTAAAAAGCATTTTTAAAAAGCAAAAGATTAAGGATATCAAGGGAAATTATGAAAACATAAAAGGAGAAAAATTGACAAATTTTCAGGTCTTGAATTATATTCTAAAGCTGTAACTATTAAAATTAATTGGTACTAGAAAAGAAATAGAAACATAAATCAGGGAAAGGAGGAATATAATAATCAACCAGAACCAAACACATGGTAATATGGGGTTCATAAACCTAGGACCATCTAAACACTAAGGAAAGTGTTCATTTTTTTTTAATGGTTGGAAAACTAGATAACAGTTTCGTGGAAAATAGGAAGAAATCATAAACTCATACCATGCACACCATAAATTCGAGTATTAATAATATACATTTTTAAAAATTCACCCACAAAAAACCTAGAGGACAAGAAAATGAAATATCTTTCATAGCTATATAGAAGAGATATATCCTTAATAAGCCATGATAGTAAATCATGAAAAAAATGGATTAATTTGATTACATAAGAAACATTTGCACATAACAAAAACCGATGCATCCAAAAATAAACAGAAAAGAAACAAACTGAAGGGTAAACACTTTGCATCATACATTTATGATAAAAGAATGACATCTAAATTTTAAAACGAAGTCAAAACATCACCCTCCTGATGTTATTGATCCTTTTTGAGAATGAAGGATGAATAGCATTAACAACAAAAGGAATAAACATAAATGTATAAGAATAAGAACCATTCACCTAGAGAGATAAGTGGTCAAAATATATAAACAAGTAACTCTTTTTTGAGGGCAATTGGGGTTAAGTAACTTGCCCAAGGTCACACGGCTAGGTTTTTATTTGTGTGTGCGTTAAGTGTCTGAGGCCGGATCTGAACTCAGGTCCTTCTGACTCCAGGGCCGACGCTCTACTCACTGCGCCACCTAGCCGCCCCAAACAAGTAACTCTTAAGACACAAACTGTCAACAACAACACGAGAAATGTTCAGAATCTCCAATAACTCAAAAATAAAAATTGAAACAACATTGAGGAACCACCTAAAACCCAACAATTTGGCAATAAATAAATAAAAAGAAACAAAATTAAATCCTGGAACAACTCTGATTGAAACATATACCCTATTAAATTTCTAGACTTACATAATAAGTCTTATAAAAATGCTCATACCTTTTGATTGGTCCCACTTCTAAAACTGTGAACCAAGGAAGTTATTGATGGAAGAGAAAAGACAAAAATATCCCTTAGCTGCACCATAATGGCAAAAATAAATAAATATAACTAGAAACAAGTTTCTAAACATATTATGGTCTATGAATTTAATAGTGTATTATTGTGCCCTTCTAAGAACTAATGTTATAAAGTATTTAAAGAAATATCAGAAGACATATAAAATGATGTATACAGAAGAAAATGGAACCAAATGAATATACTTTTACAGAAGAATCTGAGACCCAGAGATGTGTAAAGTTTTGTTCAAGGTCAAACAAATAGATTACAGAACCAAGATTTAAACCCAGATTCTCTGCTTGTAGCCACTAGAATTACCTTAAACTCTAAGACTACTCTATCTCCAGTGTCCTGAGCTCTGAACTGACCTTTCAATATCTCCCACTCCTTGACCCCTCCTAAACCTGCTTTTTCTCTTTTCATGACATTTGGTTTCCTTGAGGAACAAGTAATTACTATTCTCTTCCTAGTGAGACTTAGATATAAATTCCCTAATTTGTTATTTTTACATGCCTTATAAATTTGATTTACATCCAAATGCCTTGGTAGCCTAGATTGATTATGGAAAGAGAATTGAATAACCCTGGGAAAAGCTAAACTGAGTCAGATTCCTACATTCCCAGAGAGATTTTCTGGGTGGGGACAAACCTAAGCCACAGAGATCAGTGAGAATATTGCTTATTCTCTTGTTCTAAAACCTTCAAGATAAGTGAGTTCTATGTGAGTCCAGAGCTACTTCAGAACACTGGTTTAATTTATTTATATCACCTTCATCACTGTAACTATTTCAGACTTCCACTTCACTTCATCAAACTCCCAGCTCCACCCCCCAAACATTCTCTCTTAGGAGATGACCTTGCTTCCTACTATCCTGAAGAGATGGAGGCTGTCTGATGAGACCTTCTTCAACTCCTCTACTCCACAACACAAAAAGTCCCAGCCCACAACCCAAAAAAGTCTTGGAATGAGTGGTCTTCTTTCTGGCTATAGCTAATTCTCCCATCTGTCCTTTTTACTACATTCCATAAAGATATGACCACCCTTGTGAGACTTATGAGAATGATGGATGGTAGAATGATGATGCAGGTACTAGGAGTTCAGGAGGTTGATAAGCTAAAAAACCAGAATGTTTGAGGGGAGACATGGAGGGTCAAAGAATGCCATCTCTATGTTGTCAGTTATCATCACCCCATCAACTACAAGCAAATCCTCTTTTAAGGATCTTGACTCTTGACCTTCCTTTGATCCTCTGTTTTTCCCAATGTGCCTTTTTTTTTAAGAAGAAAAAATAAAACTCAATCTTTTTTTTTGTCCTTCGTTTCTCCCACCAGATTCAACTCATACTGAGCTTCAGCATTCTTGATATTAGTTTTCTAGAACCATGCCATACTCTTGTATGAGTGCATCTGTAAATGGATGTACTGTCTTGACTTGCTTGAACTCCCCAATTATCCAGGTAACCCAGAAGAGCTGTATGAAGACTGGCTGTATTAACTAAGAAGCAGAATGGCTTGACAAACCAACAATCATTTGCAGGGACTCTGAGTAAACTTAGCTAGATGTGCAGAAAATCAGCAACTCTGAAACCAGTTAAGTTCATACCAGCTTTGAGGCAGACCCTGAGTCATTTGGTGGTTTATGGACCTTCAAGAGACATCCCTATCTTCAATGACCTTACTGATTGCAGGTTATGAAACTATAAATATATCATATTTTATGGTTTTTTGGAAACAATCTTCTCTCTAGAGACTCCCCTAACTTTGGTTATGGGAATTATTTCAGAATTATCCTGTTTTTGGATATATCTTCTATATCTCATATCTTTGAACTATGAACTATTTTATCACCAAGGATGCCTTTTGATTTGTGTATCACAGGGCCAATGCATTGACACCTGGAATTCCTCACTCCCCCTCCCCTTGGGGATGGGTTCCACTGATTCATTCCTTTCAAAACCCACCTTCCCCCCCAACTATTACTCCTCTTCCTTTGTTTAAAAGGTATATAAACTCTTCCCATCCATTACCTGGCATCCTGTTCAGCCCAGATTGGATAGTACCTACGTGCATGTTATTTTTTTTCTTCCCTGATTAATAAAAGCCTTTCTTTAATTTCACAGTCATCTTCCGGTTATCTTACTTTTAGGGGAAAAGGGGATTTAAATCTCAAGAACTGGTGTATTCTCCAGTTGTCTTCCTCTTTGAGAATTCTCTCAAGAAAGCATTTGCCTTGGTTTACACTCATATCCGTTTTCTATCACTAGTCTTTCCTTCCAACTTCTGTACAAATCTTAAAGAAATCTAGTTGGTGAGTTCTCTGTGAATTCACATCTTTTTTTCTCACACAACTCCCATGTTTTCTCCTTACTGAAATTGTTTCCCTCATGTTTTCAGAATTTCATGATTGAGAATTTTCTGCTCCTCCTGGGCTAACTTCTACAATTTTATGGGATCCTACCTACCTACCTTCAAACTCTTAAAATCTGTTCCCACAAAATCTAGAGTATATGTTATTAATCTTGGCCTTAGACAATTACTAGCTTTGTGACCCTGGGAAAGTCACGTAATTCTGTTTTCCTCCATTTCCTCATCTATAAAATGAGCTAGAAAAGGAAATGGCAAACCACTCCAGTATCTTTATGAAAAAAACCCCAAATGGGGTCATTCACAAAGAGTTAAGACTGAAAAAAAACAATAACTGAACAACAAATATAAGGTACTATTTGTCATTATTATTCAAATGAACTTCAAGCATTTGGTTCATAAATGCACTCCCTCCTCAGAGACCTTAGAATATAACTTATTCCTCTTTATTCTTACCTGCTTTAAATTCCTCAATTTTCTGCATTATGTGAAAGAAAATAGCCTATGTTTAAAGATACAGCTAATTAAGAAATTAACAAACAAAAGGATTGTTTCAAGCTGGGCAAATACTTAGAAGTCCAAAAGTGATAATAAAAATTAATGATCAGAAGCAGGAACTGCTGAGGATTATCAAATCTCTCTATGCCAAAGCTGTATTCTACATGAGTGGAAAGAGTGTTGGACTTGAAATGAGAAAGATCTTAGTTCAAATACTGCCTTAGATACTAACTAGCTCTGAGACCCCATCCTCCACCTAAGTTACTTCTTTAGTTTTAGTTTTTGCTCTGTCAAATGGAGAAAATAGCCCCTGTCTCACAGGATTGTTAGGAGCAAATGAAATAATATGTATGTATATATATGTATATTTACATATGTATATGTATATGTATATTTATGTATGTATATAAAACACTTTGCAACATAAATGTGACCTATTGTTCCCTCCCAAACCCTGCTCCCACTTTACCCCAGTTCCTTTTTTGAATGCTTTTATCTGCTTGTGGTTATAAACATTAAAGTTCAGAAAAAATAACGTTCTGTTCTATTACAGTGTTGATGGTTTCTTCTATTTAATGTTTATTGAATTTGATTTAATTACCTTCAAGTTTTTACCTGTGTCACATTGGAAGATAATAGGACAAGTCATTCTAAGTAGTGCTAGAACTGGATAATTGAACTATATAGAATGAGAGCCTGCAAATTCCACTATGTGGGCAGCAAGTGGTTCATTCATGGAAAAGAATGGGCAGCTAGCTAGTAAAAACTCAGTCAGCCAAGCAGTTCAAGGGTTCAGAAAAGTCAGCCAGTAGGGAACAGAAAGTCAGATATGCTGGCAGGATTAGGGAGCAAAAAGCTAGGGGAAGGTTCTGGGCAACAACAATATCATCAAGTCAAAGAACTTGGAAAGCAAAATAGGTTATCCAAGCAAGGGGTTCAGATCCAGGTACTAGCAGCAAGAATGGGACTTGAAATTGAGCTGACCTCTGAGGAAATGGCTTCTTAAACTTCCTAAAACCACATCAAGCTTAATTACCAAAAGGCCTAAGTACACAAATGGGGAAAGTGCACTTACTTGGCTGGGGCAGGGCACTGAGGGGACTGGGAACTGGCAGTACCTGAGTACCTGTTTCTTATATACTTGCAAAACCCAACCATTGTTAGATTTATTTAAGCAGTTTGTAGCTTTGTTGTTTGTCAGAATTTTTCAAATGCTTTAGGATAAACTATAATAGCAAATTTGCAATTATTGTACGAAACTGTTTTTAAACTTAAAACTCAAACACATCTGGGGTCATGGAGAGTTGGACACTGAAGTGAATAAACAACAAAAATGTGTCAGATCTAACATTGAACTAAATTCAGCAAACATTCACTATGTACATTTTCGTGACCCATAATGGAAGGATACATGGTGAAGCAGGATGTAGATTATCAACAATGACTCACATGAAAGGAGGGATAAAAGAACAATCAATCAACATTTCTTTAGTACTCACTATGTGTCAGGCAGTATGCTAAGACATTATCAAGGAAATGTCTGATGAAAAAAATGAAGGCTAGGGCGGCTAGGTGTCGCAGTGAATAGAGCGCCGGCCCTGGAGTCTGAAGGACCTGAGTTCGGAGCCTGCCTCAGACACTTAATCCACACAAACAAAAACCTAGCCTTGTAACCTTGGGCAAGTTACTTAACTGTGGTGATACTTCAGTCATTTAGAAAGAGTATCCCAAGATTAACGAGCAGAATCAGCATAAAGAATGTATTGTCCTCAAAGATGATGCTGACAAAAATGTCAGCAGAATACATACCTTGAGATATTTTTATAGCAGTGATGAATTTACCTTGAATCACACATATTGCCTTAGCCCGTTTCCCTTCATTGTTTACTGAGGACCAACCAAGCACTTAGAGCTGGATGACAACTGCCAAGGATTAGGAGTCCATGACCAGGTTAACTGGTCCATATCAAGCATCAAAGCTCTAATCTTGGTTTTACGGTCCCATGCTACAATTAGGCTAATTACAGATAAATGTAAAGCAAATGCTTCTTCAATTATTTGATGTTATATGCAATACAGTATCAAAAGTTCTTTGACAAGTTTCTAACAGCTAAAGGATTACATGACCCTATACTCTTTAGTGAGTAATATTGATTTTCTTATGGCAAAAACAAACAAAAAAGCTTGTAGTCATCTACCTTCATAAAAGCTTAAATGTCATAAATGAATGTTTTACCAATCCCCTTTGAACAAGAAATGAGGCCTGCCCTAAGAAAACCATAAAATTGACAAATATCTTCAGTGATAATTGCCCACCCTAAATACCCATCATCTTAGTCCTGTTCTTCCTGCCTCAATTTTCTTGAATCATCCTTAATGACTAAATACCTCCTCTATATCATTCCTTCAGGGCCAAGATATCAATTAGCTAAAATGGTCAATTAATTCATGCTAAAGGTTTGTAGGGTCCTTCTACTAACTTTTTGAGGACAGTTATCTTTCTCCTGTCTTTATATCAAACTCTTTAGTACTAGAAATGATAGAGAAGTGAGAAGGCATATTTTTTTTGTTGTTGAGGTGAGACTGGTCATGCCCCTTTAAAGTACAGCTGACTTCATCATAGCACCTGACTCTGATCAAGAGAGATATACTTCTATGTCCCAAAGAACTTGCCAGCAGAAAATTAAAAGGAGCAAAATAAGGACATAGTTTTCCCCATCATTCTTTTCCATCATATAGAGATGTGATTAGTATTAATACATGCCTCACATTTACATAGAATTTTAACTTTTCAAAGCATTTCACAATAACCCTATGAGATGGGCACAGAAGATATTATCCTCAGTTGACAGGTGAGAAAACTAAGGCACATTCCCAATGAATAGGCACAGGCTAAAATAATTTGCATTTTCATTACAATTGGCATTAGACTAGGAATTGGTTGTCTCTACATTCCAACTGTTTTGTGTTTCTGATGTAGATAAATGCTCAATCAAGCCCATAGCTCTTCCTGGCATTGGGCATACACTGACTGCTCTGGGAGTAGTGATGGCAAAAAACTTCTCCTCATTCAGCAAGTCTCTTCTTGCTTTATTCCTGCTCTCCAGCTGACAGAGCTAGTTTTAAATAAAACAGTCATTTCTGAAAACTTTCTAAGCAGCACATCTCTCTGGCTTATAGCAGAACAGTATTCTATGTCAGAACCATCTAGAAATATGTCTCCCCAGTGCCTGAATAAAAAGGCCTGCATTTATTTGAACAAGCTGTTTGTGACACCAAAAATAAATGAGTAAATATATAGTCATTATTTCTCACTGTAAAAGTTCTTAACTCATCTAACAGTACATTTATGAGACTTCTAGATTCATTTTCTGCAGTTCGTACTCATATTCTGCTGAGTCTAAATGTGAATGCTAATAAATCAATCACTTAAGTACCAAGGCCTTTGACATTTATTTTTTAATAGCAAGAAATAATAAAACATATTGATCTCTTTTTCACTTATGTGGTTCAAGTATCTTGTATTTTATAGAGGCACATTTATGGATATTTTCTTATTGTAAAAAAAATTTGTAAAATTTCACTATTGTTCAAGATGTAGATCATGTTGCTCTAATCAGATGATCCAGAGATTTTCTACAAAGTTATACAGACTAGCTGTTAAGCCTAGATGAAGTGCCCACTAAATTATAGATATTAAGGTACTATTTATTGATAAGGAATGGACCTGTGCTCTCAATGATTTTGGAATTCCAAAAAAAGAAGCTCATTTCTACCACCGCAAGTTAGTATTTTCTCTGCAACTTCATCTTAAAGAGTTAATAGAAGGGGCAGCTAGGTGGCACAGTAGATAGGACACTGTTCCTGAAGTCAGGAAGACCTAAGTTCAAATCCAGCCTCAGACACTTACTAGCTGTGTGGCCGTAAGCAAGTCACTTAACCCCTATTACCTCCAAAAAAAGTTTCCTAGAATACTTACCCTGGGTCAATATAAGTCAGAGGCAGGACTTTAATCCAAATCCTCCTGGATCTAAGGTCAGTTCTCTGTCCACTATACAACACTGTTAATGAATACCTTAAGAGCTACTCCCCAGAAATATTTAACCAAAATCACACTAACTTGAAAGAACTGAGATAACATGTCTTTTTAATTCATTCATAGAATTGAGTAATTCAATGAGAAGACAAACTTGAAACAACATAAAACAATCTGTTGTCCAGGCCTTTAAAAATAGTAATTAGCTGCTTTTCTATTGTTCATATTCATCCTATAAAAGACAAAATATAATAATTAGGCATACAGGAAATAAAATTAACTACATTCAACCATATAAAAAAAAAGTTACCCTGCATCAGATTCATCCAACCTGACATTCTCAACATGATACAGTGGAAAAGAACACTGATTCAAGCTGGACGGCCTAGATTCAAATTTCACCTCGGTGTGTCCTCAGGTAAATAACTTAACCTCTCTGGACCTCGATTTCCTCATCTGTAAAATGAGAGGACAGGGCTAGATGGCTCTTGTGAACACTTCTAATTATGATCTCTCACATTGGCATTGAGAGATATTGAGGGGGGAAAGCTGCCAGCTGCCCTTAACAACCTCAAAAGCTTAAAAATATGACCCAGCCTTTCTGACAGAAGCTGTTTGTCTATCTTTCTAAATATTAAATCCAAAAGTGCTATTGGCACTTAATTCATATCCTCTCTTACACTCTATGTTCCCGTCAAACAAGACCACTCAGTGGTTCCCATCCATGGCCAAGACGCTTTTCCCCTTCCTTTGCTCAAATTGTTACCTATGTCTTCTTGTCTCCGCCTGCATCTCTGAATTAGTTTTTAAATGGCTTTATTTTTTTTTTAAGCAATTGGGGTTAAGTAACTTGCTCAAGGTTACATGGCTAGTTATTTATGTGTGGGTGCTCAGTAACTGAGGCTGGAACCAATCCCAGGTCCTCCTGACTCTGGGGCCAGCGCTCTTATAAATGGCTTTATTTTTAAAAAATTATTTTTTATAAACAGTTGTCTCTCTCTAATGCCTCCTATAATAGAACAAAAACTTTTTTTAAACCTTCAATAAATAGTCATAGTTCATCAAAACAAATACCCACATTGGCCATGTCCAAATATGCAAATCTCATTCTGGATTTTAAGTTCATCCCCAGTCTGACAGGACATGGGTGGCATGATTCATTCTCAGTCCTCCTGACTTCTTCCTCTGACACTCTTCGTATAATTTCTTATGGTACAATAATAACTCATTAAATTTATATCCTACAATTTGCTTAGCCATTCCCCAATAGGCGGGCAACCCCTTCATTTCCAGTTTGGGGATACTATGAAAAGAGTTGCTACAAATGTTTGTATGAGAGTCTTCCCCCTTTTTCTTTGATCTCTTTGTGGTATTGGCCTAGGAATGATATAGTTGGATCAAAGAATATGCCCAGTCTGGTAACTTTGGGGGCATTATTCCAAACTATTTTCCAGAATGGTTTAACCAATTCGCTAATCTACTAACAATTCATTGGTGCCTGTTTTCCTATAGCCCTTCCAACATGTCATTTTTCTTATCATCTTTGCCAGGCTGATGGGTGTTAGGCAGAGGCTCAGAGTGGTTATAATTTCCACCTCACTAATTATTAGTGATTTGGAACATTTTTTTTTCACAAGGTAATTGTATTTCTTCCTTAGAAAACTTGCCTGTTTATATTTTTTGACAATTTGGTTACTGGGGAATGGTTCATAAGTCTTATATATCTTGGATATGAGACTTTTATCAGAAAAATTTACTGCAAATATTTTTCCCAGTTAGGTTTTCCTTTTTAATTTTAACTGCATTAGATTTGTTTATGCAAAATCTTTTCAATAGTATATAATCAGAATTGCCTATATTTCTGTGATCCTCTCTCTCACTTGTTCAGTCATAACCTCTTCCTCTGTCTATAGATCTGAAAGGTAAATTCTTCCATGCTCCTCGAATTTATGATTTATCTTTATGTCTAAGCCATGGATCAATAATATACAGTGCCAGATATTGACTTATACCTAGTTTTTGCCTCACTGCTTCCCAGTTTTGCTTTCCAGTTTTCCAAATAGATTTTGTCAAATTGTGAGTCCTCTTCTCAGTAACTGGGGTCTTTGAATTTATTCAATACTATGTTATTAAGTTTGTTTGCTATGGTATGTTATGTACACAATCAGTTCCATTGAATGACATATCTTTAAATCAGTACTAAATTGTTATTACTGCTTTGTAGATCTGGCACTGCTATACTCCCTTTCTTCCCACTTTTTAAAAATCATTATCCTTGCAATTCTTGGCCTTTTATTCTACCATTCATTATTGTTCAGTCATGTCTAACTCTTTGTGACCCCATTTAGGTTTTCTTGGCAAAGATACTGACAGAGTTTTCTATTTTCTTCTCCAGCTCATTTCACTGATGAGGAAACTGAAGCAAACAGAATTAAGTGACTTGCACAGGGTCACCACAGCTAGTGTCTGAAACCAGATTTGAACTCAGGAAGATGAATGTTCTTGATTCCTAGCCCAGTGCTTTATCTACCATGTCACCTAGCTGTCCTCAGTCCACCACACAAATTTCATTATAATTTTTTCTAACTTTATAAAATAACTCTTTGGTAAAGCACTAATTAAATTTAGATAGTACAATCATTTCTATTATATTGGCTCAACCTATCCATGTGCTATTCCTATTTCTCAAATTATTTTGTTCTGCAATAATTTCTGTAGGGTTTTATAGTTGGATTCATATGCTTCCTGGACATATCTGGGTACTTACATTCCCAAGTAATTTATACTGTCTGTTATTATTTTGAATAGAATTCTTGTTTTTAGCTCTCCTTGCTATTGTTGGAAATATATAAGAATTTTGATAATTTGCATAGATTTATTTTTTATACTGTAATTTTGCTGGTTATTGTTTGAATTAATTTTTAGTAGACTATTTAGTGATTTTTTCCCTTTTTCCTTATGCTTACTACTTCAATTTCCATTTCTTATCTTATTGCTATCATTAACATTTATAGGATTATGTTAAATAGCAGTGGTGACAATCAGCATTCTTTCTTTACCTCCAATCTTATGGAAATGGCCCTGACTTTTCTACATTACATATGTTTTTTCTTGGTTTTAGATGGATATTATTTACTATATTAAGTTAAGAACTATTTCTATACTTTCTAGTATTTTTAACATGGATGGGTATTGAGTCATGTCAAAGGACTCTTCCATCTTTACTGAACTAGCAATATGGTTTTTATTATTTATATTAATGACATGATTTACATTTAATTAATTATTCTTCATTACATTGAACCAGCCCTGCCTTCTTGAAATAAACCCAACCTAGTCATAATGTATAATCTGTCTTATATGTAATAAAATTGCTAGTATTTTATTTAAAAATTTTGCATTGGTGTTCACTAGGGATATTTATTGGTCTATGGTTTTCTTTTACTTTGTCTCTCTGGTTTCAGAATCAAAAACCACATTTACATCATAGAAATAGATTGGAAGGGTGCCTTTATCTCCTATTATTGCAAACAGTTTTTACATTATTGGAATTGTTTTTTAGATGTTTGGTAGAATTCACTTGTAAATCCATCTGGTCCTAGAATTTTTTTTCTTTGGGAATTCATGTATGGCTTGTTCAATTGCTTTTTTTCTGAAACTAGGTTATTTAAACATCGTATTTCTTCTTTGTTAGTCTTATCTAGATTAATAAATTTTATATTTTATAAATATTCATTTTCTCTAAATGATTGGTTTTGTTATTATATAACTGGAAAAATTAGTCTCTGATTAATTTCCTTCATTTCTCCTTCAGTTGTTGTAAATGCTCCTTTTTCTTTTTGATGTATTTTGGTTTTCTGATTTTTTTTTTAACAAACTAGGCGATTATTTTTAACAGTTTTTTTCCTTTAAAATTGCTCATTTTCATTTTATCATTTCATTTTAATCTCTTAATTTTCAGAATTCCTAAATTATTGCTTAATTAGGGGATTACATTTTTTTAGTTGAATGCCCAGTTCATTGATTTGTTATTTCTTTCACTGATTAAAACACTTTTTTCCCTGAGATGCTTTAGTTGTATCCCCTAAGCCTTAGGGCCTAAGGTTTTTTAGGTGGTCTTATAATTATTATATTCTTTGATGAAATTTTATATTTTTTTCCATAACTTGTTTTTAAACCAAAATTTTTTTAATTGTCATTTAATTTCCAATTATTTTTTAATCTTTTCCTCAAGGGCCCCTAAAATTACCATAATTTTTATTGCATTGTATCAGTAAATTACATATTTGATATTTTTGCTTTTCTGAAAATTATGAGGATTTTATGCCCCCAATATATAGTCAGTTATTTTAAAGGTGTCATGTGTAACTGAAAAGTACATAAATTCACCTCTAATAATAATCAATAATCACCAGGGATATATCATCTCTAGTTTTTCTAAAGTTCTATTCAGGGTCTAAATTTCTTTCTTATCTTTTGGTTAAATTTGTCTAGATCTGCAAAGGGTACACTGAGATTCCCCACTATTATAGATTTACTATTTCTCCCTCCAATTAATTTTTCCTTAAGTATTTGGATGCTAGCTATATGGTGTATATAAATTAAGTACTGATATTGTTTTGTTATCTATGGCACCTTTATGTACAATGTAATCATTCTGCTTACCTCTTTTAAATGACTTTTTACTGTAGCCTTATGTGAACTCATAATTAAACTCGATGTTTTGAGTCCAGCTGAAGCATAACTTTGCTCCAGCCCCTCATTTTAATTCTATGTGAATCTTTATGTTTTAAGTATATTTCTTAAAAGCAACATATTGTTGCATTCTGTTTTCTAAACCATTCTACTTTTTTTTTTAATGGCTGAATTCATCCCATCAACATTCATTGTTTTGAGGGATTATTGTGTATTTCCCTCCATGATGATCTTTTGTACTTCTTCCTCTCTGCTCCCATCCCTCTACTTACAAAGAAGCAGGTAGTAGAAGAGAGAGAATTTGCCTGACACTTGAGTTCTACACACAAAGCAGACTGTTTCTGTTCTGCTGTAGTTTTTCTTTTCCTCTTGCCCCACCTCTAATCCCAAATTTTTATTCTTTATTTCCTTTGTTTTTGCTCCCAGGTATTCCAATAATTCTTAAGATTCTCTCTTCTTGAGCTATTTTCCAGGTCAGTTTTACTATTAAAACTTATATTTTCTTCTGTTATTTTTTTTCAGTGCTGTGATTTTGTTTTAATATTCCTTGTTGTCCCATCCTCAAGATGTTCAGTTATTAGCTCAAGTTTTCTTCTCTTCTAAGCTGTCAGTTTTTCTTGACATAGTTCCCCTTAGCCATCCCATTTTATATCTTTTGTTTCATTCTTCCCAATAGTTCTTATAGTCCTTGTGGCCAGGATGTCTTTTCTCCCAGGATTAACCTGAATTTGTTGGGGGTCACTTTCTTCCATGGTATTTACCCCATGGATATCTCTTAGTCTAAGGCTAAGACTCAGACTCTAAGGTATTTCCTTATCATGTTCAAAGTGTTCCATAGTTTGCTTACCTGTGGTTGGGTAAGGCTCCACTGCTGCACCTCTAGAACAGAGGGTAGATCCTGACTGGTCCCAAGTTTTATAGCCAAGAATAGGCCCCTCCTTCAAGGGCCTCTAGGGCTGATGTGAGCTTACACTCTTCTTAGGCTGTCCCTCATGCCACAGGGTTCTGAGGCCACTCCCTGTACTTGGTTCTATCTATGCCTCCTGTTGCTGAGCTCAGGGCTTCAGGGTATAGAACCTTTCTCCTGCCGCTGTGATCTGGGTTATGCTGGACCTCTCCAGGTGCCCTAGGATTGCACCATGCTTTGGACTTGTCTACTTCAGGGTAACTGCTGGATTCCAGTGGTCATTCTGTGCACCGTGTGCTGAATAGAAGAGTCTATGAGGAATTATCCTTATTTTGCTAGTTAATGCTGCATTTTTAGGTCTTATTGGAGTGGGGGAGAGGAGGGATTTGGCCTCTTCCAGGTCCTATTATGCTGTGCCATATTCCCACAACCCCCTACTTCTGAATTCCTAACCACCTCCAATGTACCACCTCTGTGAAGCTTTCTCTGATCATTCTAGAATATGACCTTTCACCTGTACTCTCATATAACATCTTGATACATACTTATCACATTAAAATTATATATGTATTTATCATATAACAAATATACTTATCATAAATTTTATTTATATGTATGTATATACATATGCATATATTTATATTTATATAGCTATTTGAAACATAATCCTATTTAACTAAATTCCATAAGAGTAAGAACATAGGTTTGACTGGCTATAATGATGAGAACTTACCTAAATTTTCTTTTCCCCCAAATGCCTAGTATACAGGCTTGTGCACATAGCAAATATTATGTTTGCAAATCATTATATCATGAACACTTAGAAAAGAAAGTGGTGAGCCCTAAGAACTGGCATGGGTTTACTAAGTGTAATTCATGTCAAAACTAACCAAATTTTCTTTTTTGGTGAAGTTATTAGGCTGGTAGGTAGATAGAATAATGTAAATAGTGTATGTTGACTTCACCAAGGCATTTAACAAAGTCTCTTACATAAAGCCCTGTGAAACGATGGAGAAATATTGGTAAGAGTACAGTCAAAGGGATTTTTATGACATCCTTGTAGATATGATGTACAAATATGAGTGGGACGAGAGTCAGTCAATTAACACTCATTAAGTACCTGCTGTTTGTGAGGCAGTGTGCTAAGGGCTGAAAGGGGAAAAAAACAGTCCTTGTTCTCATGGGATTGGCGTTCTAATGTATAATGTCTAATGTCTATACAACCATGTATGGGCAAGATAAATTTAGGGCAGTCTCAGAAGGAAGGTGTAAAATTAAGAACTGGGAAAGGCTAAGCAGATCTGAAAGTCATCTGCATAGAGGTGGTAATTAAATAGAAATTACCCAGTGAAATGGTATAGAGGTAGAAGAGAAGAGAGCCCAGGACAGTGTCTTAAGGGCCCTCATTATTATTGGGCATGACATGGATGAAGATTCAGCAAAGAAGTCAGAGAAGGAGCAGTCAGAGAGATAGGAAGAGAACCAGTTAAGAGTAGTGTCACAAAAAATCTAGAATGAGGAAAGTAGAGAGGAAGATGATGAACAGTGTTCAAAGCTGGAGAAGTCAAGGACGCAAACTGAGAAAGGTAATTAGAATTGGCAGTTAGGAGATTAAGACCCTTGGCCTTGGCTGAAGGATATCAGAAGATATACTGTAGACAATCTAGTAAAAAGGAAAGAAGGTGGAGGCACCTACTGTAAACTACCTTCTTAAGGAGTTTAGAGAGGAGAAATATAGAATGATAGCTAGAGATAATGGTTCATTTGAGGGTTTTTTAAAGATGGAAGAGACATAGGTATATTTGCAGGCAGTAGGGAAGAAGCCAATTAACAGGGATAGATGGAAGATTAGGGATGGTAGAGGGGCTAATCTGGATGAGAGAGAATGGAATAGAATCATTTGTGCATGTAGGGGGTTTGCTAATAACTTAGCAAGAATGACTCCTTATGAGAAACAGAGATGAAGGAGAAAATAGTGACAGAAGGTATCAGAGTGATATGAGATAAGCAATGGAAAAAGAAGATCTCTGCAAATGACCAAACTTTTTTAGTGAAATATGAGGTAAGGTTCTCAACTAAAGATGGACAACTGAGACTTTTGAGAATTTAGATTCAATCATTTTTAATCATGTCAACTCTTTGTTACCCATTTGGGGTTTTCTCGGCAAAGATACTGAAGTGGTTTGTCATTTCCTTCCCCAGTTCATTTACAAATGAGGAAACTGAGGCATACAGGGTTAAGTGACTTGTCCAGAGTCACACAGCTAGTAAGTGTCTAAGGCTGGATTTGAACTCAAAATGAGGACTCATTCCTAACTCCAGGTCAGGCACTCTCTATCCACTGCTCTACCTAGAAGGGTTTGGAAAAGTGAATTTATTAGGGAGGTATAAAATGATTGCTTTGCCACAGTGAGGGCCCAGATGAGATTATATAATAACATAGCTGATAGTGGACCCAGTCAGCAGGGTTTTTTGATTTTCTCCAGCTTTTTTAAAGCACTATATATATAAGTTGGAAGGGACTCAAGATTAGAGGATTATCAAGTGTAGTCAGTGCAAACGAACCATGGGGTAGAGATGAAGACAGTTTGGGTGACAAGATAGGGAGAGGTGAAATGCAAACAAATTATATCAGACAAAAGAACTTCAGAGTTCATGAATACAGACATGGAACACTTGTAGATGGTGGGAAGATCAAGAGAATGACCATCTCTCTGTGAAGCTGTGGTGGGGCAGAGGAGTAGCAGGTTGTGTGAAATTAGAAAACCAAGGAATTGGGAGGTTAGTGCATTTGATGGAGTGTTGATATATACACAGTAAATTCCCTAGTCTGAGGACAGGTGTTGAGAAGAGACAGACTGTGAGCCAGGCACTGAACTCTTTGAGAAGGAAGGAGAGTGTCCAGAAGAATATAGAGTATAGCTTCCAGAATCTTGATACATCTCAGTGATACAAATGAATCTCAGTGGAGAAATTATTGAGTGACAGAGATAAAGGAAGGGCCTGGAAGTGGCAGTAGGGAACAAGGAATAATTCACCTTCCCTGCCTCTAGTGGGTTGGCAATGAGGGGTAGGAGCCATATATGAGGGAGAATGATAATGCTAGGAGGGATAGCTGTGTCCTCAGAAGAAAGCCCAATCTTAGGGTGTGCAATAGGATGGAGGGACAGAGAAAGGAAAACAATGTTTAAGATAAAACTTAGTTTGTCACCTAATATGCAGGCCTTCCAGAGAGTGCAGAAAGGTTAGTTAGGTGGCTTTTGAGCTGGAGGTTTGAGGTTGGGTTGAGGAAGCTGAGAATCAGGAAAAGATCAGTGGTAGATGGAACAATAACATCCTGGGGTTCAGAATAATGGAGATGAGGTGGCTATGACAGGCTGGAAGTATGTTAGTCATTGAAAGGGAAGTGAAGAGAAGAAAACAAGCATTTCTGTAGCCCATACTATGTACCAGGGTGCTAAGGGATTTTTACAAATATTAGAATATCTGATCCTCACAACAATCCCGGGAGGTAAGTGGTGTTCTAGCTCATTTTACTTTTTTTTTTTTTAATTACAAAATTGAGGGAACTGAGGCAGGCAGTGACCTGACTAGAGTCACACAGTAGGTAAGTGTCTGAAGCTGCTATTACACTCAGCTCTTCCTGATTTCATGCCCACTGTTCTATCCACTGTGCCCCCAGCTGCCTCACTGAAAAATGAATTCATGTAGGTTATCATTGTCCATATGGGAATTTGGGTTCCAGTGACAGATAATCAAATAAATCTGTAATCAAGTGAACCATCATACCCAACGAGAACTGATTAAAGGATCAGTGTCAACCTAGTGAGGAGTCATAGGACTCTGACTTTAAATCTGTTCTATTCAACCCTTTAATTAATGACTTGAATGAGGAAATAGAAGGCATGCTTTTCAAATATGCAGAAGACAGAAAGTTTCGAGGGATGTCTAATGAAGTCAATGTCAGAATCAAAATTAAAAAACATTTTGACTGGTTAACACGATGAGCAGAAAATTAAAAGATATAATGTGAAGTCCTACATTTAAATTGAAATAATTATATAAACACAGGAATAGGCAGGAAGAAACTTTATATGAAAAAGTCTTAGGACTTTTATTTGGGTATCATCAACTAAATATGAATCAATGGTGAGATGGGACTGCCCAATAAATTAATATAATTTTAGGCTATTGAAAGTATGAATATAGAATGAAGGAGTTACTAGTCCCATCTCATTATGTATTGATCAAGTGATATTTGGGATACTGTGCCAACTTCTAGATGAAACATTTTTAGAGGAATATTAACAAACCAAAGAGATTACACAGGTGGGTGACCAGGATAGGTCTGGAAACTATCATATAAAAAAAATAAGTGAAGAAACTGGGGATGTTTACACTGAAAAAGAGATTTGGGTGGGACAAAAATCACTATCTTCAAATTCTTGCAAAATTGTCATCTGGAAATGGCTTAGATTTTTTTTTTTTTGCATAGTTCTATAAAGGAACTAGAATTACTGGTGAGAGTTTAAGGGAGACTATCAATAGAACTTTTAAAAGTAGAGAGCCATTTCAAAATAGAATGGGCTACCTTGCAGAATAGTGAGCTTCCCATCACCAGAAGTTTTTAGGCAAATGATGACTATCTGTTAGGGATGTTATATAGGGAATTGGGTTAGAGAATGAATTACAAGGTTTTTAAGGTTCCTTCCGGTTTTAAGATTCTGATTCTAGGTTTAGTAGTGCAGTTATTTCTCAATCTGACTTTGTGAAAAGTGTTTTTGTGTTTATACAGTTCCTGGGTTTGTTCTGGCAGGTAGACTCCCAAATATTTTATGTATACGGTAACTTTAAATGGAATTTCTCTTTCTCTCTCTTGCTGTTGAGCTTTATATAGAAATATATAGAAATGCTGATGATTTATGTGGCTCCATTTTATATCCTGCAACTTTGCTAAAGTTGCTTATTATTTCAAGTAGTTTTTTACTTGATTCTCTTAAGTATACCATCATATCATCTGCAAAGAGTGATAGCTTTGTTACTTCTTTACCTATTGTAATTCCTTCAATTTCTTTTTCTTCTTGTTGCTAAAGCTAATATTTCTAGTACAGTGTTGAACAACAGTGGTGATAATGGACATCCTTGTTTCACCCCCAATCTTACTGGAAATGCTTCTAGCTTATCCCCATCACATATAATGCTTGCTGGTGGTTTTGGATAGATTCTACCTATCATTTTAAGGAAGATTCCATACATTCCCATGCTCTCTAGTGTTTTTAGTAGGAATGGGTGTTCTGATTTGTCAAATACTTTTTCTGCATCCATTGAGATAATCATATGATTTCTGTTAGTTTTGTTATTGATATGGTCAGTTATGTTGATGATTGTCTTAGTATTGAACCAGTCGGGTATTCCTGGTATAAATACTACCTGGTCATAGTGTATTATCCTCAAGATAAGTTGCTGTAATTTGTAAAATTTGTAAAATCTGTAATTTTATTTAAATGTTTTGTGTTTATGTTCATCAGGGAAACTGCTCTATAATTTTCTTTCTGTTTTGGCTCTTCCCTGTTTAGGTATCAGCACCATATTTGTATCACAAAAATAATTTGGTAAGACTCCTTCTTTACCTGTTTTCCCAAATAGTTTATCTAGAATTGGAATTAATTTTTCTTTAAATGTTTGATAGAATTCACTTGTAAATCCATCTGGTCCTGGAGATTTTTTCTTAGGGAATTTATTGATGGCTTGTTCAATTTTTTTTCTGAAATGAGATTATTTTGTTTCCCCTTCTGTTAATCTGGACAATTTATATTTTTGTAAATATTCATCTGTTTCACTAAGATTGTCAAATTTATTGGCATACATCCAGGCAAATTAGTTCCTAATTATTGTTTTGATTTCCTCTTCTTTGATGGTGAATTCACCCTTTTCATTTTTGATGCTGGTCATTTGGCTTTCTTCTTTTTTTAAATTAACCAAAGATTTATCTATTTTAGTTTGTTTTTTTCCTAAAACCAGCTTAGTTTTATTAGTTCAATAGTTTTCTTAATTCTAATTTTATTAATCTCTCTTCTGGTTTTCAGAATTTCTAATTTAGTATTTAATTGGGGATTTTTAATTTGTTCTTTTTCTAGCTTTTTTAGGTTGCATGCCCAATTCAATGACTTCTTAGTTTTTTGTTTTATTCATGTAAGCATTTAGAGATATAAAACTCCCCCTAAGAATTGCCTTCGCTGCATTTCATAAGTTTTAGTATGTTGTCTCATTATTGTCATTCTCTTTGATGAAGGTATTGTTTCTATGATGCATTGTTTGACCCACTCATTCTTTAGGATTAGATGATTTAGTTTCCAATTAATTTTTAGTCTGTCTTCCTTTAGTCTGTCCTTTATTACATGTAACTTCCTTTAGTCTGTCCTTTATTACATGTAACTTTTATTGCATCATGATCTGAAAAGGATACATTTAATATTTCTGCCTTTCTTCGCTGGATTGTGAGTTTTTTATGCCCTAATACGTGGTCAATTTTTGTGTAGGTGCCATGTGCTGCCAAGAAAAAGGTATATTCCTTTCTATCCCCATTCAATTTTCTCCAGATGTCTACCATATCTAACTTTTCTAAAATTCTATTAATCCCCTTAACTTCTTTTCTTGTTTATTTTGTAGTTAGATTTATCTAGTTCTAAGAGGGGGAAGTTGAGGTCCCTCACTAGTAAAGTTTTGTTATCTATTTCTTCCTGTAATTCCCTTAACTTCTCCTCTAAGAATCTGGATGCTATACCACTTGGTGCATATGTGTTTAGTAATGACATTACTTCATTGTCTATGGTACCTTTTAGCAGAATGTAGTTTCCTTCCTTATCTTTTAATTAGATCTATTTTTGCTTTGCTTCGTCTGAGATCAGGATTGCTACTCCTGCTTTTGTTTTTACTTCAGCTGAAGCATAATATATTCTACTCCAGCCTTTTACCTTTACTTTTGTGTATTCCTCTGCTTCATATGGTTTCTCGTAAACATATTGTAGGATTATGGTTTTTAATCCACTCTGCTATAATTCAGTTATTTTTCAATCAAGTCTAATTCTCTGTGACCCCATCTGGGGTTTTCTTGGCAAAGACGCTGGAGTAGTCTGCCATGTCCTTCTTCAGCTCATCTTAGAGATGAGGAAACCGAAGGAAACAGGGTTAAGTGACTTGTCTGGGGTCACTACAGCTAATAAGTATCTGTGGTCAGATTGGAATTTAGGTCTTCCTGACTCCAAGCCAAGTGCTCTATGCACTGTGCCATCTAGCTGCCCCATGATTCTATGTAAATGGGCTCAATAATAAGTAGAATTAAAAAAAATTGGTTGGTTATAGCAGCCTGTCTCTTTCACAGTATAAGAATCTAGACATGATTTAGGATTCAACATTTATAGGAGAGAAGTTTGTAAGGCATAAGGATGTTCTTAAATTAATTTATATATTTTTAAACTTTTATTTGATGGCAAAAAGTGAAGAGAAATTAAGAATTCTCTTGATGAGGGTGAATGAAAAAAGTATAAAAGCTGGCTTGAAGCTTAACATTAAAAAACTAAGATCTTGGCAACTGCTCCCATCAATTCCTGGCAAATAGAGGAAAAAGAAATGGAAGAAGTATCAGAATTTTATATTCTTGAGCTCAAAGATCATTGCGGACAGTGACTACACCCATGAAATTAAAAGATGCTTGCTTCTTGGAAAGAAAATTATGACAAACCTGGCCAGCATACTGAAAAGCAAAGACATCACCTTGCCAACAAAGGTCCAGATAGTCAAAACTATGTTTTTTTTTTTCCAGTAGCAATGTATGGCTGTGAGAGTTAAGATTATAAGGAAAGCTAAGCACCACAGAAATGATGCTTTCAAATTGTGGTTCTAGGAAAGACTTTTGAGAGTCCCTTGGATAACAAGGGGATCAAATCAGTCAATACTTAAAGAAATTAATTCAGGCTACTCACTGGAAGGTCAAACATTGAAACTGATGCTTAAATATTTTGTCCACATAATGAGAAGATGGGATTCATTAGAAAAGACCCTGATGTTGGGAAAGACTGAAGGCAAAAGAAGGGGATAGGATAGCAGAGGATGAGATGGGTAGTTGTCATGGAAACAACGAACATGAACTTAGAATTTGAAAGATCATGGAGGATAGAGAGGCCTGGTGTGCCCATGGTCTATGGGGTCATGAAAAGTTGGACACAACCAAGTGAATGAACACAATAAAAACCTTTTATTTTTACAAGGGTTTTAAAAGACATATCAAGTCACATTTTGAATTGAAATACAAAGAAGTCTGATAACTTCTGCCCATCCCCAAAGCTCACAGGGATGCCTGTCTGCAATATAATATTGTTGCTACATCAGGCTTGCAATATAAGACTGAAACTCATTCACTATTCATCTCACACTCAATACTGAATGCTACAGTGACAGTATGGAGTGAAGTAGCATGGAACAGGGGAAAGACCACTTGATTGTAGACTCAAAGGAACTGGGTTCAAATCCTACTCCTGAGGTTTACTACCTAAGTGACACTGGGTAAGTCACTTAACCTCCCTAAGTCTCTATTTCCTCATTTGCAAAATGTGGAAGCCTCTGAGTTTCCTTCCAATTCTAGATTATGATTCTATGAGTTATCTCCAAAAAGAAAAAAAAAGGGGCAAGATCTGTTCTTGGGGCAATCTTGTTCACCAAGACTATTTCCATTCACAATCTTTCTAAAAAGTGGGGAAGAAATAACTTTAAAGCATGAAACAAAGCAAAATGTATTGTTTACCTGTGATAAGTGTTCTTCACTTGTGTGTCTGGATTAGATGAAAAAAGAAAAGAAACTGTTTAAAAAAGAGAATAATTATATAATAATGTGTTAATGTAGTTCAATACCCAAAAAAGCAAATCAAATACAATGAAAGACTGAGTTGCCCAGTACTGCCAAATGAGTCAGCAATAAAATGATTAAACCTTAAGGTTTATTGTTCAAACTTTCTCATAGTTAAACAATTTATTAATGTATGTATACATAAATAACTCATTGCTAAAATACAAAATTGTCAGGATCATTATTTTTCAAAACTTTGACTTCATATTCTCTTTACATTTTATTAATTATTTGAAAAGGCTCAAATCAGAATTATAGCAGCAGACTGGGGTTAAGGTGCTTTTTCTGTTTTGTTTTGTTTTTTGTATTTTTTAAGATGAAAGATGAAAGAAAGCACTGAGGCTGATCACTTTTCCAAAGAAAAACAGTCTTTTGCTAACAATAAAGTTGTTTTAATTAAATCTTAATTTGCCTTATTTGCTTTATTGTACCTTGTGTCATCTTCTCCAGTCTGTGTTGTAACATTCCTAGATGTTGAGAAAAATAGTAAAAGCAAAATAATTACACATTCTGCAGAATGCTTCTGTAGACTACAGCATTAAGAGAAGCTGAGTACAAATCTAGCACTACAATGCTAATTTGTAAATTCCCTCCATCCTCTTAGAGCATTTCTGTATTCTTAAGTACATGATAAGTGAACATTTGTGTTTACTGCACAGAGAGCATAAACATGGATTTATAAAAAGAGATGAGCCTTATTTAGCTAAAATTAACATTGCTAACATTATTACTAACACATTTCCAATGAAGCAGAAGAAATGGTAATTATATTGTTAGTCCTGTTTAGGCTAATGCACTGATACACTCTTAAAAAATAAAACCAGAAAATCTCCCCAAAATAATAAAGTTACAACAAAAATTCTTTTCTGGCTGGTAAAATTCAGGCTTAAAATATTCTGTATAAAAATTTGGTCATTATTTTACCCTTTGAACAGCTAAACTATAGTTTTCCCCTGTATAAATTAGCAATCAAGTAAGTTATATTTTTTGTTTTGTTTTGTCTTTTTTTTTATTAAAAAGGAAAATACACATCTTAAGATATGTAAAGATTATTTGAATAGACAATTGGAGTTCAATCATTTTATAGATTATTAAATTACCTCCAGAAATGTCTTTAAGAAAGCAAACTGTTGTAGATGTGCCTTGGGTTCATTTTAAATTCATTTCTGGTTTGCCTACTGGTAATGCCACCTAATTAGAAATGCTATTTCCCCATTCCACCAAATAAGCATTATCTGGTATTAATTCTCTCTTTGCAGCAATAGTACATTAGAACTAACTTTCTTCAATATTAGCTATTTCCTGTTTAATTCACATACATAATGCTTTCTTTTGCAACACAGATAATGTGGAAATATGTTTTGTATGATTTCACATGTATAAGCAATATAATAGTGCTGGCCTTCTTGAGGCGTGAGGGAAGATTGAGAGGAGAGAATCTGAAACTCAAATTTTTTAAAAATGACTGTTTTGGGGCCGATAGGTGGTGCAGTGAACAGAGCACTGGCCCTGGAGTCAGGAGGACCTGAGTTCAAATGTGACCTCAGACACTTAACACTTACTAGCTGTGTGACCTTGGGCAAGTCACTTAAACCCAATTGCCCTCCAAAAAAAAAAAAAGATATTTGTTGCATGCAATTGAGAAATAATAAAGATAAAAATATATTAAAATATACACACAAGAAAAACTTTCTGCCATGTTCCATCAAAAATTATAATATTTTTATCTGGCAAATGTAAAATCAGTTTTCAATAATGGTTTCTTAGAAAACATGTTATTCTCAAAGATGGAGATGAATGAATATGTACATACATCTATTTCAGAAGATACAATTCATTTGACAAATATTAAGTGGCTACTATGTACAAGGGACAAAGTTAGGATCAGGGGATTCAAAGATAAAAGTCTCTGACCTCAAGGAGCTTACATTCTGGGAGGAGGGTAAGTGTGAAGGACATGCTCCATAAAAGAGGGGAAAAAACATGCATAATGAAAGACAAAGAAATAGGGGCAAAGAAGAGCTTCGGGCAAAATATTTAAAGAAAATCTGCAGAGGAAAAAATACCATCAGTTAGGGGTGGGGAGATCAGAAAAGGCTTTTCTAAGGTATCCTTGTTCTGAGCCTTGAAGAGGAGGGTAGGCACAGCCTGAGCAAATGCATACAAGTAGGGGATAACATGTTGAAATCAAGGAATAGGTTAGTCTGACAATAACACAGAATATATCAAGGAAAGTAATGTAAAATAAAGCTGGAAATGAAGTCAGATTAGAAGAGCCTTAAGATATCAAGTAAAGGAGTTTGTATTTTGTCCTACAAGTAATAGGGAGTCATAAAAGGTTTTTGCACATGGAAATGCCGAAGATACACCAAATATTTTGGTAGTGTGTATAAACAGTGGTCTGAATAATGAAACTTTGTACCAGAGATGACAAATGCGATACAAAGAAACACAGAAGTTGTATGAATTGATATAGAACAAAGCTAGTCGATGAGGAGAATATATAGTGACTATAATAATGTAAACCAAACAATGCAAAAAGGCAGCCAAAACTCAGCTCAACTGTAAGGCCAGATCTTTATCCTGGAGGGCAGATGATATTTTCCTTTTTTCCAAAGAGATGACAGACTACAGCCTCAGGATGCTGCACATGTAGTCAGATGGGGTTGCTATGTCAGGAGGTTTTGGTTAATTTTTTGTCAGAGTTGGGGGAGAGGGGGATATATTAGGAAGTGACTGTGGGATAAAAACAAAAGAGAACAACAAAACAGTAAAAGGTGATGGAGGAAGGCAAGAGGCCACCATTCTATTCTGAGGTCTCAGGTTTGTGCCTCCTCTGAATTTCTGGTTATCTCCACTGCTATCTTCCCACAACACTGAAGCTATTCTTTGTGGTATTTAACTTGGTGACTAAACACAGCCTCAGTTTTCTCTTTCCCCTTTCCTTTTCAATTTAAGGCCTTTTTGATTAGAGTCACAATATACCAGGCAAATACTTTAAAGCCAGTCTTTGTTAAGTGTGTGCCCTACCTGATTAAGAGCTTGTCATTCCAGCATTTTTAGACAAGAGCAAGTCAAATCCCAGACACTATTTTCTTAATCATCTGTTGACTTCCCAAATTTGCCTTTCTCTTCTGATGTTTTTGACTTATAATTTGTCCCAATGTGAATCACCAGAAATGAATAATACTCTTCTACACTGCAAAGTATTGTTTTCAATACAAGTTCCATTTGGTGGATCTATTATCAGTTATTAACTACTTCAGTACTGCTAGCATTTCACTGATACTTGTTTCTTCTTCCTCTGACCCTTATGCATGACCCTTCAACCTGACAGCCCCTGTAGATTCACATGATCATTCCTTGAAGGACAAAAAGCTGTGTCCTTTGGGAGTCCAGATCCCTCTCTTCAGGGAAGATCTAAGATGTTACTTAGTTTCAAGTATTCCTTCTTCCATCCCATCTCAGCATGTCATTCTTACACCCTCTAACCTCTCCCTTTGCCTCTTCAGGTCTTTTTTCTTGTCTCAGCCTTTCCATTTTCTAAAGGAACACTTCATTCTCCCAGATTACCTTAAATGTGGAAAGGTATTCTTTGAGCTCTTTTAGCTTCTCTTCTTGAGAAAGGCCAACTTGGACCCTGAATATAGATAACATGTCCTTGGTCCTGGCAGAAAAGACAATCTCTACAAAATTCCCGTAGGTCACTGCAAAATTTTCCCTGCTTTGCATACTTTCTAGAAAAATAGTTCACATGTATATGGTACTTTAAGATTTGCAAAGTACTTTACACATACCATCTCGTTTGATCCCCATGGCAGCCCTCTACAGTAGGGACTATTATTTCACTTTACAAACGAGGAAACTGAGGTTCAAAGAGGTTGTGGAGCTTGCCCTGGGTCACATGGCTCCTAAGTGTTAAAGGACAGAACAGAAATCCACATCTTCCTAACCTAAGGCCTGGGCTTTGGCCGTGCTTGTAGCACTAGTCACCAAATCTCTAGGAGAACTCGTTCCATGAGGGCCATGAGAGCCAAGGACTGAACCTTCTGGAATTCTTTTCCGCTCCTCCTACTCCCCCCTTCTAGGCTTCCCTCCTGCCCTTCCTCTTCCTTGGGTCTTTCTCCTTTCATTCTTTTGAGCCCCACTTTTCCTTTTCAGCTGTATCCTCCCTCATCGGCTTCCTTCTACCCCAGGTTTGAGTTCTCCCAAATTTGCTTTCTCCTCCTAATTCAGCGTCTAGCCTTTTTTTCCAACTTCAAACCCCTCAAAATCTCCCTGATTTCATTATTTAACTAGGGTCCTTTGTCTATTCTTTCTTCCTTCTTACCTTTTACTGCTTGGGGCCTTTATCATCATTCAAAGGATCAGTTCAGGAACTATCTTAATACAAAAAGCCTTTCCCAAAGCCCCCAGTTGTTAATGTTCTCTTTTTCATCAATTACCTCGCATTGATTTATTTGTGCACATGTTGTAGCAGATTATGAGCTCCTTGAGGGTCAAAGACTCTCATTTTTCTTTTTTGTATCCCTAGGGCCTAGGCCAGTGCCTTGCACTGGGGTCCTTAACAATTACTGATTTAAATTAAACAGCAACAATGTTTGGATCCTGGAGAGTATGTAAGTTAATTTTAGGAGAACACAGAAGAGCAAACAGATGGCAATTGAGCTTTGGAGGACACCCAGAGCTAGGGGGCAAAGAGAGGTCTTAGGATATAGGCAGAGAGGAAGAGGTATATTTACTGAGAAGTTCTAACAACCAAAATCCATGGAAAAGAGAAGTAACAGAGATTTTGGCTCATTCATTCTCGTTTAGTTTTGGTTTTTTTTTTTTAAGCAATTGGGGTTAAGTAACTTGCTCAAGGTTATGCGACCAGTCATTATTTATGTGTGGGTGCTCATTTTCTGAGGCCCGATTCGATCCCGGGTCATCCCAACTCCGAGGCCGGCGCTCTTACTCACTGAACCACCTAGCCGCCCCTCATTCTCGTTTAGTTTTATAGAAGTAATGTTTTATTCAGAATAGTTGTGGCCCCTCCCCAAACTATTTTTGTTTTAGGAACTAGTTTGGAATATTTCATATCTGATAGGAGTATATACAAGTCCAGAAATCTCAAAAGCAACTCTTCCTACTTTTAAATTTTAAAGATCAATTCTGAGAAACTGTCTTTCTTAAAAACTGAAAGTTTCATGTAAGGATCAGCCTTAGACAGAAAGTAACCAATGGGGGTGAGGGGGTGGGGAAAGGTTTGCAAACCCACAACTTGGACAAAAGATGGTTACCACGACCAGCCTCATCCCTCTCCTACCCCAGCTCCAACAGTACTCACTACCTCAAGAACTATTTCAAACAAGCAGAAGGCACAGTAGATACAGCTCCAGGCCCGGATTTGGTTAGACTGGGATTGTGGGCCTGAAATAAAGCCTCAAGCACGTACTAGCTGTATGACCCTGGGCATGTCACTTAATCTCTGTTTGCCTTAGTTTCCTGAATTGTAAACTGAGGTTAATGACAGTAGCTACCTCCCATGGGTATGAGAATCAAATGAGATAATAATTGTAAAGTGCTTAGCACAGCCCACACACATAGAAGGCACTTAATCAAGGCCTGTTCCCTTCTCTCCCTTAATCATTAGTATAGGACATGACAAAAACAGGGATTCAGAAGTGGTCTTCCCTATTACTATTCACAGATGTATACTTAAAAAATTAAGAAAGTAAAAAGTGGCATCAGACTTTGTCACCCTGACATCAAGAGCCCCTTCTACTGTATATACTTTAATATCTCTTTGAAATTTCTCTAAGAAAAACAATGCTCCCAGAATTAAAACAAGAGATTAACAGATTACAAAATCACTTTACAGTTCAATGTAGCTAGGAAGAGCCTTAAAACATAGTGTTATCGGGGCAGCTAAGTGGCGCAGTGAGTAGAGTGCTGGCCCTGGAGTCAGAAGGACCTGAGTTCGGATCCGGCCTCAGACACTTAACGCACACACAAACAAAAACCTAGCCATGTGACCTTGGGCAAATTACTTAACCCCAATTGCCCTCCAAAATGCAAAAACAAACAAACAAACAAAAAACAAAACATAGTGTTATCATCTTCGCTTCAAAAAAGGCAATTGCTATTTCTAGGAAGAATGAGGTTAAGGCCAAAACCAGTGAATTCACTGGTAGAGGAAACTCCCAGTGGAAGAAATGCCTCTACCAGTATAAGAAGGTACCTTCTCTGCAACTTCATCATAGAAAACTACCTAGAGCAAACAGTTTTAAGTGGCTTAGCCAAGGTCACACAGACTGCATACATCAGGAGCAGGACATGACCTTGGTTTTCCTGACTCTAAAGTCAGCTCTCTGTCTAATACATCATGGTTCCTCTGTTATTCAGAGAAAAGCTGATTAATAGAATAATGTAATCTATTTCTTTGTGGCATAAAAATATTTAGAACTTAAATTCCAATAGTTCAGTCTAGGGACAGGAACTGGGGAATAGGAATTACACAGAGATTCTAGTCTGAGTTCAGTCATTGATTCTATAATTTCCCAGAAGGAAATCTCACAAGCACCCTTTTTTTCTAGCTTCTACATCGGTAAACAAGAATGATAAATGACTGCACCTACCTCACAGAGACACTAGGAGAATAAAAGGGAAAAAATATGATTTGTTATTTGGTAGAAATATATTATACAAATCCAAATAATTATTATTTTCTATACATCAGAGAATACTTATGTGCTGAGTATATACGTTGCTCCACAAGCCCTCCAGGATTCTCTCTCTAGATAAAAAGCCTGTTGGAGGTCTATACAGGTAGTTCTAACATCCCCCTCTAAAGATCATTCAGAAAACTGAAGTCACGTTTCTCATCTGCCCTCAAAGAAGAGGAAGAAGGAAATGTCTGTACTGATCCAGAAGATTAAGTTATATGCCACTCTATTGTCATTTCTCCCCCCAAAACTCCCAGAGTAGAATTTCCCTTTGTTTTATTAAAGGTCCTAGGTCACAGGGGTGGGGAACCTGCTTATGGCCCTCTAGGTCTTCAAGAGCAGCCTACCCTTTGATTGATGCACTTGAGGACCTAGTGAGCTATAAGCAAGTTCCCCACTCCAGGTCTGTGCCTTAATGTGTGACTGATGAGCTATTCCCTGCTCGTTGCCATTCTGATCTTTTTGGTGAGTAGTCAAAGAATCAAGAACTGGTCTTCTCTGCCTTGACTCATACAGGATCCAGATTTTTAGTAGGTAAAAACATTTAAAAGAAAATATTAGTATATTCATTCAATAATTTGTTAGGCAGGTTCAAAGTCACAGCAGTTGAGGACCAACATAAAATATTTTACCTCCTCAGTAATACAAATAAATGCTTTCAAAGTATTTAGCCAAAAGCTAAAATGTTCTGATTTGAACAAATATACTCAAAAATTTTCCTTCACTTATGTAACTAATAATTAGTGGGTCAGTAGCATATGTAAAGGACAGACATTATGATAATTTCGTACCTTTTTATTGGTCCAAGGGCGCCCTCTGTCTGAGTGCTGAAAAAAGTTCAAAGTCAAATGAAAGCATTTGAGTCAGATAAACCATTAAGTGCAATTCCATAAGGATGCTGTTTTTTTTTTTTTAATCACAGATGGTTCTTAGTCAAAAACAACCAGTGCTATTTCATTGGTGACCAAGGAGGCAGTCTAAGACAAGGTTGTTAGAATTTACTCTTTTGTTCTTTTGGTCATTAATTGTAGGCTCCTTCCTCAATACAAACCAAGTGTTAAGGCCTATCTACATAGTCATCAAAATTATTCTAGGAAAATACACCATGCTTTTAGCAAGCTTATTGTATGATAATTTGCAATTATCACATAATAATTAATTTATTGCCTTAAATCAATAACCTGGCTAATTTAATTTTGCATTTTGTTCTGATCATATACAATTGTCAATTTTAATCCCATGATTCAACAAAAAAAAATGAATATCATTATTAGAATCAAACATTTGAGTGTCTACTGTATGCAAGCTACTGTCCTAGGTGCTGGTGACATAGGCAGTAAGAAACATGGTCACTGCTCTCACTGGAGTTCATAATCTACTCAGGTAGACCTTTGTCTATATATATATATATATATAAAGATAATAATACAATGTAATAAATAATGCTAAATGAATAGGCAACTAAATGTCTCTGCCTTCCTTTTATACTATAAACTAGCACTTACTTCAACAAATGTATAAAATATCTTTCACATCACCCTCTCCCACTCACCTGGACTCATACTTTATGGAGAAAATACAAATCATCACTATGACCTCCCTTCTGATTCCCTATTCAAAATCTCAAAACTCAAACCCTTATTACCCACTCACCCTCCTCCTTTGCTCCAGTCTTTGACTGTGCTCATGACCCAATCCTCCTCTTCCTCCAGCAGCTTGCCCCCACAGTCAGCACCTCCCTCTAATTGTCCATCTCACCTGATTTGCTGGTTCTTACCCCATTGCCCACAGACATGGGTACACCTTTAAACTCCCAGACACTTGATTCTATCATCTCCTTACGCTATTTCTCCTCCCTTTCCCAGGCAAACTCTTAGAAAAATCTATCTACACTCATTACCCTTCCTTTATTTTTTCAAACACAACACTAACTCAACTAAAACTGCCCTTTCAAACGGGTTAGCAATAATTCCTTAATTGCCATATCCAATGGCACAATGCCTAGACACACATAAGGAGAACTTAATAGAAGCTTCCTTCCTTCCTTCCTTCCTTCTGTTCTTATCCTTCTTGACTTCTCCACAGCATCCCCATTGTGGGATATTCCTCTTAGATGCTATGTTTTCATGACAACTCTTTGTGCAAACAAGATGACTCCAGTCTACCTACTTCACACTGCTCTCCTTCAAATGAGCTGTTTTCCGGTCTGGACTACTTGCTGTTCTCTGTATCTAATGGTCTACTCTCCATCTGTTCCCCATACTCCCTCCTCATCTTTGCCTCTTAAAACCCTAACTTCCATCAAGACTCAGCTCAAGTGCCCCCTCCTAAAGCTAGGGCTTTCTTCACTTTTTTGGTGCCATGGAGCCCTTTGGAAGTCTGGTGGAACCTATAGATGTCTTCTCAAGATACTATTTTAAATGCATAAAACCAGAAACACAAGATTGCAAAGGAAATTAATTATACTGAAATGCAGTTACCAAAATGTTAAAAACAAGTTCTCAGAGCCCAGGTTAAAGACCCTATAAAGAAAGCTGATGGTGACTCCTCTGATTGGTCCTAAGCCAGCTACTAGGTATATGTTTTATATTTCATAATTTATCAAGTTAGACTTTCTCCCTCTAATAAAACAAGCTCCTCAACAGCAGGGCTCCTTTCTCAGGTTTTAATCTCCAGAGCCTCCCCAGGGCTTAGCACCTAGGAGGAGCTTAGGAAAGGCACTGTGCCAAGAACTGGGCATGCAAAGGCAAGAAAAAACAAGCCCTGCCCTCAAGGAGCTTATATCAGTATACTCGGGATTTGAAAGGCTGTCACATGTTCTCCTAGCCCCTAAGGCAGCACTTTCACATAACTTTCATTAAAATATGTTATTTCAAAACATACATAACAGAACATGGTTTCATACTATTAGCAGAATATAATCTATATAATAATGGCCTACATTAAGTAAGTTTAATTTGTTTCAAGTGACAATATATGAAAATAGCATATGTCATATGATAAAGGTGTATGCAAAAATGCTCTTCAAATTTTAAAATATACAAATGCGGGGTGGCTAGGTGGCCCAGTGAATAGAGCACTGGCCCTGGAGTCAGGAGGACCTGAGTTCAAATCCGGCCTTAGACACTGAATAGCTGTGTGACCTTGGGCAAGTCACTTAACCCCAACTGCCCTCCAAAAAGCAAATATGTGGTGTGTGTATGCATATATATACATATATACATATACATATGTATATATGTATATATACATATGTATATGTATATATATGCACAAATGCAAGTTATTGTTAATGACATCATCATCAGTTGTTAGATACTGTATCTTATTATGATTACAAAATACTAGTGAGCTGAAAAAAAATCCTACTAATAGTCCTGACCAAAACATTTCTATTATCTATTTCATTCTATAGAAAAAAAAAGTTCTATCATAAATATCTTTTAGCATAGATGACTTTAAACTTTTTTTAAAAATTAGGAACTTTCTAGGACTTACCTTACATTGTTTGCCTGTTCCCCTGGTATATTATTATCTAAAATGGTGAAAATTATTTCATTATATTGTAATTTATAAATTTAACATAGAAAGCATCCAGAAAGTCTTATTTCAACAAAAAAAAGCCCTACAAAATATTTATGGCCTCAAATATAATATTCCCATGTCTTTGGGTTGGTGAATGCCTGGAATTCCCTCCTCACTTCTGCTCCTCAGTTTCCCTAGTTTCCTCTAGTCTCAGCTCAAATATCACCTTCTTCAGTAGACAATTCATGGTCTCACCAGCAAGTACTTACTTCCCCTCTGAGATTACCTATCTACTCTGTATATATCCTATATGTACCTAGTTATTAACACCTTCAATGACAGAGACTATTTTTGCCATTCTCCAGAACTTAGCTTAATTTGTGGTAGATATTACAAGCTTAATAAATGCTTGCTGAATAGATAATGAATGTTGCAAAATTATAAAGGACAAGCATAGTCCCAAGGAAGAGATATGAGAAAACATCTCCCTCTACTCCTTTGCAGAGGCAAAAAGTCAAGTAGGTGTAGAACACTGCATTTATTTTCATATTTTTTCAATGTGTCGTTCATTTTTGCTGATTTTTATTCTATTTTCTTTTTAAAATTATATATATGAATATATATGCATATATGTCTGCATCTATACATATATATGAGTTTTTGGGGGGAGAAGAAGGATGCAGAGGGAAATTTAGATGAGGTTAAAGACAAAAATTATCAAAACAATTTTAAAAAAATACCTGTTAACTGATTTTAACTAAAGCTTTCATAAATATAGGCATTCTAACCTTTGATAATAATATTTTAAAACTGGATATTGTATTCAAACAGGAAACCAAAGTTGTAAGCTCAGCCTAGAACAGGGGTGGAGAACCTGCAGCCACAAGGCCACACGTGGCCTTCTAGGTCCTTAGGTGCAACCTTTTGACTGAGTCCAAGTTTTACAGAACAAATCCTTTTATGACGGGGATTTGTTCTGTGAAGTTTGGATTCAGTAAAAGGACCCCACTTGAAGAACTATGTGGCCTTGAGGCTATAGGTTCCACATCCCTGGCTTAGAAAATAAAGAATTTGTCTTCTTAACAAGAAATAGTACTTAATAAACAATATGGCATTAACTCAAACTTCAGAAATCAGAAATTTGTATTTATTCTCAAAGGGGCTAATCTGAATTTTGATTTTGTACTTACTACTAAAAAAGGAATTTATAAACAAATGATAAGAAAGTCAGACAAGGGTAAGTGAGATACTTTAAAAATATTCACCTACATAAAAATATTTTCTGTGCTTATTTGTATATAATTTTTGCTCTTATTAAATCACTTCTCTCTGGGCCTTTACTTGACAGAAGCAACTGCTATAAGCTAAATGTGAGACAGATGGCATTTGTTTTAAAACATTCTAAATATTAGATTTTTCAAGATTAACCTTTGTCCCATTAGTCCAAATTAATGACAGCATAATAAAAGTTGACTGAAAACACACCATGCTTTTAGCAAGCTTAGTATGTGATAATTTGCAATTACCACATAATAATTAATTGCCTTAAATCAATATCCTGGCTAATTTAATTTTGCATTTTGCTCTGATCATATACAATTGTGAATTTAAACCCTATAATTCAACAGAAAAATGTAAATTATTATAATCAAACATTTAAGTGTCTACTGTATGCAAGCTACTTTCCTAGGTGCTGTTGACACAGTAAGAAACATGGTCACTGCTCTCACTGGAGTTCATAATCTACTCAGATACACAAAGACAAATGAAAAAAAGATAAATAATAATACAATATAGTATTGTATCTGGGAGAAGACAGTGCTAAAGCTATGAAGAAATCTTTGAAACTCCATAGCTCTTTACTAGAACATAGCTCAAGATGCTTCTACATTAGGACCCGTAATGACAATATTAAAAAGTTTAAATAAAATACTAAATCTTAATGAAAGGATTCAGAGGGTCATTTATGTTTAGAGAGAGATAGAAGTCCATTTTTTTAATTATTAAAAAAACTCACGCTCATCATTAAGAAGCTCTGTGTCTTGATACTAAAAGGGAAACACAATACATCTCAACATGTAATATTACTAAGTGTCAACACTGGTCAGATATAGTGCTTTTTATCACAATGCTTTATACCTGTACATTTATCAGTCTTCACTATGTCACTGTAAGAAATTAAAGTATTACTTCACATTTAAAAAAAGGGGGGGGGGAACCACCCAGGCTTCATGTGATCTAAGATTATAACATAACACAAAAGATACCTGACCTACTTCTGAAGAGGATTATTAGCAGGCATTTGGATCTCTAATAAGCCTTGATTATGGGGGAGGGGAGAGGAAAAGGAAAGGGGATTCAGGAGGTAAGCGGCAAGTGAAAGAAATAGACAAAGGATTAGGCAAAAAATGGGTTTTGGGGAAAATACCCCAAGCGTAGTACTATTAAAGGAAGGTAAGGTAGACAACCTTTCCTCTTTCTCTCCCTCCCCAGCTTTAATCCTCACTTCCACCAGCACACTTGGCTAAGGCATAAAAAGATAAAGTGATCATACTTACCCAAAAATTGGTGACATTTAAATAATTTGATATCTCACTAGACAGCCTCTCAATCTCACTATGGATGGGAAGAAAAATACAATGTAATAGACATTTCCTCTTGATGTTAATGTTTTATGAACTCTTTATGTTAATTTTTTTTTTTTGGGATAATGGATCTTTCTCATTTGTGGTAACTATTTTTTTCTTTTACACCAATTTGGCCTGTCTACACAAACCACAGAACCACAAATATTTAGAGTAGGAATAGAGCTTAGAAGAAATGTAGTCCAACTCCCTCATTTTAGAGATGATGAAATTGAGGCCTGGAATGGTTAAATGACTTGGCTACAGTCCCATACTTTGTGTCACAGCCAGGAATCAAAAGCAAATCTTCTACAATTGTTCTAAAGGATAATGTTTTAAAGCAGATATTTCTAGAAAATTGCTCAGTCATTTTAGAGAATTACACACCAGGCTGGCCAGGTCTATAATCCTTACTAGGTGTGGGAGTAGTAGATGGTTTGAGTTTGGAAGGTCTGAGTCGCATCAGGTACAAAGCCCATCAGGTGTCCATATTAAATCTGGAACCAAAATGGTTAGCTCCTGGGAGCATGGAGCCACCAGGCTGCCAAAGAAGGGGTGAACCAGCAGTTTGGAAATGGAAGGGGTCAAAGTCTCTCCTAGGCAGATAGTGGTATGACCAGCCCTGGATCGGCTGCCACATGTGCCGCCCAAGAGAAAAATCTCATCTCAAAAAAAAAATTCCAAGACAGAAAGAGACAATTGAATGTAAGGTAATACTTACTTTTCATATTCTTCTTTCTTTAATGCCCAATCTAGGTAGAAAAGATTAATATTCACTCACTAATTTGCTTATTAAAATTCAATGCAAGAACAGCCACGTTATAAATGGATGGAAATATAAATATATACACAAGAGCCCATCAAATGCTTGTTGAAAAAAAGTCAGCCAGCCAGCCAAGAGGTGATATGGAGAAGAGAGAAAAAAGACTATGAAAAGACCTAACACGCTAATGGTTGGCCGTTTTTTCCTCTGTCATCCATGTGACAAAGCAAAAAAACAAACCAAACTTGCAGACTACCCCCCATGCTATGTGCCACCACAAAAAACCAAAAGCATGCTACCGAAGGATTAGCCTCGGCCCCAGCTGCGTTCTCAACTACCCAATTCATGATGCAAGGAGTGGGACAGGAGAGGGATTGTAGGGTGGAGGCCAGAGCCATCCATTCCTATTTAAAATGGGGATGGGAATGTCAGATGTGATGTCCTTCAGTGAAACTTTTCTTCACTTTTCACCTGCTAGGTAACTTCTATTGGCTTGGTATAAAATAAAGGATGATGGTTTCCCCGGAAACTAAGCACTACGAATGGGAACAAAATTACTGTAACATTGCTCTTAATGAATCTTTAGCAATAAAATCACTTAAATGCTGCCCTATCAGACTATCCTGCAAGTTGATCCATAGTCCACCCTTGACTCAATTAAATCAGGTCAAAATAGAAGTCATATGAACCAAATCACCTGATTCATCTACATTTCAACCAAAGCAACTAGCTGAACCAAAATAAAACAGTAATATGTTTTTGCTAAATTTCCTTTCACCTGCTGTTCTGTGAACTACCGGATAGACCTGTGCTGTCCAGTTCTATGAAAAATCAAAAAATGAATCAACAAGTATTTAAGTTCTTACTACATACCATGTTATGCTAGGTGAAGGAGATCAGAAGACAAATCAAAAAAAGAAGAATTTGCCTGGTACTGTGCTGGGGATATAAAAAAAGGAAAAAAAAACAAAACCAAAAAACAGCCGATGTTCTCATAGAGCTCATAGTCTAATGGGGAAACAACATGCAAACAGCAATGTATAGACAAGACAGTGTAGAGCTGAACTGTTTCACTAAGGGACTGAGACTGGGAAGGGAAGATAAGGCAATTGGTATGAGGCCTGTGATGGCCTGTCAAAATACTGAGGAGGGAACAGACTGTAGGTCCTGGGAACAAAGATCAGTCACAGAAGGAGGGAGGCAAAGGGAGAGATGGAATGATAGGTTATGGTCCAATAAAGGAAATAAACATATAGTGAGGAAAGAAACAAAGGACTCCTTACCTGTCACCCTCTGGATCTCACCATAACCTATCATTCCACCTTTCCCTTAAGCCTCATCCTTCCTAAACTTATTCTTCAGCCCGCCTTGACTTCAATGCCTTTTTCCCTCAAGCACTTTCTCAGGCCATTACTCTTGATTTGACTTCACTCTCCTCCCTAACCAATCTCAACACAGTAATTGACCAACTCAACAGTCCAGTGTCCACTACTCTAGAATTTGTCCCCTTCTTGTCCTATTATGCTCATGTCTGGCCAAATCTCTCTTCTGAAATACTTCCAATTGCTAAATAGAGCTGGACAAAATCACAAAACTAAGAGGCCTGGGTCAACTGTTATCTAATCTCTACTGTACTCTAACTGAACAAGGCAAACTTCCCTAATGGATTCTGTGTCTCACTTTCAATAGGAACTATTCCGAACCTTCTCTTCTCTCACCCCATTCAAGGGACAAAATCTGATTGTTTTCAGGTCTCATCCTTCATCTCTTTCCTTCATTTGACACTGTTGACCACTCTCTCTCCTCTCTGGGTTTTTATAACACTATTTTCTTTTGATTCTCCTCCAATATGTTTGACCCCCTCTGCTGGCTCATCATCAGGGCTATGTCCCCTACCTGTGGGTGCTCCCCAAGTCTATCCTCTTTTCTTCTGTCCCGAAACAACTCCCTATTAGACGTTTTAATATGGATATTTTAGACTCAACTCAATGGCCAAAACCAAATTTATCATCTCTCCCCCCAAACCCACCCATCTTACAAACTTACCTTTTTTTGTCAAAGGCACCACCATTTTTTTAGTCTCTAAGGTTTATAATCTCAGCATTAACCTTAATTCCTTATTCCTATTTATTCCTCATATCCAATTAGTTGTTCTATCTTGGTCTATACTACATCTCTTGTATCTAACCCCTTCCCTTTATACACACAGCCAACACCATACTACAGGCACTTATCATCTCTTGCTTGGCCTATTGCAATTGGTCTCTCTGTCTCAAGTCTCTCTCCATTCCAATCCACCCTCCATAGCTAACTAAGTTGTTTTCTTTCAGCAGAAATCTGAGAATATCACTTATTCCTACTCAATAAACTCCAATGGTGGCCTTTTACCTCTAGAATCAAGTATAAATTCCTCTGTTTGGCTTTTACACACACACACACACACACACACACACACACACACACACACACACACAATGTATTGAAAGAGGATTGTTTGAAGTAAAGATGAAAATAAAGTGCATGACAGGCATGGGAGTTGGTCAGTTCAAAAAGGCACAGAGAGGGGAAATCAAGTGTGAGAAGCACAAAGATGGACAGTTTGGTTGGATTGTAGAGCTTTATATAAAACTTCCCTTCTGGCACTTTACAATTTACCAAACTGGCCTCCTCCTTATTATATACATTTCATTTCCCATCTCCATGCCTTTGTACCAACCCCCATGCCTGGAATATCTTCCCTTCTTATCTCTGCCTCATAGAATCTCTCTTTCACTTCAAGACATAGCTCAGCCACCACCTTATACACAAAGCTTTCCCTGATATCAAACACTAGGAAGTCCCCTTCCTAATTTCTAATTTAACTTTTTATTTATTCTGTATTTAATCTATACACATTTATTCTATACGTCTTTAAGGACAAAACTCAGTTTCTTGACATTAGGGATTGTTTCATTTTGGGGTCTTTGCGTCTAGTGTATCTAGTACTTAGTAGGCACTTAATGAATGATCCCAAGGAATTCCCAAAGCCAAACCTTATCTATGTAAATGACCCTCAAGCAATAACATTTTTCACTGACTCTTTGGGTCCATGTCATCAACGACATGGTCAAAATCTTCCTGTTTCTTATCATAGTGAATTAGCTTTCAAAAATCACTTTGGAATACATTCTTCTGGGATACAGCTATCTTTTACAAACTGTACATACATCAAACACTAAGACAAAGAAAATCATACCTTTTTACTAATTTAAAAAAATTACAAATATAAATTGATGTAAGATGAACAGATTATAGTAGCTAAAAAGACATATAGAAATTATAGCATACTAAAAGCAGTCACCTCTCAATACTTCTTATCAATAGGGACCAAAATTAGCACAAAATTCACAGCTCTGAAAGACTTATATATATATACATATATATATATGCATATATATAATTCCTACTCCAATTATTTTTCTAGAGTTGTTCACAAGGAGAAAACTGGACAGCTTAAGTTTCACTTTTGCTGTACTCCTATATAGGTTGGTTCTTTAAGGAAAGATTTAAATAGAAATAGAGTTGGTAGAATCCATAAACTAGTCAATCAACACTTGAGTAACCAAGAAATTGTTATATTATTTAATTCCAATGAGAAATATATAACTCATTTCAGATTACATACCCTTTGTCTTATATCGAAGCCTTGAGTTCTAATGGAAAGAAAGATGATTTTGAATAAATATAAAATGGGTAATTAAATCCCATTAAAAAAAGGTATATACTATGGAAAAAACTGAAAAATTTTCAAGTAATCATATTCCAATTTATTCATTCATATATATGATATTTGCAAGTCTAAAGAAAATATACAAATATAAGTACCGCATTTTTTAATTTCCTGTTTTCTGTCCTTAAAGCATCAATTTCTTGGACCTAATGAAAAAAAATTTTTTTCACATAACTATATTGGAAACTTTTGTTACTGATAGGATGATATATAGACATAACCTAATACTTTTTCAACTGTCTAAAAGTATTACCTAAATTATTCCAAAATTTGGTTATAACTTTATTAATTTACTTTGAAAAGAAACCATCAATTCTAAAGGCAAGATGAAGTAACTGTATCATATTTGTAACTAAAACAAGTAACCCTGAGTTTATTTTGAACAAATCACAAGTCACTTAACCTCTGTTTGCTTCTGTTTCCTCAACTGTAAAATACGGATATTTTATTCAACCAAACTGTCCATCTTTTATAGCATCCACTTCTCAAAGTTACTGTGAGGCTCAAATGAAATATTTGTCAAAAGTGCTTAGCACAGTGCTTTTCCCTCCCTCTACTCCAACTTTATCATTAGTTTCAGTTCTATTTGAGGAAGGTTGATATTTTTTAATATTCCTAATAAAATATATTTTCTAATGAATTACATGTTTTCTTCAGGAAGAGAACGGGCTGACAAATTTGGGGACCATGATAGCATTCTCTGAACTTGAAAAATTATCTATAATTTCTCTTAGAACATTTAAGGCCTATATACTAGTATATCCCCATCATGTTAAATTGTCATTGAGGTCAATGGTCATTTCATTGAAAATTGTAGGAGATGGAAAACAGGCATTTTTCCCACCCCCACAAAACTTTATAATTGACTGAACTATAACCATCAGGATACTTTCTTACTTACAGACTGACTGCTATCTAAAAAAGTACAAATTTCATGAACAAGTCTCTTTCTTTGCTCCTTGTTCTTTCTACAAATTAAAAAAAATAGAATAATCTTATGTATTTTAGTATAGGATAAATTCATGGAAGAAAAAATCTAGCATTGGAGGTGGTCATTCTTAACTTACAAGATTTGAAGGTGTGTTTCATTTTTCATCAACATAGGTTCACTGTTTTCTATAAACATGAATATTTGATATTAAAGACATTTTAATCTACTATAATCAGACTTTCCCAACTGGGTTTTTTAGTCTAATATTATCATTTACACATCTCACTAAGGATCTTTCTTAATCAAAGACATCTCAGAAAACAAAATTTTGTTCTAAGCTGCTAATAATTCCACACGCTTTGAGGTGTACAATTCTCAGATATTCTTAAGGGGTTTCAGGTTTCCCTAAAGTATGTTCCTAACGACTTAATGGGTGGTAATAAAAGTGTTCGGTGGAAGAATTTACAATCTGAACAGTCATCAATACAATAAAGTCTTATAACATAAGGAATGGACATCGCTTAAGTTAACATTAACTGTTACATCTGCCATTCTGTTAATGTTCAATTCTTCACTTGATATAAATGTTCATGGTCACAAAATACTACATATACATGTAGTATTTATGTATTTATATATATATAAACACTTAATTGCACGCAAAGGACAACAATACACATCTGGGAGGGAGGGATTTTTTTTTTTGCCCGCGTTTGATTTCACACCTCATCTTAAACAAATGCAGCAAGGAGAAACATTTACCCTCTTTTTCTAGAAATGGCATGGTGAAGAGGAGACCTGGAGGTACAAACACAGAAATGCATACATTTAGCCTCTGGGCACTAGAAGATTTGTTTCCATTGCAAAGTTTCCCTGTTAATAAATAATTCAAAGTACGTGAGATTCCCTTTCCTTTCTAGGAGCAAAAAGAAAAACACGTCCCTTCTCGCCCTCCCGGTATGCAGAGTACCCCCACCCATTTCGGACCCGATAAACTCCCTTTACTTCCAGCGCATACGGGACGTAGGTTCCTCCAGTCTTCCCTCAGCCCAACTGCCGTTGGGGGCTCAGGGTACGGAATTCAAATCCTAACCGGCCTCTGCACCTGCGTGAAGGCAGCGCGTGGCTCCACTTTGCTCAAGGCTGAGACCCCACGCGCTTTTGCGCGCCCTTCCTACCAGAAAGCTCGAGAGGGTTTCAATCAGAGGGCTGGGGTCCCCGCCTTCGAATCCTACGAGTAGGACCCACCTCCACCCCCTCCAGAGAGCCTGGGACTGACTCAGCCCCGCCTCCAGAGGAGGAACTCGAGCTCTAGCCCCGCCTCGAACCTGCTAATTGGTCACCTTAGACCCGCCCCCAGTGAGAGTTCCCGCCCCAACACCGCCTCCAGTTAGCCAATTACCAATACCAGCCTCGTTCTCAGTCCGGTTGCTAGGGTCTCGGCCTCGCCCTCGGCCTCAGTCAAAGAGCTGTGATCCTGGCTCCGCCCCCCAGCAAACTCCCGTCCTATCTCCGCCTACAGGAAAAAACCCCGCCCCCAACTGTATCTCACTTTCCAGCCCCGCCCCCGAGCCCACTGGTTTCTTAAAGGCAGCTCGCACTTGCTCCCTGTGCAAACCTATGGCTCTAGGCTCTGCTCCAAGGTTCCGAGTTGTCAATCCCGTTCTTTAAGAAAGCGCCTGCTCTGCAGTCTCTTTAAACAGATCCATTAAATAACAACGCTACGCGGTTCTGTCCCCTCCGTTGTCAGATGAGGAAAACAGGCCCTAAAACTCGATTGACTGTGCCAGAGGGGCAGAAGCCGCATCGACTGCTGCTGGTGCTGCGCTGCCTCCCCCTCTCCGAATGACCCTTTGCGTTCTTAGTAGAAACCCTATCCCCTGGAACGGGGAGCGGCGCAGTGTCGCGCTTATTGGGAAACCTCTACCCTGGCTTCGGGGCCCACTGTCTGCTGTTGTTCTCTGTCGTGACCCCATTTGGGGTTTTCTTAGCAGAGATACTGGAGAGGTTTGCCATTATTTTCTCCAACTCATTTTACAAACGTGGAAATTAGGGCGAATAGGATTTAGTGACTTGCCCAGAGTCACACAGCTTGCGTCAGAGGCCAAATTTGAAATCGGGAAGAGAAGTCTTTCCGACTCCAGGCCCAGCGTACTATCCGCTTTGCCATGTGACCGACTGTAGCTAAGTCCAAAAGGCCGCCAGCACCACCCCCCAACTCAGGTTTAGGGAATAGCATAAAAAGCGCAAACAAAAGAATGAATGAGAAAAGGCCTCAAAATGGCTCACGAAAAAGTATTGGCTTCTGGAGACCACGTGGCCCAGCGGGTTGCGCCAGACGCACGGTCATGGCCCGCCGGCACCGGGCGTAGGACTACAACTCCCAGGAGTTTTCGCGGCCGATCCCACGCCCGGAAGCGAAAGCTGTGGCGGCGGAGGAAGGCGGCCCTGCCAAATAAACAGACCGGCTCTTTGCTTCTGCAGGGGGGTGGGGAGACAGCTGCTGTGCGAAAACCTGCATTTTGCCAACATGAACGTGGTTTTTGCCGTGAAGCAGTACATTTCCAAAATGATAGAGGACAGTGGGCCCAGCATGAAAGTACTTCTCATGGATAAGGAGACGGTGAGTTTGGTTTCGGTTCCGTAGCCCGCCCCCTTTCTTCCTCCCCCGTCCTCTGCAAGCTGGGCTTTCCCCGATGGTGACATTTAGTATTTCATTAAGTGTGTACAATCAGTAAACATTTATAATCGCCTTTTATGTGCCAGGCACCCCGCCAAGTGCCGGGGATAGAGAGTAAAATAAAAGACAGCCCCTGCCCTCAAGGAGCTTACAGTCTAATGGGGAGAAAACGTGAAAACACTGATGTACGAACGATGTATATACAATTATATCTACACACATACGTTTATATACGTATATTTTAGATCACCTCCATTTTATGCTGTGTGCGTGTATATGTGTATATGTATCTATGTAAATATCACCTATGCCTTATCTATGGTATATACATATTTATTATACACGTGTGTATATCAGTTTGCCTCCCATTTACCCTGTATGTTTGTACACATAAATTGGAGATTATTTTAGAGGGAAAGGACTATCATTAAAGGGAATCAGGAAAGGCTGAGGTTTTAATTCTCTAAGTTGGGTACTACGCTGCCAGTGGGTTTCCCATTAAATGAGTTTAGTTCCTCCCTAGTCCTCTTCCTGTCAACTAAGCAGTTTGATGAAACAAGGAAGCTCTTACTAACCACCTGGTCCACAGCCCTAATAGGCAAGCTTAGATGTCCCTTTCAAGGCTGAGCACTGAAGGACGAATTAAAAAGCATTAACTGCCTACTGTGTGCTAGGAGCTAAGTCCCTGATCTTGAGGAGCCCACATCTTAACTGGAGAGGCGAGGTCTCCAGTCTCCAGGAATGTGGTGGCCAGGCAAGGAAGTTAGAATCCATTGGGAAGGAATAGAACTCTGGAATTGAGTATTGTGTCCTGAAGCAGACATGGGAAAGGGGTGGGGGGAAATGTAAAGGGCTGTCTAGTCATAGTGAATATAGCTGATTATCACAGTCACCTATGTGGACGGCTCAGCCCCAGGAAGCGAGTTCCAAAACTGAGGCATGGATTCACGGAATCGGGTGTGCTGGATTCTGAAAATGGACAAGGCAGATGGCAAGATGGGAAGGGATGGCCCTTTAATTCTTAGTCAGACTTTTCATTTCTGATTGTAGCTTTGGGGGTTTCACTTGCGATTACAGGTTATTGCTCCTTCTTCTCATGCTTTTAAAGTGCAAATTAAATTTGTCTTTTCTAGCATATCAGATATGTAGCACATCAAAATGAACAATCTAGAGAGGCCTTGTTTCAAATCCTGACTAATACTAACAGTGTAACAATGGGCAAGTCATTTAACCTTCCTGAGTCTCAGTTTCCTCATCTGTGAAATGTAAAAAGTAATAATTACCTTACAAGGTTTTCTTCAGGAGTAAGTGAGATAATAATGTATGTTAAGTGCTTTGGGGTGGGTGGGGTGTAATCTTTGAACTAGTATATATTTTCAGCTATTGTTATTGTGGCAGAAAGTCTATTTGGAATTCGAGTGTAAATCAATGTAGACAGAGACCATGTTTTTCTAGTCTAATACTGTGCTCTCTACACCTCTTGTAAAAGCCCGCCAGTACTCAAAAAATGCCATCACTGTTATCCTGTGTTTTGTATGTTTGTATATTTTGTCTCCTCCAATAAAATGTAACCTCCTTGAGGGTAGGGACTTATCATTTTTGTTTTAAACCTTAATAGTTCCCTGGCCCAAAGTTAGTGCTTAATAAATGCTTGTTGGTTGATTGAATCTGATAGCCTGTAAAGTACCCAATTAAGGAGTAATGAAGAGAGATTAGAAATGATTCTGTAGTAAAGTTGGTGTTTGTCCTTTTGGAACAATGTAATTTTGGATCTTTTTTTATGTCTAGACTGGTATAGTAAGTATGGTGTACACACAATCAGAGATTCTTCAGAAGGAAGTGTACCTTTTTGAACGGATTGATTCTCTGAATCGAGAGACCATGAAACACCTGAAAGCCATTTGTTTTCTTCGACCTACAAAGGTACTATGTACCCTGAGCTCATGTCCAGGTTTATGCAGATTTTTATATCCAAGTCTGAACAGTACAAAGAATATAAACAGGAGTCAAGATAAATTTGGATTGTTACTATTTGAGGTGTGCTATCAATTCTGGCCTCCACCATCTAAAACCTTGGCCTTTAAAAAAAAAAAAACTCATATTTTCTTCCTGTGTTATAAAACCCTTTTTGTATTTCTCTTTGCACCTACTGTCACTGTAGGCACACTGTAAATGTTTCATGAAAAATTGAATGGGTCCATTAAATGGGTTATTGTTACTATTATTTATAAAAACTGAAGTTTTTACTCTAACATTGTTTTTTTGATAAGGAAAATGTGGATTACCTAATTCAGGAGCTTCGAAGACCGAAATATAGTGTGTATTTTATTTGTAAGTACACAATTTTATTTTTGGTATGTTTAGCTCTGTGCAAGTTAAATTTTTTTTGTCATACCTTGTCATACTATAGATTAAGGGATCATCAAAATATATCATTACATATTTGGTTTTCTCTTTTTTATTGTCTTATATTCAAGTGTTGAAAGATCAGGTAGCCATTATTCTAGTATAGAGAGCTGAATATAATTACCATAAGTTATTAACATTTAAGAAAAGAAATAATATCAAAAATAAGTTTTTTGTTGCTTTTTGAGGCATATTCAACTGTCAGAATATACAAATGGTCACATTTTATTCCTCTGATCAGAAAGATTTCGATATTATACTTGTATAAACTAAGGCACAGATGTCCCTTCCTTATTGTGGAAGAAGAGGAAGAAGTACAGTGAAATACAGGGCAATTTCTTTCATATCCTGCTTTGCCCTTTTGCTCCATTTAATAAACATTGCCTTATAGCCCATCATATGGTAGGCACTGTGCTAAGACCACCCCCCCCCCCAACACATACACACACATGGTCTAGAGGTGGAGATATTTGGATAAGTAGTTTCACTAGTTTCCATCAGAGCTCATCCCACATGCTACTCCCCTACATGAGGCTTTTCCTGATTCTTGTACTTCTAGCTTCAAGTGCCACCCCCACCAAAATATATAAAGAAATAAAAGGTTTGGGTGGGTTGTTGTTATTTGATATTGATAAATATCATAGTAAGAAAAGTTCATGTTGAATGACTTTGCCTGCTGGATTAAAACCAATTCCTGTTCCCTTGTTTTTTCTCTCTGTGAGCTGGAATTATAAATTTATCATCACACATATAAGAACCCAACACTGAGCAATTCTTAGGTTTGGATCTAAGTCAAGATTGTTATATAGGATATATACACACACACACACACATATACATATACATATACTCTTCTGTTTGCAAAGGACTGCCTATAGTGGGGATAATCATAGCCATTAAGACTTATCTGAGGTATGATTACTGCAAAACAAAGTATACCATGATGCATTTTTCATTTCCTTGGGGAGTTTGGCAGCTCCACGAGCTCGTTTCTGGTTCTTAGTGCAGAGTCTCTGAGGAGGAAGTGGTCCTTCTCCTCTACTTGGACCCTTGAGCCCACCTTTTCCCACTTCCCCTGGAAACTTGCCCTCTCAAGCATTCTCTTTCCCATCTTCAACTTTTCCTTCTCCACAGGATCCTTACCTGTTCCTATAACATGCCTATATCTCCCTTTCCATAAACTTCCACTTGACCCTGCCAAAGCCAAAGTTATTCTCTCATCATTTTTTCTTCCTTTCATAGCTAAACAAGGAAGCGGTATCCTACTCTCATTGCTTCTGTTTGTTCCCTTCTCCTTCACTCCTCGCCCATTTGCATTATAACTTCCACCTTCACCGCTCAACCAAACGATCCTTTTCAAGATTGGTAATAATCCCATAACTGCTAAATCTGATGACTTTTACTTAGTCCAAATCCTGTTTGACCTCTCTGCAGCTTTTGACACCATTGGTCAACCCTTTCCCCCATACTCTCTTCTCTTGGTTTCCAAAACACTTTTTTCTTCTGGGTCTCTCCTTTCTTACTAGTTCTCTGTCTCCTGTGCTCTATCACCATCATCTCCCATTCCCTAAGCAGTGTATCTCCTCAAGGGATAACCTAAGCCCTCTGCATTTCCCTCTCTCTATCTCTTTTAATGAGCTTGTCAGAACCAAATGGTTTAATTACTATCTCTCTCAAGATAATTTTCAAATTTATATATCCAGTATCCCCCCCCCCTTTTTTAAACTTCAGTTCCATCAACCAACTCATTGGTATCTCAAACTCACTATTCAAAAATCATGTAACTTTTTCTCTTTTCTTCTTATTCAAGCTTCCCCCAAATACCTCTGTTTCTTTTGAGAATGCCCCTGTCCTTCTAGACACCAAAGTTCACAGCCTTGGAGTCATTCTTGACAATTCTGTCACCCCTCATATTGAATGAGTTACCAAGCCTTGCTGATTGTAACCTTCCAAAATCTATCCCCTTCTCTTAGACACTAGTCTAATTCAGACCCTGGTCACCCCTCATCTGGACCACTAAAACAACCTGACTTGGTCTACTTGCTTCTAATCTCTCACTTTCTACAATATGTCTGCCACAGAACTGACAAGTTCATATTACCAAACTGTAGGGCCAGCTACTCAGAAATCTTCAGTGTCTCCCTCCTGTCTCTAGGATAATGACATTCAAACTCCTCAAGTTGACATTTATGTAAACTAGAACAACTGAGTCAGAAGAAAGAAAGCAGAACCAAGAGAGCAGTATACACAGTTCTGAAGTAATGTAAGCAGAAACAGTGCTGAAAGGTAGTAGGACTGAATAATTGCAATGACCAAATGGTCCATTAGGCCAGACAGTGAAACATACTTCAGTTCTCTCCCTTGAGAGGTGGTGAGTTCTGTGTGTGTAATCAGACACAGTTGTTGTATTTGGTTTTGCTTTGTTACAAGAGAGGTTCTAATGTTGGCATTGGACTGCAGCTATCAGAAAATGATTATGGTATGAAAAGCAAAAGCCATCAATGAATCTTTTTTTTAAAGGCCCTTTACAGTCTGACCTACCTTTCCATACATATAATTATACAGCTCCCTCCAGTGGCTCTGTGGACCAGCCTGACTGCTCTATTTGTCATTCTTCAGACTCAGCAGCTCATCTCCCTTCTCAGGAGCAGGGAATGCCTGCTTCCCTCCCCCTTTGCCCTTAGAATCTTTATCTTAGGTGATGCCTACATAAAGCCTCCCCCTTCCTCCCCCACTGTTAGTGCTAGATTTCTTCTCTAATTATTTTACATTTACTTCTCAGTGTACCTATTATATCCCCCTCTTCCCAAGTAGAATTAGCTCCTTGAAAGCAAATGGTTGTCTTTGTACTGCCAGCCCCTAGAACAGTACCTTACACATAGTAGGCACTTGATAAAATTGAACTGAATTGCATCTTCTCACCTCTAGATGTCGTGGTTGATCTGTACAGTTGGAGGAAAGGAATCTTGCAGATTAAGTTCAAAAGGAGAAGAATGAAATGTGACCCCTTCAGCTCGTTTTCAAGCTTAATAATTTGGGATATCAGAACAGTATTAGAGGTCTTAGGGACTTCAGTTATTTGGTCTCAGCTAAGGCTTCCTTTAACAGCTATATACCTGCACACCTTTATTAAAAATAAAGTCTTGTTTGCTTAATGTAAGTCATCTTTCAGAAGAATAATGGCAAGCTTACCCACTACACACTGCCCTCCCATAATGTTCCCAGGCTGATCAGGTTCACAGGATTTGGTGGCTGCTTTTCTCCCTGTTGATTTATATACATCGTGCAGAAATTCTCTGGACCTCTCACACATAAGCCTGAGTGTAATAGAAGCACTTATTTGCTTTGTCTCCTGGCAGAAAGCCTCTGCCTTGAGGCCAAGAATTGAATGGGTACTGAGAGGAACTTCCCCTTTTTTCTCTGGGGAGAGTTCCTTCATGCTTGGGTTGAGACATATATGGGCTGTAAGTCTGCTCTCACCTTGTAGTTTAGGTTAGTCTGATTTAGACTATGAGTATATGGAGCAAGAAGCAGACCTGATTATTTCTTCAGTACTTAGCACATCGTTGGTTAATACCCATTCAAATATTATCTACGTTTTAAATTTAGTGTGAGGCAGTCAGTCCCAACATTTCATTAGCCTAAAGTCTGTTGCTATCTTATTATATCACAAAACTTTTAAAAGAACAAATTGAAATGAATATCTAGTATGATTTTAATCCTAATAAATGTTCCCATCAATTGTAGCCTCCCTTTTAAGATGTCCATGTCCTAATCCCAGTTTTCAGACTCTTGACTTTGGCACACATGCATACCCAACCTTGTTCGTTCATTAAGCACCGACTGCCAGTTTCATTTATGCCTAATTGCTCCAGAGTGGATCTCCTCTGAGTCTGCTGAAGCTCATGTATCTGTTTCAGATTTCAGTAACGTGATCAGCAAGAGTGATGTGAAGTCATTGGCTGAGGCTGATGAACAGGAAGTTGTGGCTGAGGTTCAGGTAAACATCTTGGTTCCCTGACATATCTTTTATGTTTCCTTGAAGAACTATTTTTCCCCTTATACATTACAAGATAATGAGCAAGTAGAAAAATAGACCCCTCATAGCTGGACCAAAGCCTTGAGACTCCTCAACATTGATAGCCTGTGCTCTATAACGCGCCACCATAGACCAGGATCTACTTATTCTCAGATAGCATTGCATCCTTGAATAAGTCTATGATATGCATGTTGGGAAGAATATTATGCCTTAAAGGCAGAAAAGTAACTGGTGTTTTGTTTTCTTTTCAGAAGAGTATAATGATTTAATAAATGACTATGTAGATTGGCCTATTTGAAATACAGTAATCACTCCCCCCCCCTCCCCCGCAAAAGGATGCACTGAATTGCATTGTTCTTTTTTATCTGATAGATTGGGCAGCCTGTTTAATTGCTTATATTTTTACCTACTGAAAATAGTGTGTTCTGTGGAAAAATCATTTGTACATAGGCACATTGCTGCTCAGCTTGGTCTCTACTTAGTCTTAATGTATGGAAGACATTACTACTGCTGCTGCTGCTACTTGTGTATGTCTCTCTTTCCTGAGTCTATGATTTCATCAATGTGAAGAACTCCTGGTATGGAAACTCCCTCCTCTGCAGATAACCATCAGCAGTTTAGCTGACACTTATAGTCTCTACTCCCTCTACACCTCTCTCTCTTTGAATCCATAGTTTTCTTCAAAGTTTAGCTTAAACATGAACCCTTTTCCAGGACCCACAGCTTTCTGCTGATGCCTGCTGCTGTGCATGCCTGCTTGATCCTGTCCCCTTTTGTACAGATTGGCCTCCTTTCTTCCCCACTCCTGCTCTCTAATCTTCATGCCCTTCCTGTCTTCTAGCTCCTTCCCTGCTGTCTACAGACATACTCATGTCTCTTCCATTCATAAAAAAATCTTCACTTGATTGGCCCATTCCCACTAGCTCTCATCCTCTCCTCTCCTTCTTGGCTAAACTTGAGAAAGCCGTCTACTAGATGCATCGAATTCCTTGCCCCCACTGTCTTCTAAAGTCTCTGTGATCTCATCGTTCAATTGAAATGTTCTCTCTGAAGTGAAACCAACGTCCTCTTAATCACCAAATCTCGGCTGTTTCTCAGTCATCATTCTTGAATTCTGTTGCACTGTACAGGCCAGTCTGTAGAATTGAATACTGTTGATCGCCCTTTGCTCCTGGATATGCTTTCCTTTCTAAGTTTTCATGACATTACTCTTTTCTGGCCTGCTCCTGTCTGTCTGACTGCTCCGTCACAGTCTACTTCGCTGGAGCTTCATCCAGGTCATGCCTATTAATGATACATATATATCTCTTGAGGCTCTTTCCTTTCTCTATGTCATTTGGTTATATCATGAGCTCCCATGGGTTCAGTGATCATTTCCATGTAAATAATTCTCAGAATTATATATTTAGCCCTCGTCTTTCTCCTGAGCCTCAGTCCCTCATCACTTTTGGACATCTCATATTGGATTTCCTTATGTGCTTCCCAAACTTAGCATTTTCACAGCAGAAATCATTCTCTTTCCCTTCTTCTCTTCAGAACTTACCTATTATTGTTGTACCCTCCCAGTCACCCAGGTTCAAAACCTCAACTCCTCACTATCATTCCCCCTATATTTATCCAGTCTATGACCAAATGTCATCATTTCTACCCTCACTCTATCTTTTGGTTATATCCCCTTTTCTCCCTTCACGCTGCCACCACCCAAACTCAGGTCCACCCACTCTCACCTGGACTATCTCATTAGTCTTCTAATTGATCTTCCAGTTCCATGAATATCCCCACTCCCATCTGTTCTCCACAAAGCTTCCAGAGTAATCTTACTAAAATGTAGATTTGACCATTTACACACACACACACACACACACACACACACACACACACACACACACACACACACACACACACACACACACACACACACACACACACACACACCCCTACCCCTTCAGAAAACTCCATGGGCTACCTGGTTCCTCCCAAATAAAATACAAACTCCTTTGTTTGGCATTTAAAGTTCCTCACAACCTGGGCCTTACACTTTCCTTGACTCAACCAGTTCTGCAGTTCAGTCACGCTGACCATCTGCCATACCTGGAATCATTGCCTTCCTATCCTCTGCCTCTTAATTTCTTTTATTTCCTTCAAAACTCAGCTCTGGTGCCAGCTTCTCCTTTCCTAGTCCCCACGACTGTTCGTGCCTTCCTCTGACTTCACATCTATTCTGTATACATCTTCTATGCACCTCATTGTTGCCGTGTGTGTCTCCCCCATGAGATTGTGAACTCCTTCAAAGACAGAGGCTGTTTTCATTTGTTTTTGTATTCCCAGTACTTGGTCCTGTACGTGGCAAATAGCAATGCTCGTCAGCTGACCAACCCCTGAAACTGCCGTGTTTGATTCATATATATTTTGTATATATTACAATGTCCTGTAGAATTGAAACTCCCAGAGAGCAGAGACTGTTTAGGTTTTGTCTTTGTGTTCACATCCTCTAGCATAGTGCCTGGCACGTGGTAAACATTTAATAAGTCCTTGATGATTGATAGAGTGCTTAGGGTCACCAAGAGGTTAAGCAGCTTGTCTATGGTTGGGTAGTCATTATCTGTCAGTGGTAGGACTCTTAACTCCACGGACTGCTCTGTCTACAGTGTTATGCCACACCCCTCACTACGTCTTCTATTCTTATTAACTGGTATTCCCTGAGGAAGGTCAGTTCATTATTTGAATAGAATGTAAGCTCTTGGGGCCAGGGATGGTTTTATTTTTGTATTGTCAGCACAAAGAGGAATGGCTTGGACATAACAGACTCTTACTGTATATTGAATTGATATAATCTATGTTTGTGCCTCTGAGCAAACACTTTGTTGTTAAGCCGTGTATGTTACTACAAGATAAAGACGTGTTGGTGTGAGGACTGATGTTGGTGCTCTTTATTTGCAGGAGTTTTATGGTGATTACATTGCTGTGAATCCACATTTGTTTTCCCTCAATATCTTGGGTTGTTGCCAGGTAGGAGAAAAGGCAAATACTTCAGTTATTTTACCTGATGGGAATTATTACAGCTATAAGTTGAGCATGTAAGGAATGAAAATGACTTTTTGGGGGCTTATCATCTTAACCTGCAGGGTCGAAATTGGGATCCGGCCCAGCTATCTAGGACAACCCAAGGACTGACAGCTCTTCTGTTATCCCTGAAGAAATGTCCCATGATACGTTACCAGCTTTCATCAGACTCAGCAAAAAGACTTGCTGAATGTGTGAAGGTGAGACATGCCCAGTACTGTGCCACATCATCCTTTCTCTAGGCTCTTTAGCTGTCGACAGAATATGATTTTAAGAGGATTCTTTTAAAACCCCTTTCCATATTTAAGAAACATACTTTTAAAGTGAAGACTTAAGTGGTTCCACTTCCAAACATTCACTAAAAATATGACCTAGATTCACTAGCAAAGGAGACTAGATTGTAATGTAATTCAAGTTAAGGGACTAAAACTAAGAAGCTAAGAATTAAAATTCCTGGGTTCCTTTCCCTAGTTCTGCTGACAGTGTACAAGTTATATAACTCGTTTATATCTCAGTTTAACTCCTATAAAACAAGGATTTTCATCCCCAATTCATGTGAATAGGATGCTACTAAACTCACTTTACAAGGAGCTTATGAATAATTTTGTGAAAAGTCTGTGCTGGCGCAAACAGCATTCAGTCACATCACTGTGCTCCTTATTCACTCTTCTGCTATTTGCATGGTCTCCATCTGTGGCCATTTGGTGACCAGACTCCTTTTTTTACCCACAGCAAGTGATAACTAAAGAGTATGAGCTTTTTGAATTCCGAAGAACTGAAGTCCCTCCACTGCTGCTGATTTTGGATCGCTGTGATGATGCCATAACTCCGCTGCTGAATCAGGTGCCAGGGCCCTTGTAGACATGTGAGAAGGGAAGAATCAGAGCACTTGACCTTTATGGCAACAGGATGTGATGGTGGAAATAAAGAGTAGATGTGGGAACCCATCTTTTGCCACTTTATTCTCAGCCATCCTTTTCTTGCGTGTCTTGACACCATTTTTAGTTTGTCTTCAAAGGCACAACTTCTCAATTTATTCCTATTCTACAATAATATCAAGGGAAGATTTGTAGCTTTAAAGTAAAATTTGTTTCTTGGGTCACAGAGTATCCTGTCCAAAACCCTTTGGAAGGAGAGCATCTGCAGAGGTTCCTCTTTGACAGACTGTGATGACTGCATCCAGCCCCAGAAGGCTCCTCTGCAGAGATTGGCTTGGTTGTCTGTAGAAGAAAAATACAGTCAGCATGAGCACATATTGACCAGATTGGACAGGCAACCCATTGACTTGGTCCACCAATACATATGTGTTGAATAGGTGCTTTGGAGGAATGGTGAAACACTTCCAAAATTGATCCAAAGCGAAGGTCATGCTGGATTGTAATTGTAGAAGTTATACACAATTTTCAGTGATTCCATACTGCTCATTGCCACAAAAGCTTATTTTTTTTTGCTTTTTGGAGGGCAATTGGGGTTAAGTAACTTGCCCAAGGTCACACGGCTAGGTTTTTGTTTTGTGTGTGCATTTAAGTGTCTGAGGCTGGATCCGAACTCAGGTCCTTCTGACTCCAGGGCCAACACTCTACTCACTGCGCCACTTAGCTGCTCCCACAAAAGCTTATTTAAGAAAAACTCAATATTCTTTTTGTGATGCTGAATGGTTGCAAATAATGGAATACCATTTTCCAAAGAATCATAATTACAAGTCACCCAGTTAGCAATGGAAAGATACATAGAGGGTATAAGTATCCTACCAGCTATAACTTACCTTTGAGAAATGGTGTAAGACCATTATCACAAGAAAAGGAAATGAGCTGATCTTCTAACAGGAGTGACAGATAACAGATGGACAGCCTAAGTGTTACATTGGCATACATAAAATATTAAAAGAAATACAGGAAAGTTTCTGGTGTCTTTTCAGAAAAAAAAATGTATAAGCACCTCTATGATGAAGGCACATGGTTAAATTGTGATTTGTAGCTGAGAAGGAAACTTCCACCACAAACCATTGCTGTGTACAGTGAAACTTATCTGTAGTGCAAATTCACGTTGGTTGATGTGATTGAATTATTGTGTGTAAATCAAATGATTATAAATATGATTCAAACACTTTACAAAAGTGTTCTTTGCTTTATTAAAGAATAGCTAGCTGTAAGATTCCTTTCAAAAAGAAGTTCCCTGAGCACATATGATTAATCAACTCCTAATTTATTTTTTGGTAAGTCTAGATTTTCATACATTAGTTTTACTTAAAGTGAAGTATACCTGAATAGCACTTTCTAGTGGATCAAGAATTAAAATTTAATCTTATAGACCTTTTATATTCATTACATTTTAAATACATAGCTAGGCTGTGATTAGTGGGAATAATGAATCCCCTGAAGTAGTTGCATGAATTTGCGCTATTCAGAGTTATAATTATGTGAATTGTTGTCACTGACCCGAGCCCAGTGGAAATCTACTGTGCAAATTAGAATAATTCAGCCACTTCACACGATTCATTATTCACACTAATTGGAACCCTCGCTGTAATATGAAATGCAGGGAAAGACTTGTACTAAGTTTGGGTGCTCCCTTATATATCCATAACTAGGAGAGGTGATGAACAAACACTTTTTCTGAGGAACTTAAGTATTTTTCGTGGGCAATAATCTGCCCTCTACAAATAACAATAATTCCAAAAAGGGGCAAGGGTTCTGACCAATTTTACCAGATAAATTCACTTTCTGGAAACCTTTAAGTTTCCTTTTCAATTCAAATTGAGCAGAGATGGAAAAGAAAATGGATGCTAAGGCAAGCTTCCGAGTATGCCAGTGTTTTGATCCACTCACGAGTTTCCTTCTGATAATATTAGTGTTCCCAGGATAAATATAGCACCGCATAGATCTGCAAGAGCACACTCCTCGTGTGGCAGAAAACCACAAAAGCTTACAGGAAATGGTACAGCTTGTAACTGCAGGACCAGTATAGCTCTGTCTGTGAAACCAAAAATAGATGTGTAATTTGCAGGCAAGGATTTGGAACTCATGGTAGAGATTGCATTTATTTTCTATCAGAGAGGCTAATCTTTGTTGCCCTTCTTCCAGAAACATAAAATAGAAACCATAGAGGCACTTTGAATTTTTAGTGTTTTACCAATTTAAGTGACAGTTGATGTTCATTATAATACAAATTGTTAGTACTAGTTAAACTAAACAGACAAGTTACATATACTTAAGGTTCTGAGTGAATGGTTATTTTAAGGCCCTTTTGAGTTGGCTACATTTTAAAGATTTCTTTAGTTTAACAAAGTAACCAATTTTCTTGTTGTATACCTTTTATTTAGTGGACATATCAGGCCATGGTCCATGAACTGTTGGGCATCAACAACAATCGGATTGACCTTTCTCGAGTACCAGGGATCAGTAAAGACCTGAGAGAAGTGGTCTTATCTGCTGACAATGATGAATTCTACGCCAACGTAGGTGATTTTTTTAATTACAAGAAGGGTATTGCTGGATTGATAGAGTGGGGGTTAGTAGAAATAGGCAGGATTTGATATGAAAAGATAAATAGATGTCATCTGCAGTCCAGCTATTTATATGTGTTTATATACATATACACAACGCAAATATGTATCCGTGTGTGTATGTAATCCGCATCTCCAGAGGAAACCTAGAACTTTCATTCTGACCCCTTAACACCATTTCTTGGTCAAGCATCTGCATAATTAATATTGAATAAACTAGCAGAGAAATAATCTTGCTTAAGCTTGTCTTAAGCAATGTGAATTCAGTATAATGATATACCATGTTGATATTGTCCCTCTTGATCCAGTAGCACTTTGAGAGAATAGTAGAGGTATTGGTCTCAGCTTCTTGGCCTAAGTCCAAGTTGGGTAATTATGGTAACATTTTGTTCTCTTCTCATTTCTAGCTAGGTAAGAGATTCTTGGTCATGTCTCATTTTTAAACTGTGGGGCAGTTAGAATGTGTGTTACCAAGCCATGACTTTTCCTTGCTTTTACATAGAACATGTACCTGAATTTTGCTGAAATTGGCAGCAACATCAAGAATCTCATGGAAGATTTCCAAAAAAAGAAACCAAAAGAACAACAAAAACTAGAATCAATAGCAGATATGAAGGTAAATTAAACATGTGTGACTAATGGGTTGCTATGGAAATGGTTAAAATTTATAAGTGTTCTAGCATAAGCTGTAAGAATCCAGAAGCTTTTTTGTCACCTATTTAGCCTGTCTTTTTTGAGACTTATTTTCCGAGATCTCTTTTTTCCAGCTAAGTCCTAATTTCTTTGGTACCCATCATACCCATCAATTGTGTTTGCATTCTTCTAAAACTCATTATTTCAAGACCTAACAGCTCCTCTGTTTTTATTCATTGCGAAATGAGCTGTAGAAATCTTATTCTGGTCAGCAGGGGTGGGTAGACATTGTCTTTTTGTTTTCACTCATCCTCTGCTGAGAAATGATGACTCAGAATCTCCCACCAATTTTTCCTCTGACAGGCCTTTGTGGAGAATTATCCACAGTTCAAGAAGATGTCTGGGACTGTGTCAAAGCATGTGACTGTGGTTGGGGAGCTGTCTCGGTTGGTCAGTGAGAGGAATCTGCTGGAGGTTTCAGAGGTCGAGCAAGAGCTGGCCTGTCAAAATGATCATTCTGCTGCTCTCCAGGTATCTATCAGCCTATCAGCCTGTACTGGGTGGAGATTTAATGTGTGCTTAATTCTTGGTAGACTCGACAGGAGATGTAGTGAAGGATATAGATCCAGCACTCAAGGAATACAGTTCATTTGAGGAGGCAAGATGAAAACATATGACACAATTAGAGAACAGTACAAGGCATGTTATGCAGTTGCATGCCGAGCTGTGTTTTGACAGTAGAATTTGTCAGGGAAGGCTCATTGCTACAAAGTGGGACTTGAGCTGAGTTTCACCTCTAAGATAAGGTGCCAGGTATCTTTACCTATAGAAGACCATCCTTGGATGACTAGGATTTAGAGAGGAAGAAGGAAGACTTTTTCCTAGGAATATTTATATGATGAACAAAGATAGGAATGAATATTGTATGAGTGAGTAGTCTGTGCCAAATGAATAAGAAAGATGCATGTTGAGAAATAGTAGGAGGAAGTGCCATGTAAAATGGAGCCAGATTATGAAGGACCTTGAAAGGAAGGAGGGATTGGACTTTATGTAAGAGGCAGAAGAAAACCATTATAGATTCTTGGACAGAAGAATGAAATGACGAAAGCAAATAGCCTCCTGGTGGCTCTGGCTGTTCCAGTCCGTCCTCCATTCAGTCACCAGAGTGAATTTCCTAAAGCTCACGTCCAACCATGTCACCCCCCTACTCAATAAACTCCATTGGCTCCCTATTGCCTCCTAGAGAAAATACAAAGTGCTCTGTTTGGTACTCGGGTCCCTTCATGACCTGGCGCCTCCTGTCTTCCTAATCTTCTTTCCCCTTACTCCCCGACATATAGTCTTTGATCCAGTGACCTCCTTGCTGATCACAACAAGATGCTCCATCTCTAGGCTCTGGGCATGCTCCCTGGCTGTCCCTGATGCCTGGAATGCCTTCTCTCTCATCTCTACCTACTGAGTTCTCTAGCTCCCTTTAAGTCCCAGCTAAAATTTCCTCTTCTACAGGAAGCCTTTTCTAACCTTCCCAATTCTAGTCCCTTCCCTCTGTTAATTATTTCGTCTTTGTCTTGCATGTAGCTTGTTTGTAAATGTTTATTTTCATGTTGTCTCCCCCATTAGATTGTAAGTTCCTTGAGTGAAGGGACTATCTTTTGCCTCTTTTTTTTTGGAGGGGAGAAGGTAGGGCAGTTGGGGTTAAGTGACTTGCCTAAGGTTACACACCTAGTTTTTTGTGTTAAGTGTCTGAGTTTGGATTTGAACTCAGGTCCTCCTGACTCCAGGGCCAGTGCTCTATTCACTGTGCCACCTAGCTGCCCCGATTTTGCCTATTTCTGTATCCCTGGCACTTAACACAGTGTCTGACACAGAGCAGACACTTAATAAATGTTGATTGATTGATTGGGAATATTAGTCTGGAAACAATATGAGAATGAACTTGAAGAGAAGAGAAATGGTAATCAGAAAAAGTGGCTGGGAGACCATTGCAGTAGTAGTATGGACAAGGGATGGGAGTGAGAATAGAGAGTTAAGAAGCAAATCCAAAAGACATTTCTTAGGGAAAAACAAATGGCAGACCTTGATGACACACAAGTTAGGGGCAGTGAAGGAGATAGAATAATCAGAGATGACTCATGGTGCTACCACTTACAGATGGGAAATTGGAAAGAGATTTAACCACTTAGACTGATTTGAAGTAAAAATGCATCTTATTTAAAGATTTTTTTTTCTTTACATAGGAACCCTAGAAATGTATCTCTTTTTCCCTTTTATATACAGTAAATTCCAAAATTTATTTGGGAGGTATTTTAAAGCTGCTGTGACATTTAGAATTACCTATAGATTGTCATCCATTTTTATATAATGATACAGCTTAAAGAGAAAGGTCTTTGTATAAAATGCTCTAGGTTGACCATAACCTTTATTGAATGCATCCAATAGCTTCCACCATAGTGAAGAAAGGAGAAAATAAATTTGGTTTTCTATGTAGACTTCCTATCAAGTTAGTTTTTATCATTAGCCTCTGGTTTTCCAAATCTACACAAAAACCTGGGTGATGGTTTTGGATCTTTGACTAACTTGCTTTATAAAAAAGATCTTCAATTGTTCTGCTCTCATGGGCTTAGGAAAAAATTTTCCTGAGAAAGGTTATTTTATTTATTTCAGTGAATATGTTTTCTTCCTGTTATTGAAAAAAGGTATGGTAATTCTTAAGTTTTCTTGTCTTTTTGGTTATTTTATTCATATATGTAATTTTATTTAAAGAAATTAATAACAGGTTTCATTATAGAGGTGATTGTATTTCCTTGCCTGAACTTTTAACTTTCTCTTTTCATGTAAAGGATTAGATTTATTAAAAATACCAAAGCCATAGATGTTCCAGTTCATGTTTAAGAATTTTCTTTTAAAAAGTTATCTTCCCCAGGGCACTAGGTTTTTTTCAGTGAGCAGCTGATTTGAAGTCACCAAGAGAAAGAGTGTCTTTGGTGGCATGACTTAAATAGCCCAAAAAGGGAACTTTTGTTTGATGGTGAGTTAATGCCAGTGTTCCGACCTCAAAATGGGTTATTGCATGCCTTAGCTTGACCCAGGGTTCATGGTATGTCATGAAGCAATGAATTGGGGTTGTTGACTAGCCTCATCTTACAGGACAATGTACTCTTCGTACACACAGAAATAAATGTTAATCTGAATCTATTAAACTGCTATCATTTCTGGTCATTGATCCCATATAATTAGGAAAGATTATTTGTTATACCGTGAAAATGAAACATTTTCAGAAAATGTAGCCTTTATTTGGATTTTGTGCCCATGTTTTGACTTCTCATTGGGGAGGGTCTTGAACTTGTCTTAGATCTAAGACTTTCTTTGATTCTTCCTTGACCCACACTAGTCCTCAGACTACAACCGTCCAGCTTTCCTCGCTGGGCCCATACTCGAAGCCTTTTTAGGTTAATAGAACTGCTGTTAACCACAACTGCTGCTCTCCTGTTTGCTTGGCTTGGAGGGTGTAGTGTCCTCTCCACCCCGCAGTGAGGCACTGCGGGAGGATTTTAGGGGCATGATATGAGCAGAAAATGAACAGCAGTTCTCTTCCTCGGCCAGTCCACCCAGAGGGAGCCAAGGCCGGGAATCTTTAGTCATGTTTAGAGACAAAGGTTTTTTTTAAAGGTGTTCAGACTTGCTGCAGGTAGAGTAACAGATGATGGGTACCATGGTACCCAAGAACAGATGATGCTAAGAGAAGGCGAAACAGTTTCTTCTTTTTCTTCTATTTTGTCTGTTGAGGGTGATTCTTGGACTAGACGTGAGGGAACTAAACATGGCTGAGAAGTGCTCCCCCAGATTGGGGGAGATAGTAAGCGAGCAGCTTTTAGGCACAGCAGTGCTTAGTGAGGGCTTTGTTCACAGTCCTGGCCCAAAGGCAGGAAATTTGTTGTTGTTGTTCAGTTGTGTCTCAATATTTGTGACCCCTTGGGATATGGCTGTTCTGACCCAAAAAATGCTGCCCTGAGTATTTTGATGTAAATGGAACTCCTTTGACCTCTTTGGGGTCTATATCTAGCAATGAGAACTCAGGCAGAAGGTAGATTCTAGTATTTTTCCAAGAAGAAATGTGAATGCAAATGTGTTTGCTAAATCTAATCAGTGGCATTCTCTCCTTCCTGCTTTGCACTGATTTCAGTTAAATGGGATCTGAGCATTCCCTGGTCACTGGCCTTTCAGATTGTTGGACTTTTCAGATTTTATTATAAGAACATGTTGGAAATACTTAGTAGCATCATCTTGCTTGCCCTTATCTTTTCGTCCTTTTTGCCATCATTGGCCCCATTCCACTGTGGTCCGGTAACGAGGGGGCAGAATATTTATCATAGCCAACTTAGAAGAAAAGGTGTGCTGCTTAATTACTGACTTCATTCCTAAATCACGTAATGAGAGGTAAAATTTTTTAATAGCAAAAGTGATTATCATCACCACCTTTTTTCTTGTTCTCACCTCATCATGCTTTAGGTAGAGATAGAAAGTAGTTCTCCTGAAACGAAGAATCACCTAACATCAGCAGAAAGGAGAATTGTTTTCCCCTCCATGTCCTGTCAGTTCCTTTTGAGGCCTTAGTCTCCAAAGATAGTATCTTTGGCTTTTCTTTTCCTTTTCTTTGACTAGATTTGTAGGACTTATTAGGTTTGGCATCTTATCTTCTTGAGTAGACAAAAGTTTTTGTCTGTTAACTTGCTTAGTCATTGCTATTATATATCTAGGTGATATTTTTTTCCTCTTATATGACTCCAAGATCTATTTTAAGCCTTCCCATAAGGCTTAGCACCAAAAATTCATAGTACAATCCAGTTATATTTTTGTCATATAAATACTGCCACATGATGCACAGCTGCTATGTAACAGGCAGGCACCCACATGCTCTGTCCATATCATTATTAGTTAACACACTAGAACTTGATAATGATATATTCCATTATAATGTGAAATTCTCTATGGCTTTTATGTTTTATGTAGTAGAACCAGCATTGGGTTTTAGAAGGCCTGGGTTGATGTCAAGGCCTAGCTTTAACACTTTATAGACATGTGTCCATGGCTTAACTTGTTTAACCTTGGCTTAAGTTCATGACCAAACAAGGGGTAGAAAGGATCACAGAAGATAAAGAGGACAGTTTTGATTACATAAAATTAAGAAGTTTCTGCACAAAGAAATCCCAAGACTGCAGGGGAAGTAGTTAGTTTAGGGCTGTTCCAGGGCAAGAAGACCCCAGGCACTCAAAGTTCCCAGCAGTAGAGGCTCGATTTTGAAGTTCAGAGCATCATGACAAGGGCTAAGAAGAGAGGAAAGGTCGGGCAGCCCATACCTCTTCACCAAATCAAGATTCCGGGAGGAATTCAGCATTGGGAGAATGGGGGATGGCCATGTACAGGGACATTCCATGGTAATCTGGACTGAGGCTTGTAGGGTATCCCAGGGAGAAAAAATCACCAGGTCCTGAGAGAGATCCCAGGGTGAAGTAGCAGTAGAGGTATGATTTTTGAAGTCTAGAGGGTCAGGAACACAGCTGGGAGGAGAGTGTAAATAGCACTGCAAAAACACACAACTTTGAAAGACTTAAAAACTCTGATCAGCACAAGGATTCCAGAAGACAAGAGGTCGGGGACTCCAGGTACAGAATGAGACAGATAATTTCTGGATATGTCCAGTGTAAGAATTTGTTTTGCTTGATTATATGTTGGGGGGGGGTAGATTGTTTTATCTTTTTTTTCCATTAGAAAAATGGAAGGGAGAAAAAAATACATTTTTAGTAATTTTTTAAAAAGGAAATTTAATTTAAAAAGAAAAAAAAAGTATATAATTATAATAATCATCCTTTGTCACTCTTATTAGTGGCTCTGGTTGCCAACTCCCCCAGGGAACTTCTGTGGCATCCCTTCTCCCTATACTTTACATTCCAGCTGAAGTGGATGACTTGGTCACTCCTGAATATGTCCTGTGCTTCCCCACCTCCTTGTTTTTGCTTCTGAAAGGCCCTCTTGCCCTCAGTAGTCTCTGCTTATTGGCAGCCTCTCCACCCTTTAATGCCTAGCTCAGTACCACTGTATTCAGGAAGCCTTCCAGCATTGCAGCACCTTGAAGTTGTTTCTTCATCTCCTAACACGTCATATTCCTCATCTGCACTTAATGTTCTAATTGGTAGTGTAATTGTTCATGTGCGCTTCTTATCTCCCTCTCCTAGACTGTCATGTCCTTGAAGATAAGGACCAAGTCATGTGTTTTCATATCCCCTTCGCACCTAGCTCAGTGTAGGTGCCTCATAAATACTGAATGAGACACTGGAAGAGCACAGAATTCCCTAGATTTTAAGTTGCTTTGGGTAAAGACTTCTATGCATCTTTATATTCCCAGCACCTACCAATGCCCTGTACAGAGTAGACTCTCAGTAAATGTTGAGGAGAAATAAATGGAAAAAAAGGAAACTCAGGATATATGGACGGGACAGGTTGCTTAGCTAAAGGGCTGAATTTCTAGAACCAAAAGAAAGGCTTGTCAGCATTTTCCTGCCAGCAGAGCCCAGGATACACCAACCCAGTCAGCAAATCAAGTGGCTCCCAAGAGAGCACTTTCAGCTTAAAGGCAGAGGGGTAGACACAAGGTGCAGATAGAATAAGATCTTGTTTCTTTAGAGACCTGGAGGAAGAAAAGTGAACTCCACCTAGGGACAGGAGTTAAGTGAGAGATGGCTGACACTTATTTACTGTTTTAAGTTCTTAAAAATTCTTTACATACATAATCTCGTTTGAGCCTCAGGATAACTCTGTATAGTAAGTAATAATTCACTGATTAGGTAACAGACTCAGAGAGGTTGGTTAAGTGACTTGTTCGTTCAACTACTAAAGGTCCCATCTTTCCTGATGGCACTAAGTTGCATATTCTTTCCACGGCGCATCCCTGACACTAAGAAAAGACAGTTACCCCCACAGATAGAGGGACCTGCTGATTGGAAGAATGATAAATCAAAGGGAGAGCCAGAGGCTGAGACAGCTTAATGTCTTAAACCAGTAGCAAGCTAATTATGTGCTTCTAATGTTCCTCCACTATATATAGTTTGTGCACCAAAATCCTGAAACACTGGAATAAGAGTTATACACTTGAATAAGTTTGGAACATCATGTACTTCAGTGCCAAATAACAGGTTCAAAGAAAAAAAAAATGAAGAAAAGATTGTAAATCCAGGGACAAAATCGTCTTAGGATAATGTTGGCCATTTTCTAACTTCATAGGTGTTAGCAGTGGAAAGCAAATTCAGAACACAGCTTCAGTAATCCAACTGAGGATAGTCTTATACCTAGGGACTACCCCTTGGGAAAGCAGGGGGGAGAGTCCTTGCATACTGGACTGTGTGTGTAAGTAAATGGGATGTCAGGGATAAAGTCTAGCTAGATTAGCATCTTCATTGAGTGGTGCTACATAGAATCACACTGTATGGAAACTTGGATAGTCGCTTGCCTAGGGACTCTTGTCACTATACACTGAATGTTGAGAGCCTTGTTGCACCTTGTTTTTTGTTATAATGCATTCCTCTAACATGGACCCCAAGAACTGTAGTGTAGTTATATTCCAATGTATTGAGGATCCCTACCATTTAGGTAGGGCACAGATATTTTGCTCCTAGCTATGTGTATGTAAAGGATTTGGAGTGTTATAAAGAGCTTCACAAAAGGCATTACAGTTAGAGTCAAGTTTATTTAATCATTCATGGGTTTTCAGCATATTAAAAGTACCATCATAGCAGAGGATTTCTTATGAAGAGTCAACTACACCAAATAGTATATTTCCTCAACAGGTAGCATCCCTGGGTCATGTCAAAAATCTTTCTCATCTCTCAGTTGCAGAACAAAAGTACCACATCTGTACTATGTGGAAAGCCTCTGGCTCCTCCCACCATCACCCTCCAACAGTCATGAAGCTGAGAGAGAATCTGTTTTTAATCCTTTTAATCTTTACTTTAGTAGTAATTGCTTGCACTGAGTAAAAAGAGATGATTTTCACAGAATCACAAAGTTTTAGGGTTGGGAGGTACCCTAGAAGCTATCTAACCTAGCCCATACCTGATAGGAGGTCCTGGTATAAGAACCCTGACGATTGGTCACCTGCTCAAACACCTCCTTGGAGAGAGGAATTGTGCCACTTTGGTGATGCACTAAGCACTTTTCCATTTCTCTTAACATCAAGTCTGAATTGCCCCTTCTAGCTTCTACCCATTGCTCCTGGTTATGCCTTTTGGGGCTGAATAGAACAAGTCTGAACTGTCTGCCAGCTCTTGAGATACTTGGAGACACCAACCATAGTCTCCTTGAATCTTCTTTTTTCAAGCTCAGCCAATTCTTACATGACATGGATTTTGTCCCCTCGCCCAGTCAGTCAGCAAACATTTATTAAGTGCCTACTATGTGCCAGGTGTTGTGCTAAGTACTGGTCACTTCTACTGTTATGCCTGTTGGTTGTACCAGTGCTGGTGGGGCAGTAGTTACTTGTTCCTTGTTATGCTAAAAAAAAGTTGGACTTAGATGAAGGAGAGAAGAAATATCTATGTCTTATTTAAATCGCTCTCCTTCTAAAGTCCCCATCAAACTGGCCTTGATGCACCTCAGGTTCCACCTCTTGTCCCCTGCTTCTGAACAGGCTATCCCCAGTGTGTGGAATGCCTTCCTTCCTAATGTCTGCCTCCTTTCCAAAACTCAGCTTTAGTGCTCTGCCACATGAGATCTTTTGGGATTCCCCCCAGCTGTTAGTGCCAACGTGACAAAAATATTACCTTGTCCTTATTTTGTATATATTTAAACCTATTGCCTTCCCCTAGAGTAGATAAGCTCCTTGAGGGCAGGGGCCCTTTTATTTTTGTCTTCCTGTCTAAGCATCTAGCAAAGTACTTGGTCCATAAGAAGCTTTTTGATTGGTAAATATCTAACAGAAGAAGTTTATTTCCTTGTTTAATTCTGATCTTAGTTAAATGGCATGCAGTTGTCTCTATTTTAAGTAGCTAGTCAAATGCATGAAATGTGCAATGCTCTGTTAGTACTTTGAATCCTCACAAACGCAGTTGTATCACTGGATTATTGGAAATGGAACTGAGACATTGTACTACATCTTACTTTCCAAGGGAAGGGAAATAATAGAACCTCTTGTCTCCCTTCAGAACATAAAAAGGCTACTGCAGAATCCCAAAGTAACTGAATTTGATGCTGCACGATTAGTGATGCTTTACGCCCTGCATTACGAACGGCATAGCAGTAATAGCCTTCCTGGACTGATGATGGACCTCAGAAATAAAGGTGTTTCAGAGAAGTATCGAAAGGTAATCTTTATGGAAGTCTCTTTAATCAGATTGAGGGATGGAGGAGAAGAGGAGGCGCTGTAAAGTAGCTTGCCTTTGGGGAAAGTAATTTAGCCAAGAAATGCCAACTTAGAAAATACCTTTTTGTGAATAAAAACATGGTGATTTGATGTTGAGTTATCAGAAATAACCCAGTAGACAAAGTATAGAATGTAACATTGGTTTTATTTCCTGGTTGGAGGATTTAGATCTTCACTGAGACATAGCGAAAATCCTGTATGGAGTGGACTTCTGGTTCACATAACCAACAAGCTAAAGGACTAGACATTTTCTCTGATCCTCATAACTTCTCAGACTTCTCCAAAATAAGAATTACGTACAAGAGATAAAGCAATTTTAGCTCTGTCCATGGTCTAGAACACCAAAAATCCTAAAGAGGTAACAGTTCAATGAACTAACAGCAGAGGATTGCTAACTCTCTCTCTCCCCGTTTTTTTTTTTTTTTTTTGGAGGGGGGAGGGCGGGGCAGTTGGGATTAAGTGACTTGCCCAAGGTCACACAGCTAGTAAGTGTGTCAAGTGTCTGAGGCCAGATTTGAACTAGGGTCCTCCTGATTCCAGGGCCCCAGGATTGCTAACTCTTCACAGACTTAGTGCCTCTTCTTCCATCACCACCATACTCCAGCATCAGGGCTGTGTAGGCAGACCATTGGGCTTAAAGCAGAATTCCTCTACCCTTCACAACCTTCCCCTCAGTGCCACTAGAAAACCAAAAGGCAGAATTTCACTCAGGCTGAGACTGCCATGTAGTAGTGCTCTGCCACAACAGATTTCAGTTAGAGAATTGAGGAGCATAGAACTTGAACAGGACATGTGTATGACTGTGGCACTCCACTAAGTCTGAGGAAAAGAGCCCTTCATCCAATGGGGAGGGGAGAGGTCAGGGGGCACATGCTGGGAGGCTCAGTTCTATCACTCTAGAAGTCACTTGGAGTAGAGACCAAGGACTGTGAAAATTGAATTGCTCAGCATGGGACAAAACTGAGATGGCATCAAGGTCCAGCCTACAGGGGAACTGCAGTCAGAGGAAGAGGAGTCAAAAGTGAACAATTGGGAAAAATAAGAGGGAAACATTGAAATTACCAAAGATCTAAGGAGAGAGACGCTTCAAGTAAGACCTTGAGCATAAGGAAATAAACCAAGAGGGAAACTATTGATGACATAGAGTAATGTGTCTTTCAGATCAGCTAAAAGAATCCAAACATCTATGAATAACAATATTACAAGATAGAGGAAAATGATTTGACATCTGCTGAGGCAGAGGACTCTGTAGATTCCCTAGAGAGTATGGAACCACCACAGGTTGTTGCTGAAAGGTTTAAAAGAAAAATAAGAATTATGGAAACTGAATTTATTGTGGGAAAATTTTTACAAATGTAAAAATGCATGGTGGTCTCACCAATGAAACAAAAGCAAGAATAGCTAATTGGGAATGTAAATACATAGAAGTAAAAGACAGTCTTGAAAAAGAGAAGTGAAAAGCAATAATGTGGGGCGGCTAGGTGGCGCAGTGAATAGAGCGCTGGCCCTGGAATCAGAAGGACCTGAGTTCGGAGCCGGCCTCCGACACCTAATCCACACAAACAAAAACCTAGCCGTGTAACCTTGGGCAAGTTACTTAACCCCAATTGCCCTAAAGGGGCGGCTAGGTGGCGCAGTGAGTAAGAGCGCCGGCCTCGGAGTTTGGATGACCCGAGATCAGATCCGGCCTCAGAAAATGAGCACCCACGCATAAATAATGACTAGCCGTGTAACCTTGAGCAAGTTACTTAACCCCAATTGCTTTAAAAAAAAAGCAATAATGTTAAAAGAAAACACAATCTCCATACAAGCAAAACATTGATTTCAAAGACAAGGACATGTAGAGGCAACTTAAGAATTTTAGCACTCCCAAAAGAAAACAGATTAAAAAACCTGAATACCTCTGTTAAAGAAATAATACAAGAAAATTGCCCTGAATGTATGAACCCAAAAAACCAAAATACTAATTGAAAAAAATCCACAGATCTCCTAAAAAAAAAAAAATTAAAAACAGAACCCTGTGCTACCTATGAGACACACAGTAGCTGAATTTAATAGTTCCACTAACAACAGATTCTACTTGTGACCAGGAAGATACCTTCAGACAGGAAAGGAAATTCAAATAACACAAGACTTTTCCGCATCCCCAATACCATAGGAGGGAATGGAATAATTTGTTCTGAAAAGAAGTGTTCAAAATACAACTCATTTGTGGCCCACCCCTGAAAGTCTGAGCCTAAATATTAATTTCAAAAGATTAACGTTCAATAAAAAAGAAGAAATGTTCAAAGCATTCATAGAAAGAAACCCAGACCTGAAGGAATTATTTGCTTTTTAAACATCCCAGACATGAAATATACAATAAAGGTAAACAAATAGAATAGCCAGTGGCAAAAATAATAACCGAGAGACCACTGAGAGATTTCTTTTCAAAAGGACATAAGTTCTCAAGAGTGAAAACAGAAGTGAAATAGAATTGATGGTAGAGAAACAGGCCTGAAACAGCCTTCACTTACCTTTACAACACCCTGCCTCTAGGTAAATTGCTGGATTTTTTCTGGAACCAAATTACAGAATGAAAGGGCACATAAAAGGGGAGGTAGGAAGGGAGAAGATAGAGAATGTGTGATGTACTGTAATCAAGCCAAAGGTTAACAGTGAAGGAAGAATAACCCTTGTCATTTCTCAGGAAGAAGAGATCCCAAAGAGGAGTGGTTCATGAGAAAAAGGGAAAGTTTGAAAAGGGGACAAATATGCATCAGCTAGGTGACACAATGGAGTCAGGAGGACCCGAGTTCAAATGTGACCTCAGACACTTAACACTTACTGGCCATGTGACCTTGGCCAAGTCACTTAACCCTAATCGCCCTACCTTCCCCGATCCAAAAAAAGCGGGGGGGGGGGGCGGGGACAAATAAAGGGGAAAATCTTGTTTCATTGGTCAGAGGAAATAATTAATGCTTCTGTTGAGGAAGAAGGATATCCTATAGTAATGGGGACCTTACAATGTGTATAATCTGCACTTCTTAGAGAGGATACTCATTCTGCCTCAGGAAAAGGGGAACAGGCAAGTGACACCTAGAAGAGTGGGCAGGCAGGGAGAAGGTTTCAAGGCACTTGGAATGCCCATGGAAAAGGCAAATGTTAGTAATATACTGCATAGTCAGGGACACAGGAAAATTCATACTGTGGCACAATATCCTCTTTTTCACCTGCTGGAGTTGGTATTTCTAAGAGTGCAGCACAACAGAAAATGGGACCCTGGGGGAAATTACGTAGAAACTGTTTAGAAGAGGAAACCTAAAATAGGTACCATAGAAGCTTTAATTGCCTGAGACTGCATAGAATACAAGAGAATCACATGAGAATACAGAGACCAAAAAAAGTAAAATGAGTAAAAGATTCATGAATTAAAGAATAAAAGTCAGAGACAGAAAGGGAAGAAAAGGTAATAAGAATAAGAGGAAGAAATTTTTTACAGAAAATAAAAATTTAAAAACAACAAAAAAGTTGAAAGGGATGAGGAAGAAGGATTTTACTTGACTGATTAGCTGAAAGAAAAAAAGAGGAAAAATTAAATAACTAGGTAAGAGGAAGAAAGAAAAAAAATGAATAAGCTAAGCAAAACCTCAAAACTAGGGGAAGGGGTAACAAACAAGGGAGGAGGGGAATTGAGGGCGAAGGGAAGACAGCCAGTGGGAATAGAAATGACTTAAATTTAAGGTAAGATTAGCTAAATAATAAGTAAAAGCTAAAATAACTAAGGAGATAAAGTACTCTGTTTATAAAGGAAGAGAAGGGAAAGTCCTAATTTGGAAAAAAGAAATATTAGAGATGTATAAAAGAAACTATAAACCTAACTCGTAACTTTAAATGTGAATAGCTTAAATAACCCAGTAAAATGGGGGGGAGGAGGAGTGACAGATTATCTGGATAAGAAAGAATCTTACAATATGTTGTTTACAAGAAACATTTTAAAAACAAAGACAGGGACGGCTAGGTGGCACAGTGAGTAGAGCATCAGCCCTGGAGTCAGAAGGACCTGAGTTTGGATCCAGCCCCAGACACTTAACAACAAAAACACACACAAAAACCTATCCGTGTGACCTTGGGCAAGTTACTTAACCCCAATTGCCCTCCAAAAGGCAAAAACAAAAACAAGACATACAGGAAAAAAATGAGAGGCTGACTGGAAAAATTTTCAGCGTACCAGGTAAAACACAGAAATTGGGAGTTGCAATGGTGCTGTCAGACAAGGCAAAAACAGACATTCATCATTTAAAAAAGGATAAAGAAACCATAATATGCTAAAAGGAACCACAGATAACAAACCAACATCAGTATTAAACTTATATGCTCCGATTGTGTTAGGATCTAAACTTATAAAGGAAAAGTTCACTTAATTACTAGAAGATATAGACAGTAACATAGAGTTCAGTGTCCCTCTCTGTTTTCTATAAGTCTAACAGAAATATAAACAAAAGAGAAAATAAAGCCTTGAATAAATTGCTGAAGAAATAAGAACTCAGACTTTTGATGTCTTCTATATGGGACTGCTAAAGTGGTGTGTAGTTGTGTTTGTGTAATTGCACAACCTGGAACTTTTTTAAAAAGTTGACCAGGTATATGAGGGCACAAAATGATTACAAACAAATGTAAAAATTAGAACTAGTAAACATATCCTTAATAGACCACAATGTAATAAAAATAGTAATAAGTTTAGAGAGCATGAGCAAAAGACACAGACCTAAATGGAGATTTAACAATGAAATCCTAAATAAAGGATGGGTCTAAGAAGAAATCATAGAAACAATAATTGTATGAAAAGAAATAAAGATATACCAAAAATTCTGGGATTCGGCTAAAAGCAATCCTTAGAGGAAATATCATAACCCTACAAACATATTAGCAAAAGAGAAGAAAAACGAACTGAGTATGCATTTTTAAAAATTTGAAAACCAACAGATAAACCTAAAATAAGTGCAAAGGATATTTTTTTAAATTAGAGGAGAAATAGATAAACTGGAAACTCTCCCCCACCAAAAAAAAACCTCTAAAGAAATTATAAAGAAAATTAAAATCGGGTGGCTAGGTGGTGCTGTGAGTAGAGCTCTGGCCCTGGAGTCAGAGGGACCTGAGTTCGGATTCAGCCTCAGACACTTAACACACACAAACAAACAAAAATAACGTAGCAGTGTGACCTTGGGCAAGTTACTTAACCCCAATTGCCTTCCAAAAAGAAAAAAAAAATTAAAATCTAGTTCTTTGAAAAGACTATAAAGGAATTACCAAAGGCAACAGGCAGAGGAGAGAAGGTGGGGTGGGGGCAGGGAACAACTCTTGGTCCTTATAGTTTTATTGGAGAATGCTATAACATTTTTTATTTCTTTGCTTTTTGGAAGGCAATTGGGGTTAAGTGACTTGCCCAAGGTCACACGGCTAGTTTTTGTGTTAAGTGTCTGAGGCCAGATTTTAACTCAGGACCTCTTGACTCCAGGGATGGTGCTCTATTCACTGTGCTATAACATTTTTAAAGAATAATTACTACACAAATTATTTTCAAAAACTGAGGAAGAAAGCACTCAGATTCCCTTTATAGGACAAATACAGTCCTACTATCTAAACCAGGGAAGGATAAAGCATAGGAAAAATGTAGACCTATTTCATTAAAGAATATAAATTCAAAATTTTAAAATAAAATTATGTTGAACAGATTACAAGTGATTTATCTGAGAAATCATCATGACCAAGTTGGATTTATACCAGCGATTCAAGGATGGTTCAACAGTGGGAAAACAATCAACTTGATTATATTAAAAACAAAAACATTGAAAACCACAGAATATCTCATTAGGTTCAAAAAAGGCCTTTGACAAAATATAACACTCATTTATGCTAAAATCCTTACAAAGCCTGGGCATAAAGGAACTTTTTCTGAATTTCATAAAAAGTATCTCTCAAAAACTAAAAGTAAGCGTCACATACAATGGCAATACACGTGAAACTTTCCCAATACTTTTCTGGAAGTAAAACAAAAATGTTTAATCTTATTATTATTTGTTACAGTTTGGAAAAATGCTAGCAATAAAACAGAAGGAGGAAATCAAAGGTGTAAAGATAAGCCAAGAGGAAATAAAACTATCCCTGTTTGCTAATATGATCATTACCTTAGAAAATCTTAGGGAGTCGTCGAAGATAGTAATTGAAACGATAGTCTCAGCAAAGTTTCAGGCTACAAAATAAGCCCTCAGAAATCAATAGTATTTTTCCACACCAGTAACATAATCTAAGAAGCAATAGAAGAAAGGGAAATCCTATTCCAAAGAACTACAAAATTCATAAAATTCTCTGGAGATCAGTCTGCCACAGTACACAAATGACGTGTATACATTCAATTACAAAAGTTCTCCAATTATACCAATATAATAAAAATGACAGTAGAACCAAAGTTAATTTACACTGCTAATGTCATACCAATCAAATTATCAAAGGGATACTTTACAGAACTCAATAAAATAATCAAATTCATTTGGAAAAATACAAGATCTAGAATATCAAGGGAAATGATGAAAAGAAATAGACAAAGGGGAAATAGTACTTCCTGACCTCAGGCTCTATTAAAAAGCAGCAGTCATCAAAACCATCAGGTACTGGTTAAAAAATAGAGAAGTCAGTCAGCGGAACAGACTAGGCAAGGGAAAATAAAAAACAATGGAATTTAATCCAGATTTTGACAAACTGGAAAACATAAATTACTTTCCTGTTTTTCCAAATAGGAAAGAACCCTTTATTTGATAAAAACTACTGGGAAAATCAAAAAGCAATCTGGTAAAAATTAGCTCTAGACCAGTATCTTATACCATATTCCACATGGATATGTGACCTTAATATTAAAGCTCTATTAGAAAACTAGAAGAAAAGCAAACCCTATGTGTCTCACTACTAGGAGTAGGAGATGTATTCTTTTTAAAAATATATTTTATTTCAGTAAATATTTCCCAATTACATGTAAAATTTTTTTAACGTTTTTTAAATTTTGAGTTCCAAATTCTGTCTTTCCTTCTCATCTCTATCCCCTGATTGAGAAGGCAAGCAGTTTGAAATGGATTGTGCATGTGAAGTAATGAAAAACATATTTAGGAGATTTTTTTTTCCTTTTTTTGGAGTGGGGAAGGTAGGCCCAAGGTCACACAGCTAGTTTTTGTTTTAAGTGTCTGAGGCTGGATTTGAACTCAGGTCCTCCTGACTCCAGAGCCAGTGCTCTATTCACTGCACCACCTGGCCACCCAAAGGAAATGTATTTTTAACAAAACAATGGATAGAGGCAATCACAGATGACAAAATAGGTAACTTCTGATTATATGAAGCTAAAAAGTGCCTGCACAAACAAAATGAATGTACCTAGCATAAGAATTAAAGAAGTCAAAGGGGAATGAATAGATTAGACCAAAAGCCATTTCTACAGTATATAAATGGTTAAAGGGCATAAAACAGACAATTCTCATAAGAATTGCAAACTTTTAACATGTATATAAAAGAATACACCAGATCCCTAATAATAAGAGAATTGTACATCAAAACAACCCTGAGGTTTCACCTCACGCCTCAAAAATTAGCAAAGATAACCAAAGATGGGAAATCAGTGTTGGAGAGGTTGTGGAGAAGGGATTCACTGGTGCATTGTAGGCCTTATTGCTGTGAATCAGTATAACTATTTTGGAAAGTGATTTAGAATTATGCAAATTCCCTTTGACCCAGGATTCTATTACTGGTCATATACCTCAAGAAAACAATTAAGAAGACCCCATATATACCAAAATATTTGTTGCAGCATTCTTTGGGATAAGCAAAGAATTGGAAATAAAATAGAGTCCATTACTTGTGGAATGGCTAAACAAATTGTGGTACAGGAATGTAATGGAGTATTACTGGGCTATAAGAAAGGGAAAATGTGATGAATGCAGAGAAGTATGGGAAAATCTCCATGAACAGATACAAAGTGAAGTAAGCAGAGCTAAGAAAATGGCATACACAATGGCTGCAGTGCTGTAAATGGAAAAATACAACTAAGTCAGAAAGGAATGTTGCAGAACTATAAAGCACAAGTATAGCTCACAAGAACCCTGAGAAGACACCCCAGTACCGTACAGAGGTACAAGAGGTGCACATTTCTCTTACTTTTAGAATTTTTCAGCATATTTGTCAGGTATGCTGATTTGTTTCCTTTTTCTCTTTTTTGTCTTTAAAAAACATTTGTTATATGGGATGGCTCTCTGGGAAAGGGAGGAGAAGGGATAATGGGGGAAATTATGGTGATGTAAAAAGCAAAGTACACCAATAAAAGCTTATTTAGAACAACCACCAGAAAACATTGAAGGCCCCAGTATGACTTTCCATACCGTATAAGGAATGCGATGAGAGCTAGTCATCTGTGAGATTGTCCTGAGACGTCGCCGTGTAACCAGAGCTTTTTCTCTTTTTCTCTAGCTGGTGCCCGCCTTGGTTGAATATGGTGGTAAGCGAGCAAGGGGAAGTGACCTCTTTAGCCCCAAAGATGCAGTGGCTATTACCAAGCAGTTCCTCAAAGGACTGAAGGTATTAAGATCTGTTATGTTTCCCTAGATGAGAAGTAGCTGAAGGTCAAGAGGTTGTAAGTGAGTAAATGAACAGATACAAACGTTAAAGTATCTTTTCACCACTCAGGGTTAAGTGACTTGTTCAGGCTCACACAGCTAGTTAAGTGTCAAGTGTCTGAGGCTGAATTTGAACTCAGGTCCTCCAGACTCCAGGGCTGGTGCTCTATCCACCGCATCATTTAGTTGTCCCAAATTTTAAAGGACCTTAAAATTTCTGCTGATTGGATGCCATGCCAGGTAAATGATTAGAGTAGATGTCCTAGAGAATGTTTCATCTAGGCAGTTAGGTAACATAGGGGACAGGATTTTGAGTCCAAATCCTGAATCCAAATCTGACCTCAGACACTCACTAGCTGGATGACCCTGGGTAAGTCATTGAATCTCACCTGTAAAATAGGGATCATAATATCACCTACCTTACAAGGTTGTTATGAGAAAATAAAATAACATATATGTAGTGTTTTGTAGACCTTAAAGTGATTTAAATGTTAGCCAATATCGTTATTTAGGATTTTTCATTGCTGGAATAGGATTAGCATAGGATTTAATAGTTGAATAGGAAATAGTGACAAGTTCTGGCAGGTTGAGGAAGCTGGGGGTACAGTGAAAAGGCAGTAGGCCTGGAATCTGGAAGATTTGAGTGCAGATTTGGCCTCAGATACTTGTTAGCTGTGTGATCCTGGGCAAGTCACTTAACCTGTAAAACAGGGATATTACTAGCACGTCCCTCACAAGGTTGTTGTGAGAATCAAGTAAGAGAATATTTGTAAAAAGCACTTAGCACAGTGCTTGGCACATAGTAGGTGCTATGTAAATGCTTATTCTCTTCCCCTAATAGATGTTTAAGGCTGAAAAGACAAACAATACAGTTATTAGACATAATGAATTTTCCTTCACATCTTTCCTTTTCCATTCTGTTCTGCTTGTCATTTTTAACACCAAATAATGTCACCAAAGGAAATCATTGAAGAGGGGGTGATAAGTTTATAAAAATCCTTTTCCATGCCTGTCTCTAAATTCTATATTTTCTACAGGGTAGGAACACCTGGTGATGATAAAGTAAATATTGAAATGAGTCTAGAATTCAGTTTTAAAATTATTTCATAGAACTCTCCATCTTTTTCTGATCTGATCTTTTTCTGGTCATTAATGTGTTTATACTGTAAAATATCTGATGAATGATATAAGAACCATTTCCCTCTATCTTAGGGAGTGGAAAATGTTTACACACAGCATCAACCTTTCCTATATGAGACACTGGACCATCTCATCAAAGGGAAGCTTAAGGAAAATCAATACCCTTACTTAGGCCCCAGCACATTGAGAGACAGGTAAGAACAAGAATAACAAAATCTCTTAATGACACAGACCAGGAAAAAGTGAGGACACATTAAGGAGACCTCTATTCCAGGGCACCAGTATGGCCGAGAGAAGTGACAGTTCTTTTGGCCCTAGGAACTAGCTCCAAGATTGGGATATAGTCATATGAAACATTTGCCTGGTCCTCAAACATGCCTGTTTTTTGAAGTCAAGCTTCAGGTAGTCCTGCAAGCCCACCAAACAGTGTCATATTTGCTTATTAGAATCTCACATATCTTGTGTACCCTCAGAGCTCAAGCCCATGGCATCTGGGGCTTGGGGCATAAACGCCCAGAATAAATTCCCCACTTGATTATGGTCCGAAGCAGGTTGTTGCTATTTTTGGTTGTGACTGGACTTTGCCAAATGTGCACTGCATGCAAGCTGAGAGCCTTGCTTAATGAAGTCACAGTTGCTAAATTACACAATTCGTGCATGGCTTTTGGCATGGGGACTGGCTAAAGGAAGCAGTTGGTTGAAATGATCCTTTCTAATCCAACAGTCAGGCAGTTTTGGCAAAAACAAAAACTTGTCCACCACAGCTTAGACCAGCCTGAATTATAAAGCATGTACATATACAGTACCTAGTACTAAAGTAGGTGCTAATATTCTATATCCAAGATCATAGGTACAGTGTATTAGAAATCTAGATTATTGTGTGTAACCTAATCTGGGAAATTCACATGGGATCTGAGTGATAATTTTTTTTATTACTTCTATAATCACTGTACTATTTTAGCAAATAGTTGTAGTTCAGAATCTTTGAAAGAACAAGACTTTATAAGCGTGATTAATTTCCTGAAAGTATTGTGATAAGCATAGATGTATATTCTTTGGAAGAATAGAATTCCTTCCTTTTTTCCATAGGGCTTTTTCTGCCCTCTCTCAAAAATCTCTGCAATTTCCATGAAAGAAGATGGAAATGACCTTTTACAAATCCAGGGCCTGATAACAGAATGTTTGGAGTTTAATTCAGAACATACAGTCATTCAGATGAAATATATTAGAGATCTCAGGATCAAGGTTCAGAAATGTCAGCTGAGTGGGAAGAATAGAAACCATTCCAACCCTAGTTAGCCATTTGCTAGATAGTTTGAAAACTTTACTATAAGGCTTGTCCTTTTTTCTATTCATTATTTGTGGATGTACTATGCTTTTTTTTTTTTGGAGGGCAGTTGGGATTAAGTGACTTTCTCAAAGTTACACGACTAGTAAGTGTGTCAAGTGTCTGAGGCTGGATTTGAACTCAGGTCCTTCTGACTCCAGGGCCAGTGCTCTATTCACGGTGCCACCTAGCTGCCCCTCCTGGATGTACTATGGGGCATTACAATTAATTGGATAAGAATAAAAGCTATATTTTACAATGAATTATGACTTACATGTAAGAAAAACTATGAAACATCAGTAATACCATTTACATCTAAATGGAAAACTATGAGTCACGAAAGTAGTTTCGTGTGTGGTTTATGTTAACCATCCTCTCTGATTTCTTGGGATTAATTTTTAACAAGTGCAGAGTAGTGCCATTCTAACAGTATGTACAGTTCTTGCTGCTATTTTTTCCTACCATTCACCTGAATGTGTATCCAGATAACAATACAACTGCTTTACAGCAGGATGTCTGCAGAGGGCCTTCATAAACCTGGTATTGTTTTTCATTCATTGTGAAATACTCAAAAACTACACACACACACACACACACACACACACACACACACCCCTCCCTGGAAACTTGGAACTTTTGATCTTTCGAGGGTACCATTGGGTTTTTTTGGCCAGTTGAGATCTTAGTTAACAGCTTGATGAGATGAATACATCGTAACAGTCAGTCAAATTTTGCTTGATTCTACTTTTCAGCCTTGTATTATTAAAAGCTAGAGAAGAACCCTTAAAACTATAGGACACACACTGAGTCATTTGTAATAAAAATACAAAGCAGGAACTCCATGTTCACCTTGGGAAGTGGGGGATGGGTGTTTTATATTTTGCTGATCTTTAGAATTAATATAACAGCTTGGGTTTTTATAGGCTTACCATTTACAAAATATTTTCATATGTATTATCTAACTGATGACAGTCTTGTGAATGTGGAGAGCAAATATCAATCTCTCTGTTTCATATGTGAAGAAATTTAAGACTTAGCCAGTTTGTCATTTTGCCATGATCATAAAGTTGTGTGGCAGAGGTAAGACTCAAATCCAGGGCTAATGACTCTGCCAAAAGTCCAGCCTATGGACACTATCATCATTTTTTGATGACATATAGTACTTTAAGGTTTATCAAGCACTGTCCTCACAAACCCCCAGAACTATAAATGCCACTTAGGTTATGAGCTCAGAGAACTAAAGCAGCTCTCCCAGACTCACACAACCAGTAAATGTCCAGCAGGTGTTGGATCCAGTTCCCTCTTGAATCCACTGTATTCTCACTCCTGTCTTTTAAAAGAAGAACACTTAGAGTTGTAGGAATTCAGATTGTGCCCTGCCCAAGGCCTCACAGGGAGTAAGTAGCAGAAGCTGAGGTCCCCACTCCGGTCTCTTGACTCCAGATACAAGTTCTGGAGCATCTCAGACCTGCCACAATCATCAGCTCCTCACAGTCCCTGTCCCTGATGTGGTCCACATGAGAAGAGGATACAGAGGAGGGGAGGGAATTGGGTGACTGACTTGTCTGCTTTGCATTGAGTGTGCTGAACTTAAAATCAGGAGAACTGGGTTCTTCTGCCAGCTCCAACATATACTGGCTCTGATCCTGGGCAGGTTAGTTGACAAGGTCAGCCAGCAAGCATTAGACATTTACTGTATGCCGGCCCTGTCCCAATTTCATAATGATGTCATCATCTGTAACCTAGTAATCATAATGGTTACACTGCCAACCTCATGGAGTGGTTAGGGTGACATCGGTTTGGAAACATTGGAAAGTGTTTTAAAATGTGAGCTTTCATTCAGTGAAAAAGAAAATGATTCCAGCCCCTTCCATGTTTGCTCTTATTTTGATAGAACTTTCTCAGTTTTAATCTCAGGTGCTGCAAAAGAAAATATAGCAACAAAAAAATAAGTAACAAAAAGCTAGCTGCATAGTGACAGTTTCCTAACTGATGGGTACGTTTTTATCTACCACATATGACACTGTGTGTCATTTAAATAGCACAGCCTAAGAAGAAACAGCCCCTGTCCAGTAGAGAGAAAGCACTGCCAGCTGAACCCTGGCTCCGTTGGTTCATACCCCGTATTCTATGCGACTCTAGGCTTCTCCAACAACAATCTGATGATGTGGCCCTTGGAAGAAGAGAGAAAGTCATATCCCATGTCCATTCGAATGTGATTGGGACCATCTGGAGTTCTGATACCTGGTTTTGTTTTGCACTGCTTTCCCCTTTAATTATCCTATGGACCCTTTGGGGGTTTCTTAACTCTGCTACATCTCAGGAAGATGAAAGGAAGAAAGATTTTCATCCACCCCTAGACCAGGAGAGCTCTAATACCAGAATGGGTCTAGTGACAGTGAGCACAAATGGGCAAATTTAGGGTGCAGGCTTTTTAGAAAATCAGGGAGATGCAACAGGTTTGTGAGTGCTTGCCCCCTCTACCTGGCCTTATGTCTTTATACAACACTTTTTCTTTGTTGCAAAGTTTTCAAGCATTAAATTAGATTACAGTATAGCCATAGCCACAGATTGGGTTTGAAGGTAAATACTTCCTAGATAATCTTACTCTTCCTACAAGGTAGATTTCCATTAATCCTTTTTGTTAGTTCACTTTCTTACTCTGAAACTGCCTTCGGTTCGTCCTTGATAGAAGCAAGCGCTTTGAGAGACTGGTGAAAAAATGGAACCTCCTGAGTACGAATTCCAGGGGGAGTCAGTTCAAAGAGACCACATTCTCCCTTTTTTCACTGGTTCAATAAAGTCTTAGTAGAACCATTTATTTGGGGTCCCATGAAAGGTTCAGTCTTTCTTGCTGTAGGAGCTTTTGCCAACTTCAGTTAAGTACTCATGCTTAAAATCTATGAGTATCTTTAAAATTAGTATTTCCACAAAGCTAATAAAAATGGTACTTTTCCTTAACACTTGGTTTTCTGCTTATGTTTTCTGTAGTTGGCAGTACTGATTTCTAGAAGAATTGGAGGTGAAAGTTTGGGTTTTTTTTAAACAGTTTGATGCAAAACCACCTGGGTTCTCAGGGTATCCTTGAGTTTCTATTGGTAGTTTGCTGCTTTTGTGTGTCCTGACTGCTGTTTTCAGATGTTTGCTTTCTGCATTAATTAACGCTTCCAGTTGCCATGGTGAATTACTGAGCACAGGGAGATGTACACAAAGGAATGAACTTGTATACCCTCCTTGGCTCTGACCATCACACCAGAAGATTTACTGTATATCCCACCATTGGTGTCATCAGCTCAGTATTTTCTTTCATTTTAAAAATCATCAAGGGAAGGGAATAAAACAGAATTATCAAGGATGTGGGACTGGGAGAGAGAGGGCGATAAGGGAATATTATTATCATTGTTGTTGTTTTATATTCTTCCTCCCTTTCACTTGAGTAAAATGTGGGAGGCTCGGGAAAACATTTGTTAATATTTCTGTAGCAAAATCTGACAGCAGCATGTTTGGTGGGTACGTGGGACCTAGCTGCTCCTTGTCGCTGCCCTTGTATCTGGGCTTTCAATTACATTTATATAACTAACTCCCACAGTTTATCATCCCAAGCATTCTCTTCATTTTCAAGTAAATGCAACTTAACAAAAATGCTCTGACATCCTAAAATTACCAGGCTGTGGTGCGTTATGCTCTGGTTGTTCTAAGAGCCTACTTCTGTTCATTTTTTTTCCTACCTGAGTTCCATGTAAACTTGCAAGTGTACCCCAGAAGCAGGTGGTGGTTAGAGTTAAGCCATGGAAAATCAGCATTGTGTTTCCTGGAGGCTCTCATTAGACCACTCAATACATTTTTTTTTTTTGAACCAGGATAGACTAAAAGCACAAAGCAAAGGTATTATCATCTCTTTATCTCCTGATGGGGAGTGGTCACTAAACTGTTCAGAGACTGAAGCAGTCTTCCTTCCTCCTTATAATAACCTAGGTAATTTTTAGGGATTTAATTTTTTTTAACTACCTAGAGAAGCCTTTTTACTCACCATAAGTAGTACAGCATGTGAGAAATCAACACCAGGGAGCTTCATTTTCTAATAATGTAGCATGTTCTGTGTCCAAAGGGCCACCATTGATAATAAATAACTTGACAGGCTATTTTTAAAAAATTTATATCTGCACACCAAACTATCCCCGCATATTTACATTCTAAACTTTACTACTTGGTTGACTGTCCTCGGGTCCATTCGTGTTGTCATACTTATATATGTGACCCTCAGAACCAAGACTTGTCCTTTTTGATGAAATAATTCTTACTGCTTTCCTAAGCCAATGATCTTGCTAGGCAGAACAAATTTCATGAACAGAGTGAACAATTTTAAGACTTTTCTACATTTGCCATAGGAAGTATGGTCAGGGTTTTATGGCTCAGTGAAGGCATTTCTAATTAAATCCAATTATTGATTATTCAGTCCCCTCCCTGTAACATTTCTAGAGAAGTTGAAGACAGACCTTGAGTTTCAGCCTCTTCATTCTTTCTAGGGGAAATGTCAGTGAGTAATACAATGACCCGTATCAGTGGGAGAAGAAGAAACAAGGTCTATTGTAGAATCCACAGAATGATTCAGCCCCTGAATAACTGTAGGTTCACAGTACTTAGCAAAAAATCATAGTCCTAAAGCCATACTGCTTTACAGTGGGCCTACACTAAGGAAGGAGAGGCTCTGTCAATAATGAAAGGGAGGACGGGAAGGAAGAAGTCCAGATGCTGCAGGAAGTGTTAATGATGCATGGAAAATAATAATGCTTTTCTCTGTATTTCTAAAGCTCTCTCCTTGCAACCTAAAGTACCAAGTTAGTAATATCTCACTCCGGCTAAGGGAAACTGTTGGGCTCATAATGCCATCTTTCATGTCCGTTTTGAGAACAAGGCCGTTTATAATGGGAGATTCTTTTTGTGGGGGAAGGGGTCCCTATGAGCAGAAGGCCTTCGCCTGGGATTTTGGGCTCTGTTCCAAAATGGGTAATTACATTCTGACTTCCCCAAATTCTCCTTGCCCTCTGAGTCAGAGCAAACATTTCAGGTTTTCTTCTTCTGGACAGAGGCCTGATATTGTGCCTTAGGAGTTAAAGAACAATTGCATTTTTACCCTTCAGTGGCCACTTTATGAGGTGATTTCCACTAAGCACATATGTTTATAAAGTACTTGGGAGGTGCTGTATGGATAATTCAAGAATTATTGATGCTTATTTGTGTGTGTAAGTGTGCACGTATACAAAATGGGCCTGTGATGAGGTCCTACTTAGCTAATGATTTAATCTCTCTTAGCCTTTAATTTAGTGGTTCTATTTTGGGCAAATATAAGGTTCCTACTAAACCTTAGTCTTTAATAAGAATTTTTTGCCTTCACTTTGGTAACTAGGCAATAGATTATGCAAATCAGAAGGTAGGATAAAATTTTATCTCTACAGCATTGGGAAACTCCCCTCATATTTATTAAAAGCGACTTCTCACTATCATTTGCCTATACGATTTGAACTGTGATAGCAGACAAGTACCTGTCACTTTAAGAAGTCTCAAAACGAGCAGCTCCAGCTATTAATATTACAGTCTAACCACAGAACAGAAATTAGCTTTTGGAAGAAAGTAACCTACCCAGAATCCAGTGGTGAGTTAAGACTGAGAGCCTATGACACTCCAGAGGCAAGCTCTCCAGCTTGACAAGGGTACTCTAACCAGCCAAGAGAAATGACACATGATGACAGTGTCAGTACTGGCCTGCCCTATGAATGGGTTGTTAGCTTTTCCCAACATGATCGTTTTGTGTGGTTAGGTCTCTATGCAAAACCTCATTCCTGCTACTCACCTTAAGATGCTGAATCTCCAGAGGTGAAACTCAGGCAGGATTCAAATGGTGAAGTATGTGGGATGGAGGTGTTAAAAATGCAGAGCCATCTTTTCTTCTTGGAAGAACATCAAGGTACGCCCTTCTTTGGTAAACTAAAATGTGCTGAGACATACCCCTGTTCTCTGTGCCTGTGGAGGTGAAGACAGCTTGCTATTTCAGCCTTGCAGCTGTTTTTCTGCAAAGTCCAGCCTTCTTTTTTCATTGTTTAGTCTCAAAGGCAAGCTCTATGCATTTCCAGGGATTTAGTCATAAGTCCCAAAGCTGTTGTAGACCCATCCCCCCAGATGGTCCTTTTGCCTAGATCAAAGGCCTGAACTTTAGAAGGCACAGCTTGTGGACACTTGACCATGCATTGAACATGGAAAAATGCCAAGAGGAAAAAAATAGAAGACTAAAGGGTTATTACTTAAGAGAAAAAGGAGCTTTGACTATTTTAAAATAATTGCTGAATATGTAACATTTTTATATTATATGAAAACATAAATATTTATATTTCATGAAAATAAATTACATTGCTTAAATGGGAAATAAATGCACGGGAATTTTGTCTCAGTTTGCCACTTTTGCATGAGAAAGGTCTTATTTTGATTTTAGGAAATGAATTTAGGATTGGTAGCAGTGTAAGTTCAAGTTCAGGTCTCAAAGTGAAATTTCAGAAAGGGTTTCCTAACCCTTTATTAGTTGCAGAGTAATAAGCTCTGTCCAAGAGGTCTGGTTCCTTTCATGGGTTCCCCTACAGTGTAGTAGCCATTTAAATAGGTGTTTATAACTGTCACCAATTGCTTTTATTCCCTTCAGAGTTTCACAAGAGAAGGTAGATACTACAGAATGCCCCACTGACTCTTTTGAAGTGTTTTTGAGGCAATAACAGAAAGGACGTGGCTTTTGCTTTTTTGAGAGTCACATGCCTTGCTTGAAAATGGTTGCTTTGCAGAGTAAATGCAGCAGTAGATTTTTCCGCTTGATTCAGCGGTGTAGTCTTGATTAATGTGCGGTATGTGATTTGACACAAACACTTTTGATTTCAGTGGTTCTCTCCATTCAGTAGCTTAACAAATAGCAATCCCGTGAGAGGCAAAACAAAGCAGACCTTGGTACTTTTTTGTTTTTCACACCAATTCTTTTTCCTTTTTGCACTAAGAGGTGATAGAAGACCCAGGATGATTTTATATGGAATCACTTTGGTAAAAATGGAAAATCAGTGAAACGGCTCAACAGTTCCTGAACCAGCTCAGCAGATGAGTCATTGTCGAGTTGAAGAACCATACTCCATGCATTCGATATTCTTGATTTATCGAAGGTTTGGGGTGTGAAGGTTTCTGGAGAAAGTTGAGGTTGCTACATGTACAAAATTATTTCTCCTCTCTCATGGGGAAGACCAAGTACCTCAGAACTAGAATGCTTTTGAGGTTTTGGATAGAGGCTGCTCTCACCACTTTCTACCAAATATGGCTGAGTTGCTTATACATGAAAGGAGATGTTTAGCACAAGCATAAATTATTTTTACATTGAAAGCTGATTCCACAGTACAATAAAGGACTCTGGAGCTTCTTGAATATAAAAGATTATTTCTTCATTTTGTCTCTGCAACCATTAGTGTGCTATTTTAAAACTCTCTGTATGGGGATTATAGGACATCCGCTCATAAATAAGGAGTAAATGATTATTCGGCGTTTCCAAGATTCTGTTTCCTGCCAATTGAAATCTTTCATTCTGTACTGTTTTAGTCACTTCCCTGCCCCCTGCCTCTAGCCTCTCACTCTTTCCCCATCAAAATATCAAAACTCTGTGCATATATGATATCAGATTCTGACCTTTATTTTTCTATAGTACTAACACTCTCCTTCTTTACCACAGACCTCAAGATATCATCGTATTTATAATTGGAGGGACCACCTATGAAGAGGCACTTACAGTTTATAATTTGAACCGAACCACTCCCGGAGTTAGGATTGTCCTAGGAGGAACCACAATCCACAACACAAAAAGGTAAAAGCATGACTCGCATCCCCTATAGATGAGAGAGGTTTCCTCAGGTGGAGGCCAGTTGTACCAAAAGCATTAGTTCACACATTGGTTTAGAATTAGTCAGATACAGAATCTATCCTTTGATACTCTTCTCAGTTACTTTGTTAAAGAATGGGTCTAGAGAGTAGGGACCTGGGCAGTACCTTAAAGCAAGAAATCTATTGTCTCTGTACCCCAGAGGAAAAAGATACTTAACCATAGACCCTGGATCATTGAAAATTCCCAAGCAGTACTAATAGCTCCTGCTTCTCTGCTGATTTAAGTGTTAAAAATCACTTTCCTCACTACAGCCCTGTGAGATAGGTCTAAGTGTTGTCATGAGAGATATTCAGATTCTTGCCTGTGAGTTAATGAGTGTGTTGGCAGTCGGATTCTTGCCTAGATCTCCAGACTCCCAAGGTCTTCACTCTTTCTCCCATAACATGCTGATCCTGGACATTGTTGGCCTTCCCCATTTCCATGGTAAACTTCATACTTCTCTTTATTCATCCTTTCCTTCCATCTGCTTCTGTTTCCCCAATATAACATCCTCAGAGGTTTTTCAGAAAATGACAACATAATCATCACTTGATCACCCATACTAAAGAACAGGAATAGTGTCACATATAACCCAAAAGTCAGAGGAATTTGGCTTCATAATATAGTGTATCTGTTTTCTTGAAGAAAATTTGCATGCCTAATTATGTTTTGTTTTGTTTTTTGCTTTTTGAAGGGCAATTGGGGTTAAGTGACTTGCCCAAAGTCACACGGCTAGTAATTGTGTCAATCTCAAGGCTGGATTTGAACTCAGGTCCTCCTGACTCCAGGGCCAGTGCTTTATTCACTGCGCCACCTAGCTGCCCCCCCTAATTATGTTTAGCATTGGCTAATGATAAAATGATTTTGCATTCCCATAGCATCTGAACATTAAGACAATGGTGATTGAGAGCATGAAAGCCATTTGGGATGTACTGTGAATAGTAGTGAGTGGGTCATATTCATCTCATTGAGAAGTCATATTCTTTCATCTCTTCAGTCTTCTACAGTCATCTTACAATTCTGTCCTCCCTTGCCAGCTGCTAACCAGGCATTCTTCACTCCCTCCCCCTTTTGAGTATACAAAACTCCCTCATCATTCAATCTGCTTCGTGATAAACTAATTCAACAGAAGAGGGAAGTAAGAAGAAGTGAGACAGGTGACCTACTCCCATTTGCTGTAACAGAAACATGGTGAAACCAAAGCTCCAGGATGGGAGGCTTGCTGGTCAGGCCATGGAAGTTATTCAGCAGCTGCTCAGTCTCAGAGTTTCTTTGGGATCCTAACTACAAAGAGTCAAATGGTCATTGTAGGTTCTGCCTCTGACAAGATAAATCTGTTGGGACTTGGCTCTGCTTTATTTCATTTTGCAAATAATCACGTGATCTTATTGAGAAGACCATTTTTGTAGCCTACGATGGCAGGAGATTTGATTGATCCCCAAACCTCTCTAGATTTTTAATTATATTTATTAATGGCTTATAGACAAATGATTTATAGTTGGCTTTGGGATGAATTATGGGAGTTTTTGGTTGCACTTGATACCTTTGCACTTAGATTTAGTTTACATTAATATTGGAATTAACTTGCATTCCCAATGTACATTTTGGGCAGTATAGCCAATATGGCTCAGTTTTTAAAACATTCCACAAAGCAAACAGGAGTGGACTGGTTTGCCCTGATTGCTTTAAAGGGAAGGAGTGATTTCTGACTAGTAGATAGCTAATACATTTGGCTAGGAGGATGATTGACATGTTCTACTGTATTCTCAAAGCCAGGTGGAAGGAGGAAAGCATGTTCCTGCAACAGTTTTCAGGAAGCAGGCACACAGAAATCTTTCCTGTGGTTGTAACTTGAGTTTTTGTCTCAAATTGAAACTCCTTTTAATATTTCTAAGCCATCCAAACTCTACCATTCATCTTCTTCCCTTTGCAGAGAAACATGCTTTTCCTTTGAAATTATTGTTTGCATGATATCATTGCTGAATAATGTAAACTCACTTTAGGAATCAAGGGGTGACCACAGAGAGAGATGTAAGGATCTTTTCTTAGTGTTTAGGCTTATCTGAATAACCCACTCATCTCTAGTTAGATAACCTCCCTGCTCAAAAACGTGTGTCAGAGTTCGGAAAGATTGATTCCCCAAGTAGCCCCTCTGAAAGACACATTTTTTCTGCTGAGATTATTTTGCTGCCTTCTGACCTATTCCTAAGGGTAAGTTCACTTAAAATCAGAGTTTGAGACTGAGCATTTAGATTTTCTCTGAAGTCAGTATCTGAGTTCCAGAGCAGATAACTTTATGGAAAACAGCCCTGAACACTCTTTTGACCAGATACTCCCTTACTGATTCCCTTTTGGTCTCTCTCTGCCAAGTCTGTCACATTTCTGAATGATACTCGGTTTGAACCAATGATCTCTAATGGGACTTTTTTTTTAAGAATTGCCAAAATAGGGGCAGCTAGGTGGCACAGTGAATAGAGCACTGGCCCTGGAGTCAGGAGGACCTGAGTTCAAATGTGGCCTCAGACACTTAACACAAAAACTAGCAGTGTGACCTTGGGCAAGTCACTTAACCCCAGTTGCCCTCCAAAAAGCAAAAAACTAAAAGAATTGCCAAAATACATGTCAACATGGGAAAATTCACCTGACCATTCGATCCATTGTTCAGTTTTTATACTCACCACTTGCAAATATCTACTCCCTGTAGGCTCTGTTTCCTTTTTACAAACTCTTAGTAGGTAGTAAAATGTGCATCTCAGAGATCGTTTATTACAAATTCTTAAGTATTCAGCTGCCACATGAAGACAGTTTTAGCCAATGGTGTGAAGTTCTTAGTAGTGAAGCTTGATCTCCATGATGAATCAGGATCCTATTCAGTAAACCTCCATTTCCCAGCTAAAGCTAGCAGCTCCTTAAACATGTTGAGGTACAGTTATGAGGAAATTGAAAATGACACTTTGTATGTCTCAACTTGATGGGACTGGTTTGAACCAGAAGATAAAAAAGAATGTAAAGCAGTTGTTCTCATTTCATTTTCCAGTGTCACCAGCTCTGTAACATCTGTGCCGCATTCTGATACAAGCATTTGGGATTTTGTTTGTTTTTCAGCAAAAATACAAAGGGGTTTAGAAATCTCAACTTTTAACAGGTTAGCAAAGATCTGGGCTTAATTATAAGCTCTCTTTGGTCAAGTAGAACTTTTTAAAGAAGAAATGTCCCCCCAGAAGGCAGAGAACAAAAAGCAATGTGAAGAATCTAGAGGGACCCAAGGGTCATCCCTGGAAGACACTCCAGTGAATAGGCAGTTGGCAGCTGTCGGTTTCATGCACTGGTACAGGAACTGCTCCGTACAAGGTGGAAACCCCCATCTCAGGACAGTTCTGAGCCAGAGGACACGCTCACCTCCATCTGAACCTTCAGCCAGGGCCTAGCAGAACCCTAAGTCCTTGGTGTGATAGCAACTCTGTCCACAGAAACAGTGTTTGTTTCTGCCGCAGATTAGGGCAGGGAGAGTGGCCTTTTACTCTCTGTTTTCAGTTTGGCCTGTGGCTCCCATCCTGTCACATGTCACTGTGGATTCTGACAAGATAAAAAAACAGGTGTGACTTGGTGTGTTCTATTTCACTTTGAATATAATCTTCCCATATTCTTCTGAGATAGCTTAGAAACTATAAGGTCCATTCAGAAGCATCTGAGGCAGATATCCCAGGGCTATTGGGTACAGTCCTTAACTGGAAAGAAGTTGAGACTAACTTGCAAATTCTCTTTACCCCAAATAGAAGATTGATATCAAGGGTGGGGTCAAGATATGTCCCTCTTGTCCACAGGAAATGGCATCTACGTGACTACTGCCCATCATAGGTAGTAATTTAAATAATCAACCACACAGGGAAGCAGAAGCTCTTCCCATGCATAGCATATCTACAGTCCACAGCACCATCACCTGTGCTGCTGTAATTGAAACAGATTCTCAGCCATTGGCTATGCTTGCCCATTTGCTAAAGGGAATTCAGTTTCTGGTGAAAAAATTAGAAAGACCTGTAGATTAAGAGAACTTATTCTAGCACAAGCTGGTAGGATATCTGGACAGGATCCCATCTTCCTCTCCTCCCCTCTCCCCTTTTTGTCTTTCTCCAGGCATGGATTTTAAAGTGGAAAGCACATTATTTGAGTCTGAAGTTTAATTTGCCTCTGAGGGTTATAGATTAAGCTGTCCGTTCTTAAGTACCTTGGTTTGGGGGTTGGCTGTTTTTTTAAACAGTCTTTCAAATGTTTATCTCTTCAGTGGCTCAAGCTTTCCAGAAAAGTGAGAGAGAGAGAGAGAGAGAGAGAGAGAGAGAGAGAGAGAGTGAGTGTGTGTGTGTGTGTGTGTGTGATGCCTGGATATGTAGTATTTCTTTCTGTAGAAACACCTGATGAGGCATGGCATGTGCCTGTATTTGTTTAAATTTAAAGGCCACATAAGGTGAAATGGCTTACTTCCTCTTAAGATACTAAGGGACACAATAATAGTAGCTAAAGTTTCTGGGTGGCTTTAAGGCTTACAGGCCCCTTTGCATACGTTAGCTCATCTGTCTCCTCACAGCAGCTGTGAGGGAAGTGATACTGTCATCTTCATTTTACAGATAAGGAAACTGGAACTAAGAGAAATTAAGTGACTTGCCCAGGTTCACACAGTTAGTCCTTAAGGCGAGATGCAGAGTCAGCTAAATGACACTTGGGCCTGGAGTCAGGAAGACCCTAGTTCAAATCCAGCCTTAGACACTTAGTAGTTTGTGTAGCCCTGGGCAAGTCACTTAACCTCTGTTTGCCAGTTTCCTTATCTGTAAAGTGGGAGTAAGAGTAGCACCTACCTCCAGGGTTATTGTGAGGATCAAGGGAGAGATACAACTTGTAAAGCCCTGAGCACAACCTGGCACATGGTTTACATTCTTAATAAAGGCTTCCTTCTGTCCTTCCTTCCTGACTGCACGTCAGGCACTCATCCACTGTGCCACTTAGCTGATATGACAGAGCTTGGATGTCTTCACAGATCTATTTATTTTTTTAAATCATCCTCTGAACACAGAGGCAGTAAATATTTTCTCCTCTGTGTATAGTCAGTAGGAGGTTTAACAATCAGTCATGATGCTTTTTCTTGCCCTGTTATACATGATGAAATACAAAGGAATGAGAGGAGCTGCTCAGAGCTTTCTGTGAAGATAGAACTTCATCGCTCTTTTGTTGAAGGCTGAGAACCTGCCGCAGAAGGGCTCTGGCTTCTGGAATGGTCCCCACCCCTCTGCTCAAGTCTGAGTGCAGTCTGCCTCTCTGAGGGTCCTTTGACAGTCTCAGCCCTTGAACATCTCCACACTTGCCTGTTGAGATCTCTCACTGTTCTGCTCTCTCCTTTCCCTTTTTGTAGCTCCATAATGCATGTTCATCTACAAAAAACTATCCAATGTCCAGTTCAGGTGGTACCTTGCTTGAATATCTCAAATTCGATTTTCTCTAGCACCCTAATAATTCCAGACCTGGCTAACTCCTGTTACCCAGGTGAGTAACTATGTCATGTAGAATACCTTCCCATTCATAGCCTAGACAAACCTACACGGTACTAAGCTTAGAAGTGAGAATCCTGAGTGAGGTGGAGAGTAGGAACAGAAAATAAATTAAGGAAATCTCTCTTCCTGCCTCCTGTAGACTTAAGAGTACTGTAAAAGCTTAAATACCTAGCTGTCCAGTGATAAAGAATCAGTGGGAGGGTTTTGTCCTAGAGATATTTATTTTGGATGCATTTAATATTTCTACCGCAAATGATTCTGCCTAGCAATAAAACATGTGTCCTGGTTGGGGTTTAGGATGGTCTGCCTTATCACCTCACAACTCAATCAATATTAAAGAGCCCTAGTCCTTGCCGGTATCAGTTGACACCTTGAGTTGGCAGTGTGGGCAGAAAGGCCAAGAATCAAAAGAACCGCAGAGGTCAAACTGTTCATCCCTTGGAAGAAATCCTTCCTCTCCTGACTTTGATGTGGGGTGGCACAAGAAGGAGGCACTGAATGAATGTGTGGAACCACAGCGCTACTGCCCAAGTCTGCCCACGATGTGGGTGAGTGGGCAGCAGGTCAGACCAGAGCCCTGTTAGTACAGCACTTTTCACAGGCACTAAACTGTCTACCTAGAATAAAGACATAGCATGGCAGGATGTGCCCCTTGCAACTGAGATCTTCCAATTGTCAGATTCCCTTTTAAGCTTAAAACCTTCATGGCTGAGCCATCAACATACGAAGGAGTTGGAGGCTAATTATGCCAAATTCTGTTGCCTCTGTGGCTCATTTGGCTACATCCCCGACGTGCAGGTTGAGAAAGACTTTTTTTTTAAATTGTGTTATAAATGCAGCCCACTCTCACCAAAATCCAGTTCATCAAACATAGAAAACAAGGAGCAGAATCCTACCCCAAGTGTCTGACTTTCAGCAAAGTAAGTACAAATGAATTAAACAGCAAACAAAGAAAATACCCCTGTGTTCATGTCTCCCTCCAAGCTTACCTGAAGTTTAGCCATTTTGAGGAGGATGCCTTTAAAAAAAAATTCCTTGCTAATTTGAAATGTCATTAACAAAGCCCTTTTTTGTCAAATATACACCACCTTAAGTATTCTGCCTTCTAAAGGATTTTGTAAACTAAAGCAGAGGAGAGTTTTTAAAGATGAGGGGGGAGCAATAGCAAAGCATTCAGTTGTATCTTAAGATTTACTCTGTCCAGGTATCACTGAGAGTGAAAATTAAAAGTGATCAACATCCTTTTCAAATTAAAATGATCACCTTGACTGAAAGTGGCTGCTTTTAGGTTAGCCACCCCAGGAAGCATCTGATTGCTAGTAGCAGTTAACAGTGGCAGATGTCAGGCTGGACTTTTTGCCAAAGGGTTTGGTTTAGGGCATTAAAAAAAAAAAAACTAGCTGACACTTACTTACTGTAAGTAAATTTGAACCAAAGAGCAAATTCATATTGTCAACAGGTACTTTGTAGATCTCTACCTAAACAAGTAATACTAGAAACTTGGAGCTTCTCTTGTGACTGTGAGTTGGAGCAATCTCTGAATTATTTACAGAAAAATTAGGATACTGTGACAGAATTTGCATTTCAAAAGGAGAGAAATCCAGAGGGCACTCCCCACATGTTGGTATTTCAGGACCAGCTATCAGAGCCATGGCTTTCACTGTTGAGATTAAGTCACCTAGAGTTGTTTTCTAGCTGTAATAGGTAAATGGACTTGAGCTATGGTGACAGAGTTCATTCCTCTTAGTAATTAAAAACCCTTCCTAGGAATTGGAATCACAAACACATTATTTTGCAAATATAGCATTTTTGGGGGGCTATTTGCTATTATGCAAATTTTACCCAGAATTCTGATTTGAAGTAAGTGTGTCACCTGGCTCCAGTTTGGCCAAACCATTGGTGTTATTTAAAGGGTGATGTATCCATTTGGATTACTCTTTCAGGTGTGGTCTTCAGATCAGCCTTTGAGTTGTCATTATCTTGTCTAGAGTTGGCCACTGTCCCAGGTTAAATGGGGGAGGGGTTGAACATGTGGTCTGTCACTAGGACAGTACGGGACAGCTCCTTATAAATTACTTCTTAAACTAATAGTATCATAGGCAGAGAACTGGAAGAGAATTTGGAAGTCGCCAAGTACAACCCCCTCATTTTACCAGGGAGACGAGCCAAACCCCTTTGCCGGGTCTGCCACACAGATCCCTGTCCCAGATGTAGTCTCCTCTCCACCTTATTGAGATGCCTTTGTTTTGACTTGATACAAAAGAACTTTGGACGGACTCTTTTCCTCCCTCGGCCCTTTGAGAGTCTTACTTTAAAAGGTGGGATGGCAATACCCACCCAAATAGAAATACTTATTGAATTCCACAGAGTTAACTAACTACAAAATCAGAGTTTTAATCGCTTTTCTCAAGTGCTCTGAATGGACTCTCTTGATGTGCTGGGGTTTTTGTTTGTTCTAAGGAATGGTCTCTACTCTACCCTCGGGATACAGTCCTAGCGCTCTTCCAGTCTTGGTGGTTCCTGCTGGTGCTGTTCTTCCTAGGTGATAACCTCCTTTCAGACCTCCCGATAATTGATATCTTCAGCTGTCCTCTCCCAAGGGATACCATCCATCCCTAGCTTTGTAGGCCTTGAGGGTTATCTGTCTCTCCTCTCTTCACATGATATGCCTATGAATGTTACATGTAGAACTCTATGTTCATTTCATTAGTTACATTTTTGAGTCTGTTTCTCTGTGTAGGAAAGAAACAAACACCAAGGCTGATTGATTTTTTTCCTTTCATAGTTCAGTTCCTTAATTATATTAGCGTAAGAACAGAAAGAGGAGCAGTCGTTTTAGAAAAGGCAGAATTGTGCTGCCTTGTCCCAAGAAGGTGTCAAAGGAAAAGGTAATCTTATTGGGCTTTGTGATCCCAGGAGAATATTTGGTGTCTTAACCTAAGATATATTTCATAAACAATTGTAGGATTTGTTGTTAGTATTTGAGTACAGAAAGTCACAGATCTGGTGTATGCATCCCACAGAAGTCTGGGCATATTATCTTATTTCCTAGGTACAGAAGAGATGATGCATGTAAGGTATTTAGGTACAGGTGTTAAGTCAACTTCGGATATCAATGGATGTTGATATTACAAATTCTTAAATGGTAATAAAACTCAGAAGGAGGAATTTTTAACCAAGGATTTTAGAATATAGTATTATTTGCAGGTGTGGGGAACCTAGGGCCTCAAGGCCACATGTGGCCTTCTAAGTCCTCAAGTGGGGTCCAAACTTCACAGAATAAATCACCTTCATAAAAGGATCTGTTCTATAAAACTTGGACTCAGTCACAGCCAAGGACCTAAAAGGCCGCAGGTTCCCCACCCCTGTTCCAAAGATATACCCTTGTTCATCAGTAATTTGAATCTCAGCTCCTCTGTGGTTCAAGAAACATGGTGAGTATTGATAATATTGCTTTTTGCAAATGAATAAAACTGAGACTCAGAGGATAAAGGCATCAGTCTGAGGAACTGATCTAAGCAGAAAACCCTGGAGTCTTCATTCCTAGCATTCATTGTAGCTCAACTGACAAAAATCTTAAATTTTAATATAGACAAAATCATATCAGGCAGAAAGAATAATTACTATGGAAGTTTCAGAAGAATTCAAGTTAACTTCCAAATTATTTTGATTTGAGGTCTCAGACCTGCACATTCTACCACTGAGGCAGGTTTTGTCACAGGACCGTTTTGTGGCACATTTGCCAACTTCAATAAAATTAATATTGAGGCAATTTCAGCATATCTGGCAACAGCAGGATCAGTCAGTAGGAGAAAGGGGGCTCTTTTGGCTGGTGAGAGAGAGAAGGGTAGAGATGAGTTAGATCACAGAAAAAAAAAATACAGGCACGTGAGGGACAGGAGAATAAGAGAAACCACTAACATACACACGCATTCACATGCACACACATATATACACACATGCTCACACACTATTGATGGTCTTGGATTGTAATAGTAGATATTTAGATTAGAGATAAGAACAAACTCCCCAAATAATTAGCTATTAAAAGAGAAGCCCAGAATTCCCTGGAATAGTCAAAGAATAAGATGGATGCTAATTTCCTCTTTCCTTCTTATTAGTCACCTCACTGTTTTGAATAGTTTATGTGTAGATACTTCCTGAAGGCTGGAGCTTAGAAGAGATGATGGTCTAAAATTCTTACTGACTGAGATCTGAATATGCTTGGCTTTCAGTCATACTTCCTGATCACCTCACTTAGGGGAGGCAAAGAGAAGAATGATTCTTCCTCCAAATTCCATCTTAGCTAGCCATCTTCCTTGAGTGGGAGGCTATGATTAACTGGCTTAGAATGCTTGATAAGTGATAGCCTTGTTGATTTCACCAAGAAAGTATACAGCCTGACCCACTAAAAACAATGATCTAAACCCCACAATGTTGATATGACAAATCAGAATGCTTGTAAATGGACAAAGGCAGATTTACTCCCCGTTGACAATGCCTTCCATTTTTAGGAATAGGGCCCAGGTTGAGCTGCCTTCTGATACTGCTTCCTCCAGACATGCTCAGTAGTTGTATCCTTCACAAGCCAGAAGGTAGTCATGTCTTAGTAACTGTATGATTCCTGACCTGATCCAGAAGTTGACCATGAGCTTACTGATAGTGAGGGGAGGGGGAGCTGTTTTTAATTCTCTTGCCTTTTGTTCTCACTGGGAGATAGTGCTCTAGGTCTTTTAATGTAGTACAATTTTGCAGTGTCTGGTAGGTTTTAAGTCCCTGTGAGCACTGGCCTCAGCAGGTAGACTTTTTCTCCCCTCTATTTTGGGATGTACCCCTTTTATAATTGTTGTGCCTTTTTTCTTTTCTTTTGGTCACATCTTATAACCTAAAATCTTAACCCTTTTTTATTTATGGTCCCAGGTTCTCATATTCTCACAAGTGTCTTAGAAAAAACAGCATCCAAAATCATGATTATCTGACATGCCATGGAGTTATTAGAGACTGTTGTTTATCTGAGAGCCTCAGAAAATGTAAGAAAAATTAACTTCTAGAATAGAGGTAAATAGTTCTTGTAAGAAAGCTATTTGATGGGGCGGCTAGGTGGTGCAGTGAGTAAGCGCGCCGGCCTCGGGAGTTGGGATGACCTGAGATCAAATCCGGCCTCAGAAAATGAGCACCCACACACAAATAATGACTAGCTGTGTAGCCTTGAGCAAGTTACTTAACCCCAATTGCTTTAAAAAAAAAAAAAAGAAAGCTATTTGAGTAAGAGAAAAAAGGGTACTGTGCTATTTGTCCAGCCCTAGGGTGCAAGATGTTTGGGGACCCAAATGTTTCTCAGAAACTACTGATTACTCAGTTTTAAGGCATATAAATGTGTGGAGCTGACTGACAAAACAAGCAAACTTTACCCTACTCTTTAAGAATGCCTCTCTGTAATGTCTCTCTTTCAACTCTTTCTATCAGGACAATAAGCAGCAAGAGAAAATGTTTGCCAAATTGTATATCAACTACTGATTATGATTGTTTGTTCATTTTGGGCCTGGGGAGAAAGATAGGTTTGTATGTGAATGTAGTGTGTCCTGTTAGTATTTACTGTGGCTGACTGCTTGAAAAGACTTAATTAATTCACTCCAAAGCAGATAAAGTTTCCTTAATAGAAGAATCAGGCCAACCCCACTATCTTTATGCTACATGATCACAAAACTACTTGACTTATTCAGTGGGACTTTGTTGATGGCCTACACTGTGTATATTCACAGAAATGTACGATTTGGACCCTGCCCTCAGGACCACATTTGGGAAATACCTGAAAAAGCAAAGAAGTTGTTGATATTCCTTCCCAAAATTTAATCGTGAGTTGGGACTATGATTAATGAATATTCCAAGATGGGTCAGGGGTTACCTTTCTTGTCCTCATAAAGTTAAGAAATTATTTTTTTATTCAGAAATGATGGAGCAGGGCATTACAAGTTAAATCAGTCAGCAAACATTTACTAAGTGCCCTGAGCCAGATCATGTTCTAAGTGTTGAGGGTACAAAGAACCAAAAACAGTCCCTGCCCTCAAGGAGCATGCATTCTAATGGAGGAGACAGGAAATACATAACCAAGTACTGATGGGACTGCAGATAGAGCACTGACCCTGGAGCCAGGAGGATCTGAGTTCAAATTTGGCCACAGACACATAATAACTGTGTGACCCTGGGCAAGTCACTTAACCCTGATTACCCTCCCCCCCCCAAAAAAAAGTATAGATGAGATGGAAGATAACCTAGAACTGTCTCCTGCAAAAGGCAGCCTTTGAACTGAACCTGAAAGAGGTTGAGGAGGGACAGCCTCCTGAGCATGAGGGACAGTCAGCACCCAGAGGTCATGGCATGTCATAGAGGAGCAGCAGGTAGGGCCAGCAAAGCTGGGGAGCAGATTGCATGGAAGGGATCCAGGTGTAAGAACTGGAAAGAGAGAAAGGCTGGGTGAGATTCCTGTGCCAGAGGACTTGGACGTTGTGGAGGAGAGGGGAATGTGGTCAGCAAAGCTGAGGGTGAATGGAGTAGGGAGAGGCCGGGCAAGAGGTGATGAGAGCCTGACCTGCAGTGGTGACAGCGTGAGCAGAAGGAAGGGCATGCAGCCAAAGGGCTGTGAAGGCAGAAACAAGATCTAGTGACCGGCTGGGCCTGAGGAGTTGGGGGAGACCCTAGGGTGGCCAGCCTGAGCCCTGGGAGGAGGGGCGTACCTCCGATAGGCATAGGGACATTTAGAAGAATGATTGTTTTGGGTGGAAAGTTTACATACTGGAGGGAAGAAGGCAGATGAGAGGAGTAATCCAGAGCAAGCATTCTGTGGGATGTGATCCCTGATGGGAGGTCGAACTGACTCAACAAGGGATTAGAATTAGAATGGGAGGAGCAAATCCAAAGGGGATATGCTGAGCTAGAGGCCTGTGAGACTGAAGGACAGGGTTGAGGTCAAAGAAGAGGCATGCCCATCTCAACATTTACCATCTTCTGGATTGACCGTATCAACTGTTCACTCCTGGGGCCATTAGTAGAAACAGGGAGAAATTAACTCCAATTCCAGAGCCTACTGAGGTCTGCTGTTCCTCATCTTTGTATGCCCCACAATGTCTAACACATTTACAAAACTGAATGCATACCTAGAGGATCTTTGCCTGGGACTTGTCTGAGGCATTCCCAGGCTAGGCTAGAGATTCATTTTTCCCTTCCCCTTCCCCTCCAATGTTGTTGAGATTTTGGACAGAGTTTACCAGTCTTGGTAGCATCAGGCTGAGGCCATTAAGTGCCTCCAAAAGTGCCTTTAGGATTTTTCGGTGCTTTAAAGCACCAGCCCCCTGGGCTCCCTTGGTGACAGTATTTAGTTATAATTAGGAGTTTGTTACTCCATTAATGGAGATATTATGTTCTTCCTAATCATTAATTCCCAAGATTCCTTTCTTTTGATTCATCCACCCCTAAACCAAAAGGTCCTTTCCACTTTTCACTGTGTCCACCCTTCAGTTTTGATCCATTCAGCCTTCCAGTTCACATCTTTGGCACAGTATCAGTTTAGATATGTGGTATTTACTGAAATGAAAGAAATATAGATCTTGAATTTAAATTTATTTTTAGAAAAATTAATCCCACCTACATTGCTTTATGGCTGTTTTCTTTACCAAGAGCTCTGAGTAGATTAATATGCTTTTGAGAATATGACCCTGCATTCTTTGAGACTGGTTTTTTAAAATTTACAAGTGGGGCTTTTGTTTCTTCCTACACCACCCCCAACCCTCCAAGTGATTCTGTGTTCATAGTACTAAGTGAAAAGGAGTTAATTTTGGAGGTGTTTTTTTCCTTTTAAATGGGGATAACTTAGTTTTAATAAATTGAAAAAGAAAAAAGTCAATCTTCATATTTGTGTTTTTAAACAAGGTCTAAATTTGGAGTCCAAACAGCAACGTAGTCATCTCCCATAACTTTTTTAAGCATTCTGTGCAGTGACTCATCTGTAATACAAGCCTCCAAACAGACTTTTTAAAGAAATAAAGTAAAGGTGGCTTCATAAAACAAAGTTGGCTTGGAGATAAATGAGATCTTAGAGGAGATCAGGAACCTAAGGTTTTGCCCATTTGTACAGAAGGGTCTGTAAGGGTAACTTTGAGAGTCACAAGAGTTTTAGAGGTAGAAAGGACCTCAGTGACCATCTAGTCCACACCACTATAAATGTATCCAGCCATGTGGCCATCCAGCCTCTGCTTGAAGCTCTCCCAAAAGGGAGAAGCCTGCCTGGAGGCAGAGCATACTGCTCTTGGCCCCTTATAACTGGGTAGTTTTTTCTGACATCAAGCCAAAAATGAAGTCTTTGCAACTTATACCCATTGCTCCTGGTTCTACCCTCTGATGCCAAACAGACCAAGTCTAATCCCTCTGTATGACAGCCTTTAAATACTGAAAGACAACTATCATGTGCCTTGAGGCTTCTCTTCTTGTAAATATAGCAGTTTTTTGAACCAGTCCTCATTTGTCATGACTTCAGGGCCTTTGCCATCCTAGTTGCCCAAGGCTAGACACTCCACAGCTAAGATCTGGAACTCCCAATGAGGGCAGAGCATAGTACGACTATTTCCTCCCTATTCTTGGAAGCTCTGTACCTCATAATGCAACCTGAAATCCCATTAACCCTTTTTGCTGCACATAACCTTAATAATTCATGTTGAATTTGCAATCCACTAAAAACCTCAGATATTTTTCAGAATAACTGCTATCTCTCCATGATCCTACCATGTTTTACTTGTGAAATTGGTCTTTTGTGCAAGATTTTACATTTATCCCTATTAATTTCATCTTACTGGATTTGACAGTGCTCTGGCAGTCAGGATTCCGAATCCTGACTCCATCAGTCAGCTGAGTAACTATTCCAGCAAATTCGGTGCCTTTATCCAAGTCATCCATAAAAAAATGTTAAACAGTCCAGGGCCAGGCACAGATCCTGGGACAGTCCCCTGGAGACCTGCTACCTGGGTGGTATTAAGCTATTAACAGCTGCCTCTTCAGCCAGGTCAGAACCCATCTGATTGTTTTCTTTCCTGGTCCATCGCTCTCCATCTTCTCCACAATAATAGTATGAAATGTTTGCATATGTCTGACCTATCCTGGATTGCTCACTGTCTCAGGGAGGGGAAGGGCAAGGAGGGATAGAATTTGGAACTCAAAACTAAAAAACAAAATGTTAAAAATGGTCTTAACATGTAATTGGGTAGAAATAAAATGTTATTTTTTTTTTTAAAGCAATTGGGGTTAAGTAACTTGCTCAAGGTTACACGGCTAGTCATTATTTATGCGTGGGTGCTCATTTTCTGAGGCCGGATCTGATCTCGGGTCATCCAAACTCCGAGGCCGGCGCTCTTACTCACTGCGCCACCTAGCCGCCCCTTTAGGGCAATTGGGGTTAAGTAACTTGCCCAAGGTTACACGGCTAGGTTTTTGTTTGTGTGGATTAAGTGTCAGAGGCCAGCTCCGAACTCAGGTCCTTCTGATTCCAGGGCCAGCGCTCTATTCACTGCGCCACCTAGCCGCCCCCTAAAATGTTATTTTTTAAAGAAGAGTAGTATGAAAAACTTTATCAGAAGCTTTGCCAAAGTCTAGGGAAAGTATTCCCCCATATCTTCTAGTTTTGCAGTCCTTTCAGAGGAAGAGAATAAGCATGTAAATAGTATGTACTACATGCCAGGCACTGCACTCAGTGCTTTTTACAAATATTATCTCATTTGATCCTCACAATATCCCTGTGAAATACATACTATTATTACTACCATTCTTCAGTTTCAGAAACTGAGCAAACAAGAGGTAAAGTGACTTGCCCAAGGTCTCACAGCTATAAAATGTCTGAGACTGGGGTGGCTAGGTGGCGCAGTGAGTAGAGCATCGGCCCTGGAGTCAGGAGGACCTGAGTTTAAATGTGGCCTCAGACATTTAACACAAAAACTAGCCATGTGACCTTGGGCAAGTCACTTAACCCCAATTGCCCTCTAAAAAGCAAATATGTGTGTGTGTATGTATGTATGTATGTGTATATATATATATGTGTGTGTGTGTGTGTGTGTGTGTGTATAATAAAATAATATAATAAAAAAATTTTAAATGTCTGAGAATGGATTTGAACTCAGATCTTCCTGACTCCAAACCTAGCCATCTATATCCACTGCCCCAGCTGCCTCTGTCAGAAAAGGGCTAATTTGGCCTCCATGAAGCCATCGCTGCCTGTTCTAGAACTTTATTGTGTGTCCCTTTAATGATTCATTCTAGATTTCCCCCAAGAATCTAAATCAGGTTCACTGACTAAGAAAGTCACATGTTTCCTTTGAAGATATTGATAGATTCAAGGCATGAAGCATGAAATAAAAACCAGCTGACAAGATCCATGGTTTCTTGGTACTACGTGTAGAAGATGGTTCTGTTTAAGTCAGGTTACCCCAGAATCAGAAAATCTTGGATCTGGAAGGGCCTCATGAGGGCATATAGTCTAGAACATCTCTAAGAAGTATGTTAATAATAAGGAAAGGGCTAGAGACCAGACCTGGGAGCTTCCTCTACTCACGCAAGCCAACACCTTCCATGCAAATTTATAGTCTTAGAGAGTAGGCCAGAGCACCACAATATTACATAACATGGCCAGCTTTTGTCAGACACAGGACCTCAGGTCAGAGCTTCCCAAGTTCAGTGCTGGCTTTATGTCTCCTAATAATAAAAATACGTTTGATCATTACAGTTTTGTCCTTAACAAAGAGGAGGAACCAAACCCAAAGAATTCTCCCATTTTCCATTAATGTGGGGTATGTTCTTGTGATCTTCTGTACAAATGGGTGACTCTGTGGCCTGGTGCTCAGTCATTGAGGATGGGGGCTACTCCAGAGCCACTGCTAAGGTTTACATCATCACAAGAAGCAGAGTGACCAGCATCGCAGCAGGCCTGCCCAGTGGTTCACTTACAGCAACCCATGGTAGCTACTGAAGGTTCTGGGCTCCACCTCCAGCAGCAACTCCTGTGAAAAGTGCCATGTACTCTGAGGACATGACACCCTCCCGCCCCACACTATCCTGATCCTAGAGTGTCAGACCCAGGCTAGTGGTGGCCAAGCTGCTGCTTTGGGAAATTGAGCCATCCATTAATGACAACAGCATCTGAATCTTCAGAGCACTCAGGAACTTTCTAGGTGGCTGATGGCAGAACCACCAATGACCTTCCTCCTCACTCAGGAGGTCAGGGGGAAGCTACAGCTCAACAAACCCAGCAGGACCATTCCTGGGCCTTCTGCCCAAGCAGCAGCACCCTCCTTGGCACTCCTCACCTCTGAAGTGTATCTGAGCCCATTTCCCGCCTCCTCCCTTCTTTGCTTCCCACCCTTATATTAGGTAGGCTGTGTGTGTGTGTGTGAGAGAGAGAGAGAGAGACAGAGAGAAGGAGGGAGGAAGGGGGAGGGGGGAGAGGAAAACAAAAGCAAAACATTAGAAATACAAGAAACCACACTTTTTTTTTCCTTTCTTTTAAACTATCCAAGTCACCTCTGTGCTTTCCAGCAACCTCAGGAACTTTGTTTACTTTGAACCCAACAGAAATGAATAAACTTTGAGCAAGTTTAAAAAAAAAAAGTAGAGGAGCCAATGAGGAATACTGTTGTTCTGGACCTGATTCTCACCAAAAAGAAAGAACTTGTTGCTGAGTTAGGATGATAGAGATGTAGGGGGAAGTGACATTCTCACCTCATTATATGTGAGAAAAGACAGGAAAGTTGCGCACCATTTAACTATAATAGTCTGCATTTTTAGAGAATTTTCAGAGGGTTCAGAGAAAGGGTAAGTAGGATTCCCATAGACTAAAATTCTGTGGGGGAAGTAGGATAAAAAGGTCTTAAGATTGAAATTCTGAGGATACAAAGAGAAACAATTCCAAACAGGAAGCAAAAGGGAAATTGTCTAAACTTGTCCTTGAAGATATTCAGGGAACCAATTCATCAACTCATCGGGTTTTTTAAAAAGATATTTATAGAAGAAAGAAGCAAGAACAGGTAACTGAGGAGGAATACAGTGGCATGGCCCTATACAAATAATACCAAGAATGCTAAAGTTCAAAATGAATACTGACGACAGAAAGGGGATTTAAAAAAAAATCTTTTGGAGTGGCTAAGTGGTGCAGTAAATAGAGCACTGGCCCTGGAGTCAGGAGGACCTGAGTTCAAATCCAGCCTCAGACATTTAACACAAAAACTAGCTGTGTGACCTTGGGCAAGTCACTTAATCCCAACTGCCCTGTCTTTCTCCCTCCAAAAAGCAAAAAAAAAAAAAAATGTAGGGTGAGGAGAAAGAAGAATCAAAGATGAAAATCTCACCACTACTTACAGCTGATGGAACAATGAAAACAGGCCACAAAGAGAAAACAAAACTACTATTTTTGCTAACAAAGAGAATAATCTTTCCATTGGAAAGGTCAGACAAAAATTGCTAATAGGGAGTTGATAAATAAGAAGGTAGTAAGAACACCAAGCCACCATTGAGGATTTCACATCATTAGACCCAAACAAACTACACTAAAGGGTGCTGAAAAACTGGCAGATGTGATTATGGATTCACTATCAGTAATTATTGAAAGACTGGAGAACTGAGAAGGTGCCACAGAACTCAATGGCAGAGTGTTGTCCTAATTTTCAGAAACGAGAAAAGGTTAGAATCTGTATACCATAGGCAAGTGAGCTTGACTTTGATTCCTAGCAAAATTCTGTAACATATTTTTAAAGGGACTGTTAGTAGGCATCTAGAAAACGAAAATATGATCATGGCTTCATCAAGAATATGTTGTGGGCAGGCTTGACTCATTTCCTTCTGGATAAGGTTACTAACCTAAAAGATGGGCTGGGTGATAGAGTGCTGGACTTTGGAGTCAGGACTACCCGGACTCTCTGATCCTTAACCACTGTGTGATCGTAGAACAAGCCATTTCACCTCTCTGATCCCTAGGTAGCTCCCTAAGATCATGACTTATACTCTGATTACAAATGTGTTGGTGGAGAAAACGCCCACCACTGACCAAATCCTAACTTCTTAAAACATTGACCTTGATGGACTAGACTGGTAGATTAGAGCAATATTGTAAAATGTCTTTTAACAAAGCACTGAACACTATCTCTTGTGCTGTTCTTACAGATAAAACGGGGGAGATCACGTGCCAGATAAGTACAGTTAGATGTGTCCATACCTGGTTAAATGGCTAGACCTGCAAAGCAGTCATTAATTATTTAAGTGTCATCTTACAAAGATGTTTCTAGTGGGGTGCTCCAGGGATCTCCGCTTGTTATTGTTGTTTGTCCTTTGTTCTCTAAGAGGACCAATAACCTCACAAGGATGGATGTCTTGACTTTCAAATGAACTGGATTTAAGTGACTCAAAGCTGCTCAAAGTCATCAGCCTCACTATCCTTCAGAGTCATTGAAGTCCAGCGATGAGACAAAATTGAGACATCTGGCAATGGTCCTGGATACAGTGGCATTTCTTGGCCTTTCTAAATAAAGTTTTTTTCCAGGTCTCAGTTTGTCTGAGGCAATGCCCAGTCAATGACTATGGGCTTGGTAAGAATTGAGACAAAAGATAACCTTTTTGGTCCTGTGCTATTTTAACATTTTTTTTTTTTGCTTTTTGGAGGGCAATTGGGGTTAAGTAACTTGCCCAAGGTTACACAACTAGGTTTTTGTTTTATTTTAACATTTTTAATCAGTGACTTAGATACAGGAATGGATGATAGGCTTATTATATTTGTACATGACACAGTGCTAGAAAGATAGCTAACACTGGAGTACAGCTAAGGTCCAAAAAGATATTGACAGGTTAGCTATCATCCTATATCTGTCCTCCCTTTTATAGCTAAATTTGAGATGGCTGTCTACAATCAGTGCCTGCACTGACTTTCCTCTCACTCCCTTAAGTCTGTAATCTGGTTTTTTATCTCATCATTCAGCGGAAATGCCCTCTGAGTATTAGTGTTACCCATGATCTCTTAGTCACCAAATCTAATGACTTTTTCTCAGTCTGCATCCTTCTTGACTTCCCTGCAGCCTCTGACACTAGCATTCTCTTCATTTTGATACTCACTTTTTACTTGCTTTCTCCCATTCCTAGAGTTACCTGTCTTTTCATATACATCTCTTTGCTTCCCCGGCTTCCTTAAAAGTTTCAGCCAAGGACCCTCCTACAAGAAACCTTTCCTGATCCCCCTCCACATTCTTTCCTTAACATGTGTCCTGTGCATATCTTGTGTGTACATGGTTGTTTTGCATGTCGTCTCCCCCATTAGAATGAAAGAGGGCAAGAACTGTCTACTGCCTTTCTTTGTATTCCTAGCACTTAGTATATTTCTTGGAACATAATAGGTCCTTTAAAAAATGGCTTGTTGGAAATGATGAACAGGTGAACTTCAGAAAAACCTGGAAAGATATATATGAACTGATACTGAGTGAAGTAAGCAGAACCAGGAGAACATTGTACACAGTAATAGCCAATCTTCGATGACTGATTTTGATAGACTTAGCCCTTCTCAGCAATGCAAGGACCTAAAACATTTCCAAAGGACTCATGATGGAAAATGCCAACCACATCCAGAGAAAGAATTATGGAGTCTGAATGCAGGGTGAAGCAGACTATTTTCTTTTTTCGTTTTGTTTTTTCTTTCTCAAGGTTTCTCCCATTTGTTGTAATTCTTCTATACAATGTGACTATTGTGAAAATATGTTTAATAGGAACGAATGTTTAAAGCCTATATCAGATTACAGGCCATCTTGGGGAGGGAGGGGGAAAAATTAAAATTTATGGAAGTAAATGTTGAAAAGTAAAAATAATATATTTAAAAATGCAAATGACCAACATCCATATGAAATAAAATAATTATCACTAATAAGATAAATATCCAATAAAAACATTAAAAATGGCCTGTTGACTACAACTTTGGGCAGAATCTATTAAGATGAAATTTAATAGGAATAAACATGTCCTAAACTTGGGTTCAAAAAAGCCAATTTTGCAACAATTGGTGGCATGACTGAATAGTAAATCAGAGAAAGGTTGGGAGTGAGAGGTGTTTAGTCAGCAGGGTGATTTGTTGTTGTTCAGTCCTGTCTAATTCTTTGTGATCCCATTTGGAGTTTTCTTGGCAGAAATACTGGAGTGGTTTGCCATTTCCTTCTCCAATTCATTTTTACAGTTGAGGAAACAGGAAAAGTGACTTATTCAGGGTCACAAACGTACTATCTGAGGCCAAATTTGAACTCACAAAGGGGAAGTCTTCCTGACTCCAGATCTGGCGCTCTATCCACTGTGCCACCTAGCTGCCAAGGGTGATGAGGCAACCTGAAAAGCTGATCTCTTTTTAGACTGCTTTAGGAGAGGCATCACCTCGAGGGCACTAGTGAAGTTCCTGTATACTTTGCCCCTGCTTAGATCACATTTAGAGGGCTATGTTCAGTTCTTTGTAGCACATTTTAAAAAAACTGTTAAGACTGACATTTTTCAGAATGGAGCAGCTAGGATGATGAAGTATCTCAAGGTTATGCCATTTGAGGAATGGCTTGGGTCTGTTTTACAGAGAGAATCCTTGGGTGGGGATGCGGAGGAGGTGGGGCATGATAATTGTTTTCAAGTATTTGAAGGAGTTGTGGAAGATGAATAAGACTTGGTATGAGCAGTGGGTGCAGGTTTCAGAAAATCATATTTAGGCTCAATGTTAAAAGACCAAAAAAAATAAAAATTCCTAAAAATTAGACCTGTCCAGAAATAAAATGGTCTGCCTTGGGAATCAGTGGGTTCACTTTTACTGGCATTCTTCAAGCCGAGGCTAGATGGCTCAGTGCCAGGCATGTTGTAGAATTGATTCTTATTCAGGGCACAGATTAGACTAGATGATCTTTGAGGCTCCTTCCAAACCGACCCTCAGATTCTGTGATTCTGGTCACTCAGGCTTGATTCAAAGACCTCCAGTAAAAAAGGACCCACTTTCTTCCCAGGGAGCCTGTTCTACATTCAGACAACCCTAATTGTTAGATTTTCCAGACATCAAGCCTAAATCTACCTCTCTGTGGCTTCTACTCATTGCCTTGTTTCATTTCTTTTTTTTTTTTTTTTTTTTTAAGCAATTGGGGTTAAGTAACTTGCTCAAGGTTACACGGCTAGTCATTATTTATGCGTGGGTGCTCATTTTCTGAGGCCGGATCTGATCTCGGGTCATCCAAACTCCGAGGGCGGCGCTCTTACTCACTGAGTCACCTAGCCGCCCCTTTAGGGCAATTGGGGTTAAGTAACTTGCCCAAGGTTACACGGCTAGGTTTTTGTTTGTGTGGATTAAGTGTCGGAGACCGGCTCCGAACTCAGGTCCTTCTGATTCCAGGGCCGGCGCTCTATTCACTGCGCCACCTAGCAGCCCCGCCTTGTTTCATTTCTAATCAGTTGGATAGAAATAGCTGGATATCAGTATGGGGCAGTGAGGAGATGCACATGTATTAAGTGCTTACTGTGTGCCTGGCACTGTGCTAAATTCTGGAACTTTGGGAATACAAAGAAGATTTTTTTTTTTAAAGTCTCTGTTCTCAAATTAACATTCTAATGGGGGAGACCACGTGTAAGTAGCTGGATACAAGCTATATACAGGGTAGATGAAAGGTGATCTCAGGGAGGAAGGTATTAGCAGCTGGGGGGATGGGGAAGGTGAGATCTGAGCTGAGTCTTGAAGGAGCCAGGGAAACTAAAAGGCGGAAGTGAGAGGGGTCGAAGAGCATTCCAGGAATGGGAGCCAGCCAGGGCAAAAACATGGAGGCCAGAGATGGAGTATCCTGTGCATGGAGCCATGAGTAGGCTTGTGCAGCTGATCAGATGGAGTCTTCTCCCATTCCCCCTGCCCCCACTTCTGCCTTTTGCATGGCAGCTTAAAGTGTTGGCCTTCCAAGCCTGTGTAGCATTTTCCATGTACTTCTTGGCACTCTAAAAATAGAAAAGCCCAATAAGCAGTAGTAATAAAGGTATTCAGCCATTTCACCCACCCCTTAACTTACTAACATGCTATGAAATTGTTGCTATTAAGAAAGAAATCCAAGCTTCAGTAAGAAAAGATCTAAGCATCCCCTAAATTATACAGAGGCCCACAATGGGTATCCCTCTCTCCATTTATACGGTAGTAATTAAAGGATAAGGGGATAATCTTTTGGAAATTTAGGTAGGAAATCTGGAATTATCACACCAGTCTTGAGTTATGTGTATCTGGTATATCGAGCCCGTGCTGTAGGGAGAGATGCCAGGGTCTAGATTCGGCCCAGATGTCAAATCAGCTGTTAAAAACAACTCTTGTTTCTGACCTGGGTAGGAGAACCTTACTCTTTTTGGGGGACAGAGGACAATAATCTCACATCTGTTTGTCAGTTTCCTAGAGGAGGTTTCAGCGGCTGGGCTGCACAAGCGAAGCACAGAGGCCAGTCAGGTAATGTCAAGACCAGCAAGCAGGCGATGAGAAGAATGAGGCGGCTTCCCCAGTCACCAACACTACAAGACTTCCCACATGATGAGCAGCTGGCCCCCACGGAACCTTGTCCAGGCCAGAAGAAATCTCGCCAGTCACCACTCACCATGCCACTGGCACTCACTTCGGGACTGTTACAGATGTGCAAAGAGTAAATTATCGTCTACATTCAATCCAGTTTTTTTGTGATCCAGTAAACCTGTTGTTCTTTCTGTGTTTGACTCAGCAGTCACTTTAGTTCCTAATGGGGTTTGGTGAGATTGTCTAATTTGAAAGAAGGGATACCACTATAGTAGATCAGAGGGGAGTGACAAATGTAAGCATTTGCTACACATGCTTCACTTTCTATTTCCTCATTCCTCTCTCCCACTCCCTCTATAACCTTACCCACTCATTTTTCATTAACTACATTCCTGTACAACTAATTTCTGAAAACTCTAAAGCAGTGCTTTCTCAGAGAGCGATCTGATAACATTCATCCCCCACGTTTTGATTGGTTTTGGCCCTGAGAAGCTATGTATGAACAAAATAAAGTCAGTTTTGTGGAAGATTTGTTTGTATTGTCTCCATTTTGCTTTTTATATATGGCCATTCAAAGGGGCCTTGACTGTCTAGTGAACATGTATGAGGTCCTTTCCCTCAGTAGCCTTAAATTCTGCCAAGACAAACAACAGAGCCTCAGAGCCTGGTCTAGTGCCATCTTTACTTCTCATTGGAAACCAATGGAAAATGAGGAGTCATTAATGACAGTAATTTTGACTGGGACCTCACAATTCAACAAACAGAGAGCAAAAAACACTATTATCCCATCACTTGCTTCCCCTTCCCAAAGCATCTGGGCACACATGGACCCAGATTTGATCTTGGAAATTCTCAATAATTAATATCCTTGGTCTTTCTGTGCTCCCATTCAGAATCTCTCTGGGAAAATCAGAATCTTACTCAAGTTAGTTTTTTTTCTGGGGTTAAGTTCAATTTCCCTCCTGCAAGGAAACCAAGATTTCCAATCAGCCTTTAAATGCAGGATATTTATTTAGGATAGTAATTAGCAGAGAAGGGACTGATATTCCAACTTCTTAGCCAAAGAACATTTAATATCTATCTCACTTGTAGATAAGTGCCATTTCTTCCCCTTCCCCCTTCCCACATAATGATTTTTCTCAGTTCCAGAAAGATTTACAACATCAATAGGGGACATCCTAGGGAAATCCAAGAAGCCTGGGTACACCTTACTTGCCAATCCCATGGGAGATAAAAATCCATCATCCTTTGTACTATGCACCATGCTGTTTAACACATCTGTCTACCATCCATGCTGCTACCGCTATTTCTGCCTTCAGCTCTGTGGTCCCATGATCCTTAATGAGGTCTTCTCACCTCAGGCCAAGAGAATAAAGCAGAAACTTTTTTTCTTTGTCATGTGTTCCTTTTTTTCTCTTCTTCCTAGATACCCTAGGTTATTGATCTTCAATGCATCCATCATATATCAGTCACTGGCCAGACGTCTAGGTTAGCCCCCATGTACTGTGGCTAAGTAAGTAGTCTGGCCTGTAACCCCAATTCTGTGTCCACGAATGGACTTAGGCTGAATGATGCTATCTCTAGCCCTGAGAGGTCACTTTCTATATTTGACCCCCATAGCTGGAGTATTGAGCAGAAAATGGATAGTTTATGGATTCAATGCTAGGCAAAGGTCCTTCTCTGGGTACAGCCATTTTAGTAGATTTCCCCAGCCCCTAAGAGGATGTCATCACATAGCTTCCTCTTCCTATATATCTTCATAAATACTTCTAAATGAGTTACCAAATATTGTAGTAGAAGGGTCTTTGATTCTTCAACTCTCCTGCTTTGGACATGGCTTTGCTCAAATATCATATTAGTCACAGATTTTCTTTTCCTTGCCTTCTCAAATAGGGTTTGGGGAAAAGGTGGAGGAAGGAGGGGAAAAAAAGTTGGATTTTCATTCACTGAAAACATTTAATTCTTTAAAAATACTTTTCCAATTACATGTTAAAAATGTTTTTACATTCCTTTTTAAAAATTTTGAGTTCCAAAATCTTTCTTCCTCCCTTTCTCCCCTCACCCCACATTAAGAAGGCAACAATTTGATATAGGTTATGCATATATAATTATCTAAAACATTTCCATTATAGTCATGTTGAGAAAGAAAACAGACCAAAAAAAAAAGAAAAAGTTTTTTAAAACTATGCTTTGATCTGCATTCAGACATCATCAGTTCTTTCTTTGAATGTTGATAGAATTTTTTCTCATGATCCCTTCAGAATTTCCTTGAATCATTGTATTATAGAGAATAGTGAAGTTGATTTTCATTCACAGTTGATCATTATATAATATTGCTATTGTATACAATGTTCTCTTGGTTCTACTCATTTTACTTTACGTTAGTCCATGTAAGTCTTTCCAAGTTTTTTCTGAGAACATCTTGCTCATCATTTCTTAAAGCACAATAGTATTCCATCACAATCATATACAATAACTTGTTCAGTCATTTCCCAAATGAACTCCAATTCTTTGCCACCACTAAAAGAGCTACTATAAATATTTTTGCACATATATGTCTTTTTCCTTTTTGTTCTTTATCTTCTTGGGATGCAAACCTAGCAGTGGTATTGCTCTTAGTCAAAGGGTATGCATCGTTTTATAGCCCTTTGGGAATAGTTCCAAATTGCTCTACAGAATATTGAATCATTATACAACTTCACCAACAGTGCGTTAGTATCTCAATTTTCCCACATCCCCACCACCATTGGCCATTTTCTTTTTCTGTCATATTGGGCCAATCTGATAGGTGTGGGATGGTAACTCAGAGTTATTTTAATTTGCATTTCTTTAATCAATAATGATTTAGAGCATTTTTTCATATGACTATAGATAGCTTTGATTACTTCATCTGAAAACTACCTGTTCCTGTCCTTTGATCATTTATCAATTGAGGAATGGCTCTTGTTTCTATAAATTTGACTTAGTTCTCTATATATTTGAGAAAAGAGGTCTTTATCAAAGAAACTTGCTATAAAATTTTTTTACACTTAAGATTACCATGTATTTCCCTCCATCCTATTTTCTTCCTATTTATCCTACTCTCTCACCTGTCACCTTGTCCATTCTCAAAAGTATTTTACTTCTGTCTTTTACCTCACCGATTCTGCCCTCCTTTCTGTCATACCCTGCCCTTCTCTTATCCCCTTCCCCTCCTACTTTCCTGTATGGTAAGATAGATTTCTATGCCCAACTGAGTGTGTATGTTATTCCCTCTTTGAGTCAGTTCTGATGAAAGTAAGGTTCACCTGCTCCCCTCCATCTTCCCCATCTTCCCCTTAATTATAAAAGCTCTTTTGTGCCTCTTCTTTGTCAGATAATTTACCCCATCCTATCTTTACCTTTCCCCTTTTCAGGGCTTTCTTCTTTCCTACTCCTTAATTTCATTTTTTAGATAATCATCCCATTATATTCAACTCACATCCATACCCACTGTCTATGCATACCCCTAACTACCTAATAATGGGAAAGTATCATCTTCTCATGTAGGAATGTAATCAGTTTAATCTTATTGAATCCCTTATGATTTCTCTTTCATGTTTACCTTTTTATGCTTCTCTGGCGTCTTGTGTTTGAAAGTCAGATTTTCTCTTGAGCTCTGGTCCTTTCATCAGGAATGCTTGAAAGTCCTCTATTTCATTGAATATTCATTTTTTTCACCTGAAGGATTATACTCAGTTTTGCTGGGTAGGTGATTCTTTTTTTTTTTTTTAAAGCAATTGGGGTTAAGTAACTTGCTCAAGGTTTCACGACTAGTCATTATTTATGTGTGGGTGCTCATTTTCTGAGGCTGGATCTGATCTCAGGTCATCCCAACTCCGAGGCCGGTGCTCTTACTCACTGCGCCACCTAGCCGCCCCTTTAGGGCAATTGGGGTTAAGTAACTTGCCCAAGGTTACACGGCTAGGTTTTTGTTTGTGTGGATTAAGTGTCAGAGGCCGGCTCGGAACTCAGGTCCTTCTGACTCCAGGGCCTACGCTCTATTCACTGCGCCACCTAGCCGCCCCTGGGTAGGTGATTCTTGATTATAATTCTAGCTCCTTGACCTTCTGGAATATGATATTCCAAGACCTCTAATCCTTTAATGTAGAAGCTGCTATATCTTGTATGTTCCACAATATCTGAATTGTTTCTTTCTGGGCTACTTGAAATATTTTCTACTTGATCTGGGAGCTCTGTGATTTGGCTATAATATTCCTGAGACTTTTCATTTTGGAATCTCTTTAAGGAGATGATCAGTGGATTCTTTCAATTTCTATTTTATCCTCTGGTTCTAGGTGCTAGGGCAGTTTTTCCTTAACAGTTTCTTAAAATGTGATGTCTAGGCTCTTTCCTTGATCATGGCCTTCAGGTAGTCAAATAATTCTTAAATTATCTCTCCTGGTTCCAATTTCTAGATCAGTTGTTTATCCAATGAGATATCTCCCATTTATGGTTTTTTCATTCTTTTGATTTTCTTTTATTGTCTCTTGATGTTTCATGGAGTCATTAGCTTGCATTTGCCCAATTCTGCTTTTCAAGGAGTTTTTTTCTTCAGTGAGTTTTTGTACGCCCTTTTTCATTTGACCAATTTTGCTTTTTTATTGTAATTTAATTTGATTTTTAATTTATGGAATAAAACAAGTACTTCCATAACATATCATAATAAAAAGATTATTACACATAGAATTGCAAATTTATTACGTACAACTTGCTATTCCTTTTAAATATTTAATAGAGTTATCATGTAAATTCTTTTTTCCTTTTTTTCTTTCCTCTATCTTTCCCTGCCCTAGAGATGGCTACCATTAGACACAAATGGGTGTATATATGTAAAATTATTCTATACATACTGATATTCACCAGTTCCTTCTCTGGATGCAAATAGCATCTTTCTTCATATGTCCTTTATAATTAATTTGGGTATTTATAATAGTCAAAATTACTTATTTGCTCAAAGTCATTCTTATAGCAGTGTTGCTGTTACTGTATACAGTGTTCTCTTAGTTCTGCTCCTTTCATTCCATTATTTTGTGCAAGTCTTTTAATGGTTTTCTAAGATCATTGAGTTCATCATTTCTTATAGCACAGTAGTATTCAATCACGATCATATACCACAACTTGTTCAGCCATTCCCCAACTGATGGGTATCCCTCCAATTTCCAGTTCTTTGCCACCACAAAGAGAGCTGCTAGGAACTATTTTAGAACATAAAGGTTCTTTTACTTTTCCCCTAATCAATCATCTTTAGAAAAAGACCTAGTAGTGGTCAAAGGGTAGAGGCAGTTTAATAATTCTTTGGGCATAATTCCAGATTGCTCTCCAAAATGGTTGGATGAGTTCACAATTCCATTAACAATTAATAAGTATTCCATTCCACCTCCCTTCCAACATTTGTCATTTTCCCCTTCAATCATTTTATCCAATCCGGTAGTTGTAAAATGATATCTGAAGGTTGTTTTAATTTGCATTTTTCTAATCAATAATGATTTAGAACATTTTACATATGACTATAAATTGTATTTACTTCTTCATTGGAAAACTGCCTGTTCATATCCTTTGACTATTTATCAATTGGGGAAAGACTTATATTCTTACAGATTTTACATATTCTTATAGATTTGAGATGAGAACCAATTTTGATTTTCAAGGCATTCTCTCCAGTGGATTTTTGTGCCTCTTTTTACCATTTGGCCTGTTCTGTCTGTTTTTTAAGGTGTTATTTTCTTCAGCATTTTTGGTGCCTCCTTTTACCAAGCTGTTGACTCTTTTTTCATGATTTTCCTGTATTACTCTCATTTTTTCCCCCAATTTTTTCTTGACCTCTCTTATTTGGTTTTTAAAATCCTTTTTTGAACTCTTCCAGGAATTCTTTTTGCGCCTGAGACATTTTTCTTTGCAAATTTACATGTAGCTCTTTTAAGATTGTTCTCTTCTGAGTTTGTGTTTTGATCTTCCCTGTCACCATAGTAACTTTTCTCTGGTCAGGTTCTGGGTTTTGTTTTTGTTTTGTTTTGTTTTGTTTTGTTTTGTTTTGTTTTGTTTTGTTTTGGGCGGGGGAAGGATAGCTTACTTATTCTTCCAGCCTATTTCTTGACTTTTAACTTTATGGTAAAGCTGGGCTTTACTTCGAGGGTGGATGGGCACTGTCCCTAGTTCCAGGTTTTTTGTGCTGCTCCCTTCAGTTAGTTCAGGGGTAGGGCAGGGGGGGCATGTAAGTTTTCAGTGCTTGCAAGGTGATATGACTAAGGAGAGGTGTGATCACTGTTCTCCTGGCCTGTGCTGTACTCTCTGAGTTACTACAAGCACTCTTTTCCTCCCTGGAACTGTGACCAGTTGCTAGTTCTTGCTAGTGCTCCTCACCCTGAAGTCAAGAAGACCTGAGTTCATATCCAGTCTGACACTAACTGTGTGATCCTGGGCAAGTCTCTTAATGCTGTTTGCCTCAGTCTTTCATCTGTAAAATGAGGTGGAGAAGAAAATGACATAACCATTCCAGTATCTTTGCCAACAACAAAACAAACCAAATGGGGTCATGAAGATGGGATATGAATATAGTGCATCTAGGTGTCGCCATAGCAGATAGAGCACCGGGTCAGGAGTCAGGAAGACTCATCTCCCTGAGTTCAAATCTGGGCTAAGACACTTACTAGCTGTGTGACCCTGGGCAAGTCACTTAATCTTTTTTACCTCAGTTTCCTCATCTGTAAAACAAGCTAGAAAAAAAATGGCAAACCACTCCAGTATCTCTGCCAGGAAAACCCTAAATCGGTTTTCACAAAAGAGCCGGCCACGACTAAAATATGACCAAATAACAACAATAAAAATAACCGTAATACAAAAGCATTTCCTTAAGCTGGGAGGCTCATCCCTCCACCCCCATGCCCACTCAGTCCCTGGGGAAAATGAGCTCAAACTTTAAGTGACAGAAATAGAATATTGCCAACCCCCAAAATGGGGTTCACTCTCCTTCTAGCATATATACAAAGTCCACTTGGAAAATGGGCTCAAACTAGAAACACAAAGGTACTTGAACACTTGTAGGGAATATAGGGAACATGTATGGGCAAGAGGTACCTCCTGGAAGGTACCTGGGAATCCCCTTCTCCCTTTCAGAATCCACTTCAGGTTCACTTCTGGGTGTAGCATTGCCACTGGACAGTCCCTTGCTTACTTCTTTCTGGAATGGGTCAAGCAGGTCACCCAGCTGCTGAACAGTCTCCTCAGCACAATCAGCTGTTACAGCTATCAGCACACTGTTTCTGACTCTAGTTGCTAGTCTTCTGATGGCTCTCCCCCCTTTTCAGAGTTCATAGGATCTTAACTTGGTCAATTATGCCTTGAAATAGTCAGCAACCTACAATCAGGCAAAAGCAAATGCAAGAAACAAAAGAAATATGTCATGAATTCATGGCCACATGGTGGCCACAGGGGGAGATGATGTGACTTGTACCACGCCCTGAGGCCCACAGCATTTCTTCCTTCTCATTCTAAAGCCTACAGGGAAGAGAATGAGAGATTATCTTAAAACTTTTCTACACTCCCAGTTCAGATTCAACCTCTACTGAGTCATTAGTCTTTCCAGCTTCTCTAACCAGAAGACTTCTTATCATGACCTAGTTCCCCATGGCTTCGCAGTCACTCTTGGAGTAGAATGGGCTCCCCAAAACTCCATATGTTGGATTGGCAGCTGTCAGAGAATTTTGCATTTGCTCTAAAGATTGGGACCTCATTGATTCCCGTTACATATGCAAAAAGGTTCCATCTATGATGCGTATTAGGTATGTCTCAACTCTCTAGTTCCCATGGGCTAAATGAAATGCTGATGGCTTTCTTCAGGAAAGTCCATCTTTCTTATCTCTCCTTCAGATGCAGAAACTGTTATATTTAGTGTCCTACAAGAAATTACCTCACTTGGACAAAGATAAGCCTTATCATCATTTTTGAAACAGAGAGAGATCTTCCCAGCATTTAGGGATGTAAAGCAAAATAGTGAAATTGCAATAATTTATATAGGTAAGCAGAAAAACAACAAAGTATACTGAAGAGTTGTTTTATCTCTAACTTGACCACTGCCAAAGAGAACAGCCTTGAGTTATGTTCTTTTCATGAAAAAGACAACAGAAGCTTTGTTTTAAAAAGTTACAGCTTTTCCTACATTTCTAGTAGGCAATGTTAATTCATTCAACAGAATAGCATTTGTAGTTTTAAAAGTACTAAATAGATGTATCCTTATATACATTACAGAAAAAGATACAGAACTTTAGTCCAGGAATTATGGAACATATAGTAGCAGTGACTTTTTTGTTAGTCCCAATATTGTAGTCCTCCTCACTCAATCTACAGAAGCTGGACTCCTATAATCAACAGAGGAATGTCTTCCCATATTCTTCACAAAATGACTGGAATGTAAATCTCACATGAGTTTCACTGGAGATGTTACATCTTCAATCCTTATTGTCTTTGTTTCATAGTGTCCTATGAGTCTAGGAAGGAAGGAAGGAAGGAAGGAAGGAAGGAAGGAAGGAAGGAAGGAAGGAAGGAAGGAAGGAAGGAAGGAAGGAAGGAAATGAAGCATTTAGTAAGTACAAAGCACTATGCCAAGTTCTAAGGATACAAACAGAAGTATAAGACAGTAACTGGATTCAAGGAGCTCACATTCAAATGAGGGAGACATCACATAAGGAAAGCTTAAGCTGCAAGTTAGATGAAAAGGTCCCATGGTTCTTAAGGTATAATGGCAGAGTAAATCAATCAATAAATAAAAATTTATTGAATCCCTACTATATGTCAAGCATTGTGCTAAGCACTGGGGATACAAATAAAAATGAAAACAGCCCCTGCCCTCAGCTAACTTATATTCTAATGGGGGAAGACAACATACAAATGGAAGCTGAGAAGTGGGTGAGAGAGTAGAAAGGGGAAGGTACCCAGTTCAGAAGCAAGTAGAAGTTCAAGAAATCCAAAAGTAGTATTTATTGTTGTTCGGTCCTTAAGGCTTAGCCAACTCTTTGTGACCCCATTTGGAGTTTTCTTGGCAAATATACTGAAGAAGTTTGCCATTTCTTTCTCTAGTTCATTCTATAGATGAGGAAATTGGGGCAAATTTGCTGAAATGGCTTGCCCAAAGTTACATAGTAAGTATTTGAAGTCGCATTTGAACTCAGGTCTTCCTGACTCTATGAAGCAGGATAACTGGTGAGAAATTAGGAGAAGACTGAGAAGAAGACTCCTTAATCAGAGGCTCTGAAACTTATGGCTCTGTCCTCCAGTCAGAAGGTCCAATGCTAATGTCCAATGTTAAGGTTAATGCCTCCTCTTTAATATCATTACTTAATATGACTCTTCCTAGGACTCTTGACATGTTCTCATCAAGGTCTATGGGAAGATGGTGGTGATGGTGGTTTGCCCTCCCATCTCTTCCTCAGGGATCCCTGCTGCTTCTGCTAGGTTAGCATGCCTGCTCTATGTATGGCCTTTGGTCTTTTCTCCGTAGGAGTTGCTTTCCTGAATAAAGGCTGTAAGGGTTGGGCTGGAAGCAGGAGTAGTGATCTGTGGAGTCCTGCCACTCCCAGGGCCCCTGGACCTATATAGTTGGTGACATTTGGTCAGTAGTTGTTGCTATGAAGGAAGGACTCAGGAACAGTGATTGGGGTTTGGAGATGATTTCTTAAAGGACTGGGGCGACTTCCACCCTGATATCATCTCTATTTCCCAATCATAACCTAGTGGATATTATTTCCTAGCAGACTCATTTTGAATTCTTGTCTTGAGGGCATTCCGGCATGCTAGTGCTCATGTCTTCCAGAATTGTAGCAAAATGTCACTTGATCTTCAGATGTGCTCTCTTGGTACCATTCCAGAAAGAGGTGACCTTGAATTCTGACTCCAATCCAAATCCAAATCTTGAATCCCTTTGGAAGAGATGGCTTGGACAACAGTCCAGCAGACAGAAGACATGGTTTGAGCTTCTTCTGTGAGACTGATCAGGTCTGAATGACAGTTCACATATACCTTGAGTTCTCCTCTGGGAATATTCAGGACCAGTTTCTATTACTTCTATTATACTCTCTGTCTATGCACTTCCTCTCTATGTCCCATTGATCTCTCTAGCAGCTTCTCACGTCTTAGCACACAGTTAAAGGCCTTCACTTACTTCTACTGGGGAGTAATTAAGAACATAACTTGAATGTCATCTCTGCTTCCAGTGCAATCATATTGATTATAGAGCATATGCAAACACTTTAGTGCTATGATTTCTGGGCAGTATATTTTTGAGGTGTAATAGGGTTTTGACAACTGTTTGTCTTTCTGGAATTTGTAGATCAGAGGGATAATCATTCTTACACAACTCTGAGAGTGAGTTCAACTATGGGAATCTTTGAACCAGAAGAGAGACTCAGCTGGGTAATAAATGTACACACACATATACACACACACACATACACACACAGCCTTCAAGAGAATGCATCTAGAGGGAAGAGTGGGGAGACAGTATTCCTGGCATCACTGGGGACTATCTGCTGATCTAGAAAGATTTAGCAACACAGAGGCAACAGGTAAAGGAAGAAACTCAAAGAATAACTAAGCTACAACAGAAAAGGGAGGGACTGAGGCAGGCCATTAGGTCCCTTGCAGGCTTCTCAGAACAGAAAACTCAGACTAAGATGACTTCTTCAAGGAGACAGAGAAGTTGTTTGGTTTTTCTAGTGATCTGCTCTTATCCAAATTTTCCTTCCATATGTTTGCCTGTTAATAGACACTGTACTCTATTCTGCTTGCTTCTTTTACCTAAATATTTCATTTATCCTGACTTTGCCTCAAATATAAAATGGTCAAGAGTCAGCTAAGAAGACATAAAAATTTTAATTAGGGCAGAGGATCAAACCTCTGTCTGATTGTTAGGAATTTTTCTACCCGGGGGCTCTAAGTTATTGTGATTGTACTAATAAGTTTTTATATGATGTAAACTACATAAACTAAGAGATAAAGAGCCCACCTGGATCTGAGGTTCATTATATTGCCCTTAGAAGTAAGCTAGTATTGTAATTACATAGTAATTGAATCTCCAGCTTCTGATGTGAAAAAGGAAGAAGAACAGGATGGAGACAGACAAGGCCTTGATGAGATTCAACTCTCTCCTTTTCAAGGAGGGAGGAGAAAGTTGATAATATCAAAGACTTTCTGCTGCATCACCTACTTGTGTCACAGAGATATTTTGAATGTCAAAGGCAAAACCCCTTCCATTTTCTTGTATTGCCTATTTTCCCCTTCTCATGTATCATATCTTTGGTGTGCTCTAGCTAAGACTCAAGTGACTTCTTTGCAGATACTCCTCCAAAAATCTCACACCTAACTTGGACTGTCATAATGAGTCCATTCTGTATATATTAGTTGACTGGTCCCATGGGCCATGTCACTGTGTTGGCATTGGCTGGCAAGAGAATACGTTGTCTCTCTCTTGCCCTGAAGCACCCAAACATCTTTCTTCCATATCTGTGAGGGACCTCAACTTATTTAGTAAATCCTGACCAAAAGTTCAGGGTTTAATAATTTATTTGCCCTAATTCATTTATCTCATAATACTTCCTCTAAGAGTATCTTTCTGCACAGTTTCAAACAGTTCATACAATGCAGCAAGTGCTTTGTGTTTATTCCTAAACATTTTTAACAATACCTTTTATCCCCCTAAAGAGTGTGTAAAGTGCTTTGAACACCAACAATGAAGTGTCATCTTCACTGTTCAAATGCACCCCCCAGTCAGTAATCCTTCATATCAGGATTTACACTCATTTTTTATGCACCAACCCTTTAATAATTAGGCAGCCATGGTGCCTGGATACTCTACCCTGAACTCACAATTGTATGATGTACCAAGTAGATCATCTTTTTTTTTTTTTTGCTTTTTGGTGGGCAATTGGGGTTAAGTAACTTGCCCAAGGTCACACGGCTAGGTTTTTATTTGTGTGCGTTAAGTGTCTGAGGCCAGATCCAAACTCAGGTCCTTCTGACTCCAGGGCCGGCGCTCTACTCACTGCGCCACCTAGCTGCCCCCAAGTAGATCATCTTGATGTTTACAGGGTCTGTACTGATTAGTGCATGGCTTGTGCAGACATTCTACTATTGTAAAAGACCCTTCTCCCCCCACCCCTAAAAGCCCCTGTTGCCCCAGATGAGTCACTCAAATATAACACATGTATCATATCAGTGCCTAGATCGTTTTGCTCTGAGAGACCAAGGTTCAACCTTGGGACTTACTCTGGAAAACATAAATCTATCAGACTTGTATTGTCCCTACTGAGGGTTCAGTCTGAATAACACTTGTTATTAGTCCCAGCAAGGTGTATTTCAACCTGCTACTAGCAACAAGCTCTCAATAAGGAATCTAACACAGAGAAAATTTATTATAAGGCATGTGAAGAATTATAGAAGGACTCATAGATGATCAAAAAAAACCCTTTCTCCTTTGGCAAAATCTACCTTCCCTAAGTATCTATGTAGTCACTCCAAGTATGAGTGAGGACGAGGCCTTTGCCATAGAAGAAAAAGCCTTGAGATTGCTAAGGAGTCAAGTAACCCCCTCCTCCAGTGAGCCTTACTTCCCCAAAGGACCTGCGTAATTGCTCTAAACTTATGGTACCACTTTAGGTTTGAAGTCCCACCAATAGAAGAAAGGAGAACTTGGAGTCACTAAAAGGTACTCTTCTGGTCATGCATAGTCCACATGACTCACAATACCAGTGAAGGTCAGGGAGGATAATGTGTCTCTGTGCACTGGTCCCTGTTTCTGGCCTTTCTGGTCATTAGGTCCAGGGTTTCCTAATATATCAGTCACTCTCTTACCAATACATTTTCCCCAACTGATATTCTGGTGCCAACTCCAAGTCTCTGAAGTGCTCTTTTCTTTCTCTCTGGTCCTCCCTATTAGAAGAGCTAGGGTAAGGCAATTACATTCATTGTTTCTGCACCTGAGGCCGTGCACCTATATTGTTAGCGCGCTCACACACACACACACACACACACACACACACACACACACACACACCACTGACACTTTGAGGCCAGGAGAAAACAATTTTCACCTCCTTTTTCTTTTTCTTTTTAAAAATAATATTTTATTTTTCCCCAATTACATGTTAATTTTTAACATGTTTTTTATTAAGTTTTAAATTCCAAATTCTATCCCACCCTCCCTAATCCTCTCCTTGAGATGGTAAGCAATCTAATATATTCACCTCTTTTTTCAGTCTCACTTAAGTAGATGTTGTCTCCCTCTTGCCTGAAATTAGGAATGCAAAGTCATAACACAAGATGACTTAATTCATCTCCAAAAATCAGCCCCTTGTGAAACAGAGGCTAGGTACCCTGATAAGTAACCTCATCCGTCCCCAAAAATCCATACTCATATATATTTAAGACCCCAACATTATGTACATACCCAACTAGAATCTAAACTCAGAATTCCCTTACCCATTCAAACATTTGAGATTCTTATACCTGGGAGCATATCATTTGAACTACACTTTTGAAATGATTGAAGCTAATTCTTGGTCCATAGCACAAGGTCTTTTCAAGTGAATGAACTCTATGAAGAGGCCAAGTATTCCTTCTGGTATTGGCTCAAGACTCAGATTGGGGACATGGGTATCAGAACCTTTGAGAAAGTACACAAAATTTGGAGACAGTTTTTAAGGGACTTTTAAAAAATCACTCCTGCCTTTTCTCCTCTTCTTCTACAAGGCTTTAACATTTTAATGTTAACTGCTGACATGTATGTCATGCTTTAGGGTTTACAAAGTGCTTTATATCCACACATTATCTCATTTGGTTTTTAAAATAGCGTCATGAGGTTTTGGGGTAGAACCAAGATGGCAGATTAGAGGTAGCAACTCATCTGAACTCGCAACTTTCTGCTCCAAATAGCTTTAAAATAATGCCTCAAGTCAAACTTTTGAGTAGCAGAATCAACAAAAGGTCAGGGTGAGATGTTTCAGCCTAAGAAAACTTAGGGGTTCATTAGGAAACACCTTTGATGCCTGGGTGGTGGCCTGTCTAGAGGTTACATAGAGGGCAGCAACAGGGGCTTCAGCAGCAGCAGCTTTAGGAGCTCTCAACCTAGAGATGGTAAATGGGTCAGACAGATGGTGAAAAAGATTTCAGGGGACCTTTTCCTGGCACTGGGTACAACTTGTGCCAAATGACAACTCTATTGCCTGTATGCAGTTCTAGATCACAGTTTCAGGACATAGAGTGCTGGTAGTCAGTCACAAGGGAGCAGGGGCCCTGGTCTCAGTTCCAAGGCAGAGAGGAGCACTAGCACTAGTAGCTTCCAGGGACCAGTGATCCTTCCTGGTTTAAAGACTAGAGCACAGACCAGGAGAGCAGACCAGGATCACACCACCTTAGAAGCACCAAAATTTGCAGACTCCTAGAACTAGCACTGAAAAAAGCATTATGAGAAGTCTAAAGTTTGAGATAGTGCGTTCCTACCCAAAGGTAAGTAGAGCCCAACTTTAACATAAACTTCAAAATCAAGAAATAGGCCGGAAAGAATGAAGAAACAACAACAACAAAAATAATCTGACCACAAAATTCTACAACAGAGGCAGGGAAGACCAAGATATAAACTCAGAAGAAGACGATAATGTGAAAACAGCAATAAACAAACCTTCAAAGAAAAGTGCTCTTTGGACCCAAGCTCAACAAGAATTCCTGAAAGAGTTAAAGAAAACAGTTAGAATAGTAGAGGGAAATTAGGAAAAGAAATGAGAGTGATGAAAGAAAATTATGACAAGAGAACTGGTTATTGCCCTTCATGCTTGAAGAGGACCAAAATTATATCACTATGTCAAGGTCAAGGTACAAGTGTCTGACTGTAGCTGATCAGACCAACATGAGCTCAGAAGGCTCTACCACATATCTGGCACAAATAGTCCATATGAAAAGAGAATTTACAGCTTGGTAAAAGAGGCACAAAAAATATTGAATAAAGAACACCTTTAAAAAAAACCGGAATTGGCCAAATGGTAAAAGAGGCACAAAAATTCACTGAAGAAAAGAACTCCTTAAATAGCAGAACTGGCTAAATGGAAAACAGGTACAAAATCTCATGAAGAAAATAATTCCTTAAAAATTAGAATTGGGCAAATGGAAGCTAATGACTCCATGAAACATCAAGAAAAAAATAAAACAAAGTCAAAAGAATGACAAAATAGAAGAAAATATAAAATATATCATTGGAAAAACAACTGACCTGGAAAATGGATTGAGGAGAGATAATTTAGGAGTTGTTGGACAACCTCAAAGCTATAATCAAAGAAAGAACCTAGATATCATATTTCTTTTCTTTTTTTCTTTTTCTTTTTGGAGAGCAATTGGTATTAAGTGACTTGCCCAAAGTCACATGGCTAGTAAGTGTGTCAAGTGTCTGAGGCCAGACTTGAACTCAGGTCCTCCTGACTTCTGGGCCGGTGCTCTATTCACTGTGCCACCTAGCTGCCCCTTAGATATCATATTTCAAGAAATTATCAAGGACAAACTATCCTGATAGCCTAGAACCAGAAGATAGATAGAAATTGAAAGAATCCACTAATCACCTCCTGAAAGAGATCCCAAAATGAAAAGTCCCAAGAATATTATAGCCAAATCCCAGAGCTCTCAGGTAAAAAAGAAAATATTTCAAGCAACCCAGAAAGAAACAATTCAAATATCATGGAGCAACAGTCAGGATCACACAAGATTTAGCAGCTTCAGGGGCAGCTAGGTGGCGCAGTGAGTAGAATGTTGGCCCTGGAGTCAGAAGGACCTGAGTTCAGATCTGGCCTCAGACACAACGCACACACAAACAAAAACCTAGCTGTGTGACCTTGGGCAAGTTACTTAACCCCAACTGCCCTCCAAAAAGCAAAAAAAAAAAAATATTTAGTAGCTTTTACATTAAAGGATAAGAGATCTTAGAATATGATATTCCTGAAGGCAAAGGGGTGGTATTACAATCAAGAATCATCTACCCAGCAAAACTACATATAATCCTTTGGGGGGGGCAGGAGGGGGAATGGGTATTTAATGAAATAAAGGACATTCAAGTATCTCTGATGAAAAGACCAGAGCTAAATAGGAAACTTTATTTTCAGACATAAGGTTCAAGAGAAGTATAACAAGATAAACATGAAGGAGAAATCATAAAGAACTTAATATGGTGAAACTGTTTACATTCCTACATGGGAAGATGACTCATGTAATTCCTAAGAACTTTCTCATTATTAAGGCAGTTAGAAAAAGAATATACATAGACATAGGGCGTAGGTGTGAGTCAATTATGTTGGAAAGATCTCCAAAAAAAACTGAAGAGGTGAGAAAAAAAGGATTCATTGGGAAAGGGGAAAGGTAGAATGGGAGAAATGTTCTCATATAAAAGAGACACAAAAGGAAGAGCTTTTACAGTGAAGAGGGAAATAACAGGGTGGAGTGGGGGTGGGTAAATGCTTGAACCTCACTCTTGTTAAAATTGGTTCAAAGAACATATATACACACTCAGTTGTTTATGGAAATCTAACTTACTCAATTTGGAAATAGGAGGGGAAGGGAATAATAGAAAGGGGGAGGGAGGAGGTGATAAAAGGGAGGGTGGATTAAGAGAGGCAGTGGTTAGGAGCAAAATAACTTTTGGGGAGGGACAGGATAAGAAGAAAGAGAAGTAGAAACAGAAGAAAATGGGATGGAGGGAAATACACAGTAATCATAACTGTGAATGTGAATGGAATGAGTTCACCCATTAAATGGAAATGGATAACAGAATGGATCAGAAACCAGAATCCAATAATATGTTATTTACAAAAGACACACTTGAAACATAAAGACACACACAGAATTAAAATAAAGGGCTGGAGCAGAGTCTACTATGCTTTCGCTGAAGTAAAAAAAAAAAGGCAGGGGTAGTAATCATAATCTTAGAGAAAGCAAAAGTAAAAATAGGCCTAATTAAAAGGAATAATTAGCAAAATTACATTTTGCTAAAAGGTACCATAGACAATGTAGTAATATCAAAAAATTTTAAAGCAAGTTTCTCTGATAGAAGCCTAATTTTTCAAATATATACTAAGTCTATACCTTATTTATACAAAGAATCATTCTCCAGTTGATAAATGGTCAAAGGATATAAACGTGCAGTTTTCCGAAGAAGAGCTAGAAGCTATCTATAGTCATATAAAAATGCTCTAAATCACTGTTGATTTATAAAGGGCAAATTAAAACAACCCTGAGATACCACCTCACACTTATCAGAAATGAAAATGCTAGAGGGAATGAGGTGAAAATAGGTACGTTAATGAACTGTTGGTGGAGTACTACACTGGTCCAACCATTCTGGAGAATAATTTGGAACTAGGTCCAAAGGGCTATAAAATTGCATATACCCTGTGATCCAGCAATACCACTACTAGGTGTAGGTCCTAAAGAGTTCAAAGAAAAAGGAAAAGGACCTATAATGTACAAAAATATTTATCAAAAGCTCTTTTTGTTGTGGCAAAGAATTAGAAATCAGTGGGATGCTCATCAATTGGGGAATGGCTGAACATATATGACATGATTGTGACAGAGTAGTATTGTCCTATAAGAAATGACAAGGGGAAGTAGTTTCAGACCTATACAAACTATGCAAACTGAAGTGAGAAGAACTGGGAAATGATTATGCACAGTAACAGCAATGTTGTAATGATGATCAACTGTGAAAGATTTGACTACTCTGATCAATACAATGATCTAAGACAGTTCAAAAGGATGCATGATTAAAAAAAATGCCATCTCCAGAAAGAATGGATGAACTCTGAGCGTAAATTGAAGTATAGTTTTCTCACTTTCTTTATTTTTCTTGCCTTTTTTTGGAAATTGGTATGGCTGACATGGAATTGGGTTTTGCATGATTTCACACGTATAATTGATATCATATTGCTTGCCTTCCCAGTGGGTGTGGGAGTGAGGAAGAAAATTCAGAACTCAAAGTTTAAAAAGAAATGAATATTAAAATAAACAAATTATTAAAAAAAAAACATTTTTCTACTCTGTTCACACATGAAATCAAGGTTCTGAGAAATTAAATTACTTAACTAAGGTCTCCCAAGTAATAATTGGCAGAAGGGGAATTTTTGACAAGTCTTCTTTCTAGTAAGCTGTATCTGTTCGAGTATCATCACTGAATACTTATTATAAGTATCTGGTGTGTGTGTGTGTGTGTGTGTGTGAGAGAGAGAGAGAGAGAGAGAGAGAGAGAGAGAGAGAGAGAGAGAGAGAGAGAGAAAGCATGCAAGGATTTAAGAACACAAAGACATATAAACCTAGCACCAGTCCTCAAGAGATTTGGGGTTATTATGAAAATTATCATTTCCTAATTAAAAGACAAGAACACAGGCACTTTTTATACAAGGATTCCCAGTAGTAGTCCCCTTCCTGTTCCTTTCACCTGTTCTCCTAAAAAACAGCATCATTTTCCATTAAACGCCCACTCTCCGATTTTCTACTCCATTTGCATATTGTCCAGGCAAACCTTGTGCGTTCTGCATAAGCCAGGAGTATTTTGGGGGTAATAATAACAATTCTTTTCTCTGTTTGGTTTAAAACTTCCTAACAACCAATTTGCCTGAAGCAATTCATAAATGTTTATTTCCACCTTCCTTCCCTCTTCTCCAAAGTAAGTGAAGAGTGAGTAGATTCTCACGTGAAGAAGTGAGGTGTGGGAGTCTCATGCCTTCTGACCCATGATGGTGAGGTTGACAAAGTGACTCATGTCAACTCCAGACTAATCTCTGCCTCTCTCTTTCCCAGCAGGGAAGTGTTCACTTCCTTATTTCATAAATAAATGCTGGACTTTTTTTTTCTGAGGTGCAGAAGAGTTATTAGGATGGGGATATATTCAGAAGCCCAAGTTCCAGTTCTGGCTTCACCATTTATTAGCAGTATCACTATAGATAAGCCATTTAACTATTCTGAGCCTCATTTTCCTCATCTGTAAAATGAAAATAATATCTGTCCTATCTACTTAGCTTATTGGGATTGTTTTAAGGATTAATGGGACCAATGTATATGAAAATATCTTGTAAATTGTAGGACACTATAGAAATATTTTTATTTATTATTTATTTTTATATTTATTTATAATCATATTTTATTATAATTTATTATTATAATACCTTGCATCCAAGGATAGAAAGGCGCTATGGAAATGTGTAATGGAATCTAGAAGTCTTGTTAACAAACTGCTCATTTAAGACTTGGCCCCTAGAAACTATCTTCAAAGTCAGATTCCACCTGGGTTTTCCTAGTGGGAGAAGAGAAGCAAGCCTAAAGAGAGAGGTGACAGGTTAATGGGATAGATTGAGAAAAAAGGGATGAGGTGATAAGAAAGGGAGAAATGAAATGAGGAAGGGTAGTTGCAAGGAGGGGAGTTAGGAGTTAACAAATGGAAGGGACAGGGTAAAATGCCATCATCTATAAGGAAAAGCCCAAGATTTATGTAACATAGGAAGGAGCAAGCAGGCAGGGAAGACTCTGCAGCCCACACATATCTGCCTTGGCATCTGAACACTACTTTAGAATTTTTTTTAGCAGCCCCCTACTTAATGTTTCATAGAGCTCCATCTTCTCCTAACCAAAGCAATGTCTGGGGAACACAATGCCTTGAACTTACCCACTTACCAAGTTAATGAATGTATTCATGCATGTATAGTGTTGAAAAAACAGGACAGAAAAAAAATAAGAAAGGGAAATGTTTATTTTCACCAGGAATCACTTGAACTGCAGCCCTGAATCACTCCTATGCCCCCTTTTCCTCTCCCTCTATACTATTTCACATGATAATCTCACCAGCTCCCACGAATTCAATTGTCATCTCTATGCTAATGGGTTTCAGATTCATTTGTCCAGCCCTAAGCTCTCTTCTGTTTCACATCTCCAGCTACCTCGTGCACATCTTGAACCAGACCTCCCAGGGATACCTTAAACTCAACATATCTAAACCTGAGCTCCTCTTTCTCCTCCTAAGCCTCCTTTCTTCCTAATTTCTCTATTGCCCGCACCCATCCTCACAACCTGACTCACTCTTTCTTAGACCGAATATACAATGCTTGAAGAATCCTCTTGATTCTACTTTTTCAGCTTCTTGAATTTGAGCCCTTCTATCCTCTGACATGGCCACTGCCCTGGGATAAGCCCACATCAGTTCACAGCTGGTCCATTACAGTAACCTTCTGGTTGGTCTCCCAGCCTCATCTCCATTTCATCCTTCACCCAACTGTCAAAGTGTTCTTTCTAAGTGCAGGTTTGCCAATGTCACTCCCCTATTCATTAAACCCTAGTGGTTCCCTATTGCCTCTGGGATTCAATATAAAATCCTCTGTTTGGCTTTTAAAGTCCTTCATAACCTCATCTCTTCTTATCTTTCTTTCTTTCTTCTTCTTTTTTTTTTTTGGAGTGGGGAAGGCAGGGCAATTGGGATTAAGTGACTTGCCCAAGGTCACACACCTAGTAAGTGTTAAGTGTCCAGGCTGGATTTGAACTCAAGTCCTCCTGACTCCAGGGCTGGTGCTCTATTCACTGTGGCACCTAGCCGCCCCTCTTCTTCCCTTTCTAACCTTTTTCCACTTTACTCCTTTCCACATACTCTATGTGCCAATGAGTCTGGCCTCCCTCCTACATTTTGGGTGATGCTCCATCTTCTGACTCAATGCCTCATGCCTTGGAATTCTCTCCCTGCTCACTTCACCTCCTTCCTTCCCCAGATTCCCTCAAGCCTTGGCTAAAATCTCACCTTCTGCAAGAAGCCTTCCCAGGCTTCTCCCTAAGGTTACTGCCTTCCAGCTGAGATTACCTCCAGTTTATACTGTAAATATCTCACTTGCACATAGTTATCTGCATATTGTCTCCTTCCCCCACCACTAGATTGTGAGCCCCTTGAAGACAGGCACTTTTTTTTTTGCCTTTTTTATATACTTTTGCCTAGTATATAGTGGGCACCAAATAAATGCTGTTCACGTTCACTTGCCTTGATTATGCCTTGTTGTTAGTAAGACTCCAGGGAAATAATATGTCACTGTTTTTTTTTTACTTTTTTTACTTTTTTAAAGTTTGTTTCTATGTCTAGTCATTTCTTTCTTACCCCTCCATCAATTCTTGAAAAACAATTAAATGAAAATCACTAATACAATAATTGTATCTGACAATATATACAATTTCCTACCTTAGTAGTCCCTCACCTGTCCTTTATGAACACAAGCAAACCACTGTTTACTTTTTGCCTTTTTTCTTTCCTTTTTTAAATTGTGAATTTAACAATATAAAGATGCATCTAGTGACATTTTGTTGTAGCAAAGGACTATCAACAAAGTGGATATCCATCAACTACAGAATGACTGGGAAAATTATGATATATGAATGGAATAGAATAGTATAGCTCTGGAAGAAATTACAAATATGATGGATTTAGTGAAACCTAGGAAGATTTGTATGAACTGATACAAGGTGAAGTGAGTAGATCCAGAAGAACAGCTTCTACACTGAATGCAATAATGTAAAAGGAAATTACTTTGAAAACTTAGAACTCTGATATGTTTAATGATCAATTATGACTTAAGAAGATTAATGATGAAGCATGCATGCTTCCCACATCTTGGCAGAGAGGTGATAAACTTGAGTTGTGAATGAGACATACATTTTCAGAAATATCCAATGTGTCAGCTTGTTTAACTTGACTATATTTATTTTTAAAAAGAGCTTCTAGGGTAGAGATTGGTGAGGAGTTGATGGGCAATAATAGTGATACAAAAAGAAGAAAGAAAAGAACATCAACAAAACATTAAAATTTCACAGAAAAGATGAGAGAGTTTCAGATAGGGACACAAACAAGGACAGTGTTGTTACTGGCATGTTGAATTTAATATAGAATAGTATGCAATAGAAATTCATTTCTGAGGGGATGCCCACCAATTTCGGATTGGCTGAACAAGTTATGGTAGATGAATGTGATGGAATATTATCATGCTGTAAGAAATGATGAGAACGAATGGTTTCATAAAAACTTGTGTAAATATTTAAAAATAAAAAAATTTTAAATAATCTTTTATTTGGAAAGACATGCATGAAGTTATGCAGACTGAAGTGAGCAGAATCAGGAGGATAATTTATATTATAGCAATATTATAAAGAAAACAACTTTGAAAGACTTGGGAACTCTAACCAACTCAATGCCCAACCACTATTCCACAGAACTTATAATGAAACATACTACCCACTTCCTGATAAAAAGATGATAGACTCAGAGAGTAGATTGAGACATTTTTTCCTGGACATGGCCAATATAGAAATTTGTTTTACTTGACTATATATGTTTGTAACAAGTTTTATTTTTCTTGACTTATTAATGGGAGGAGAAAGAGAAAGGGATGTAGGAGGAAGAGAGTTCAGATTGAAAATAAAATAAAACTTAATTTTAAAAAAGAAAGAGGGAGAAGAGAAAGAAGGAAAGAAACATTAAAAAGTTCCATTTCATGTGTAATCTCCTTTTCTGTTTTTAATATATTTAAATGTTTGTTAATATATAAGTTCACAATAAAGAGAAAAAAGATGCAGCTGTGCCTCCAAATTGTTTCGTATTTCCTTGCATGGTGCATGTTATTTCCTCCATAGAATATAATCATCTTAAGGACAGGGGCTTTTATTTTTGTTTTTTGTATCCTGTTTAGAGGCAACTAAGTAGAACCATCAAGCATTGGGCCTGAAGTCAGAAAGACCTGGATTCAAATTTGGCCTCAGATACTTATTAGTTGTGTGATCCTGGGGAAGTCACTTAACCTGTCTGCTCAACTGCATACTGGGGGTAACAATAATACCTACATCCCAGGGTTATTGTGAAGATCAATTGAAATCATATTTGTAAAACACCTGACACACAGTAAGTACTCAATAAATGCTTGTTCTCCTTCCCTGATTGCCTGGCATACAGCAGGTGCTTAATAGTTACCTGCTTGTTGATTGGTTGACGTCATATCAAAATAGCCTGAGTTTCCTCATTCTTTTTTGTTTGTTTTGACTAGGAGGCTAGAACACTGGGGTTGTGGGTAACCAAAGTAGCAAAAGCAAGAAGGATATAGAGTGTATGTTAGAGTGTGTGAGTGTGTGTGTGTGTGTGTGTGTGTGAGAGAGAGAGAGAGAGAGAGAGAGAGAGAGAGAGAGAGAGAGAGAGAGAGAGAGAGTTTCTAGTCCTAGTTCAGACACTGAATCTAGACATTCAGAGACTAGAAAAATCACAACCTCTCAACCTATTTCTTGATCTGTCAAATGGGATATCACCTGCTCTATAAGCTCTTCTGCAGATACAATAAAAATAATTATTGGATACTATAAAGTGCCATGTGAATGTGAGGAATTGCCATCATTATTGTTTAACGTGGCTGGGGTGTGCAGTGTGGGAAGGCATATGGATAGTATGGAGCCAGGCTTCTCCCTGGTCTTTGACACAAAATTTATAGGCATGTCAGGAACACTGGAAAAAAAGGGAAACACTCATCAAGTTTATTATCTGCTTGTAAGTAGGCCACCCCCTAACCCTTGTCCCCACTCCTAAGTGAATTCCAGGGAGGGAATGACACTCTCCCACCCACCAGCTGGGATCTTAACAATAACTTGGTGGATCAAGGATCTCATTAATGTGACAACACGAACATCTCAAACTACCCTTGTCTTCTCATTCTATGTAACACTGGTCCATGTCCTCTTACAAATCCTTCAAGGGAGGTCCATCCAGTGTACTGGGGGCGGGGGGCGGGGTTCCTCTAATCTAGAGCCTGACAATGAATGAGCACAGATGCTTTCCATCTATGATTCCTACCTTTCCCTTTTTGACAAGCCCTTCTTTCCCAACAGTACTAATGATCCCTTTCACTTCTATAGTATTTTAATTTTCAAAGAGTTGTCATCTCTAATCGCATTTTATCCTAATAACATCCCCGAAAGTAGAGAAGACACTATTCTCTCCACTTTACAGATGGGCAGACTGTAGGGATGGATAAAGAGTCTTGTCCAAAGCCACCTGGTGAGTGGACCTATGAGCAGAAGGGAGGCTGGCGCACTCCCAGTCCTCTCTCCTTGAGCGACTAGCCGAGGACACTGAGGCTATAGGTTCAGAACCACAGGCTCTCCTAGAATTGGGCTGGCTACAGGGTTTCCCCCAATCAGAACTTACTCCCTCTCTTCAGTCCCTCCCTCCCCTCTTTGATGCCCTTCCTCACCCACGGTCTTCCCCTGGAAGAGAAAAAGCAGAAAACTTTTCCATGACACCTAAACTCCTTAGACCACTTTCTCTATCACCTTCCCTGCTGCTCTCTTACCCCCCCACGTTTCCTTGTTTGGAGGGAAAGTACAAAATGGAGAAATGTCAAGCCCTCCCCAGATACCAATCCTTAAACATCTCTGTGTGTCTAAGCCTGCCTCGGTCCTCTGATCTCGGGCTGCGCCCCCTGTCCTAGGGCTCCCCTCCCGAGCTCGCGTCGGTCCGTCTGGCTGACTCTAGCTGGGTCTCTGGCTCCGCCTCTCCCTGTCTGTGGGTCTCATCCCCATCTCTCTGGCCCTCTCTGTGGTTCCCTTCTGGGTCTCTGTCTCGATCTCGCTTCTTCTCTTCTTTACCCCTGGTGAGTCAGAAACAAAGGCGGGAGGGGGAGCTGCACAGTAGGTCGGGCTCCGCGATTCGCCCTTTATTCTGAACTCACGACGTCAGCGGGGCCCGGGCGGGCAACTGTGGATGGAGCTGCCGGGAGCGGAGCGGGGTGCCCAGAGAGAGCAGGGTCGGAGGAGAGAGCAGACCCTGGGCGGGCGTGTGTTTGTGCGTGCGCTGGGATCGGGATGGGAGGTGTGCGGGGGGCGGGATAGAGAGAGCCGAGGGGGGGCAGGCATGCGTGTGTGTGACAGTGTGAGTGCGAGGGAGGCTGGCCCTTAGTGTAACCGGAGCTACAAAGAAGGGAGACAGGGAGAGTCTAGAAGAGGGAGAGGGAGAAGGAGGAGGCGGAGGCGGTGCCGGGGGCATCTCCAACACCCTCCCCCTTGGAACGAACCACATCAAACCGGCCTCCGCCACTGGGACCCCGGGCCGGCCCCCCACCCCCTCCCCTCTGCCCGAGCCCACCCGGGATGATGAAGAAGAACAATTCCGCCAAGAGGGTGAGTGTCTCTTGCTTCCTCTGATTCAGTTGGCTTTCTCCTCCCAGGACCCCCTCCATCTCCTTCCGGGGTTCCGGCCTGTTTCGTGGAGGGGGGGCAGGGACCATGGAAGCACCTCAGAGAGTCTTGTCCCCTTCCCCCCGCCGCGCCTGCTCCCCTTCCCCCTCCTCTTCCCCCTCCTCCTTGGTCATCCCAGACTGAAGATTTTACATTTCATTCAATCTATGGGATGCAGTTTCAGCCCACGGATCTCTGAGCCTGTCACCCTAGTTGCTAGCAAGAGCCTTCAGTGTTTGGGGGTGCTTTTTCTGGGGGGAAGCTGGTCGAGATGGGTAGTACTTGCCTCAGCTTCTCCTCTCCCCCCACCTCCTCTCCACTGGGAAACCAGCAGCAGTTTGCATCGTGCTCTGCGGTGGAGAGAGGAAAAAAGACAATGAAAATAGAATAAAATGCCATTAACCCCGGGCCCTTTAGAAAAGGGGAAATGGGAGTGGGGGCGGGAGAAGGGGGAAAGAAGGACAGTGGGAGAAAGAGTCACCAGTCCCCACTTTTTCACACCTTCTCCCTCCCCGAGGCCCTGCATCTCCCCTCCTGGGTTATTTCAGCTGTTTATCTCGGGCTGAGGGAGGTCACGATGGGGAACGGGACTGACTGCCAAGAGTGAGGACCCGCGGGAACCTCACCAGCTTCCCCCGGCTCTCCAAGCCCCTAGGGTGATCTAGAAGGTGGGGAGGGAGGCAGCTACGGGAGAGTGGGAGAAAGAAGAAATTAACACTTAATAATGTGCTTCTTATCTTCCCCACCCCCCATCCCCTGCGGCAGGGGCCCCAGGATGGAAACCATCAGTCCGCACTGCCTGAAAAGGTCGGCTGGGTGCGGAAATTCTGTGGGAAAGGGATTTTTAGGGAGATCTGGAAAAACCGCTACGTGGTGTTGAAAGGGGACCAGCTCTACATCTCTGAGAAGGAGGTAGGATCCCCTTGCCTTCCTCCAACCATCCCAGCTCTCCTCTCCACATTCCCTCATTCTCTACATCAGCCTTTTACATCCCCTCACTTCTACCTCCCCCCCCACCCCACCCCCATAAACCATATTTAGTATTCCCAAAGCAAGTTGAGGGAGCAGACTATCTATCCTCCACCACACCTTGTCCGATGACAAGGTTGCCCTTCGATGAGAAATTGCCCTGAGTTGGGTGGCAGAGGTTGAGTATGAAGCCTAGTTGGTGGTGTTTCCTTTGCATACATTTTTCTGATAACAATGGTGATTTTATCCCAAGATTTAAAAAAAAAACCCTTCTGATAAATGGGGAGCCCTTCCCCCAATGTCCCCTCCTACCCCACCCCCAGTCCTGTCTGCAGCCTCCATCTGCAGACAGAATTGTTTCCTCTGCTGCTGCTAAAACATTCTGCTCAGTCCACCACCACCACCCCCAACCCCCAGCCCCTAGCCAACCTCCCTTTTCCTGTTTCTAGCGAGGCCATACATTGATCATATCAACAGCTCAGCTGCACTGAATCATAAGGGAGATAGAGTACTACCACATAGAGGGCTAAGATCACTGGGATATGTGAAGTCAGTTTCACATGACCTAGGGTAGAGCATATAGGTTTGTGAGTGCTGGGAGATTCCATTTGGTGCTATTCAACTTAAACATTCATTAAGTTCTTACTATGTGTCCATTATGCTCTTTTCCCTTCCTCACCTCCCAGGAAAATAAAAGGGACAAGAAAAAACTTCCAAGTCAATGGGGGGCCAGAGAAAGGGTTGCTTATCCCCTTTTTTGCCTCCCTGAAGGAGGAAAGTACAGGGGAAAATGCAAGGAACAGTCTTTCTTTTCCCCAGCCAGCTCCAGTTCTGTTGTTAAACTAGAAACTTCAGCTCATGTAGGGTTAGGATACTTGGGTCTGGTCACAGACCATGGACTCTGCTCCCTCTCCCTCTCGCCCACCCCCTGCTTTCTGTGTGTTTCCTTGGAAGGAAGAAAAGAACTTGGTATCTCAAACCAGGGGGGGAAAATGACCTACAGACAGAACTTAGTTTATAGAGTAATGAGAAATCTAAACTGACCCCCTGGCCAGAAGTCATTTCATCCCCCTCACTACCTCCGTGTCACACAGTTGGAAGACTCTTCCTGAACTTTCTAGGCAAGATAGTGCAACTTCCTTTGCCTCCTCTCCTCCTTTCCTTGTTCCTACCCAGCACGACTGGGGGAAGTCCTCCTTGAATTCGGATTTCCCAAGGCCCCCTGCTTTAAGGAAGAGCTTTTCTTATTCTGAAGATTGTGCTTGACTAAATAAATCCTTTTATGGTATTCATACACATTCTGGCCAAGACTAGAGACTAAAGGCACAGGAGTAATCAAGGTTGTAGTAGAATAGGAAAGACCTGGAAATTTTCTATTTAAGAGGGAAACTCAATTGTCCAAATCAATGTGGGGTCTGGGTCTTTGTCTGAATACTAGAGAAAGTCTGGGCCGGTAGGAGAGGAAGAAAAAAAAAAGGAATCAAGTGATTTGTGTTTAGGGAGCTTGATAGGAAAATATCCCTTCAGTGTCACATATACACATTGTATGTATAGTTCCTGCAGAGGATTTTCTCCACAGTTTTCTGGCTTTCCTGAACAAGTGTCAAAGTGTATCATCTGTTTTTCCCTGAACTTCATAATGGCAGGAAACGTCAGAGAACAGTCAGGGAGGACTTCCCACACGTCACATCACGAGGGGAAACACAAGCATGGTGAGGGGGAGGAAGGAATAGGAAGGAACAAAAGGAAACAGGGCATCCCTTTCTTGTCTGTGTTTTAGCAAGGGAGTAGTCTTGGGGAGGGTCTGGGTGACCCACCCCTGCCTGTAGGAGAGGAAGGTTGGAGTATAGAGGCAGATGAAGGGATGGAATGACCTCAGGCAAAGATGTGTAGTGTTCTATGAATCAGCAGCATCTGGCTAGTTGTGGGAGAGGTTATCTAAAAGAAAGGATTCAAAGTGTGGCTTTGCTCCTCCAAGAGAAATGATGAGAGTAGAAGAAGGCATTAGATGATCTGAGAAACAAATAGGTCGATGTCTTTCTCTACTTGTGAGGCATTTTCTATGCAGAAATCAGCCTAAGTATTAGGGGTCCCTAACAAGGCCCTGGATTTCTTCTTGCCCATAGAGAAGGGTATGAAAGTTCCCCCACTTCCCTCACAACTTCTCCCCAGTACCCAAACAGGTGATCAGGTCTCATTTCAGGCCAATAGTAGCCCTTTTCCCCAAAGTACTTGAGCACTGACAAGACTGAGTCTTGAGGACTCAGAATAATAACTGTAAGTTTAAAGGGAAAGTTAAAAGGTGGACATCGTAAAGTTTTAAGATTTAATAGCTTTCAATAGACTTTCGTCTTAGTGTTAAACTTAAAACTGCACTAAGACTTTTGTGACACACTGTGCGTTGTGTTTTAGCTCATTTGTAAGTTGTTTCATGCAAGATCAACAGTTAACATATATAAAGTGCTATCTAAATGCAAGTCATGATGATGATGATGATGATGATGATGATGATGATGCAAGAATGTCTTTGTTTTTATACCTATCACTCCTAGTAAATCTCTCATATTCGTCCTTCTCCTCCCATTACCTCTCAGCCCTGGGGACCATAGAACAGACTGGCAACCCCAGGAGGGAAGGGACCTCTAATGCCAAGAGAGAGTTTCTTTAGGGGTGATCTGAGCTTCCACAAATGCCCTGCCCCAAAGCATCCTGTGTTGTTGATAGGCTTTGCAATTCCTAAGACTAAGGTCTCATTTTCCAGAAAGATCTGAGGGTCCTCAAGATAAGTAGTGTCGACATTGCAGGAATAGAAATCTGGGATAGCTAAAACAAGGGGATCAAGTCATATTTTGTTTCTGTTTTTATAGACATCTATGTCTTTGTAGACCTGGGACATAGAGGCAAAGAAAGGGAAGAGGCTATTTCAAAAGATCAATTCTGTGGGTGGCTTTTAGAGATTGTTTTTGATGGAAAAAAAAAGCATAATAAAATGCAGGAAGGAAACCGAGGTCTAGACACCCTGACCCCTTGGAATGTTCACTCTTATACCACTTCTCTGTTTCTTCCCCCATCTCACCTAGTATCCATCTCAATTTTCCCTTTTTTCCTATAGCCTCTTCCAACTTCTCAGTTTGGATTATAGGTGAACCCACTGCCCTCTTTTGTGGGAAAAAAACCAAACCACCCACCCTTATGCCCCTTTCCTTACACACACCCCTCACCTTCCTCTCCATAACTTCTGGTCTCTGTTGATATTCTCAACTCTGGGAATGGAGAGGGAAGAGAAGTGACACATTATTGTATGTCCCTGCCCCATGTTTCTGGGAATTGTTCTTGACTCAGGAGCCCCTTGCCAGGTTCTGGCCACACCTCTGTCAATGTGGTTTGAGAGTCCTTGGTTCCTTTCCTCTCCCCAAAAAGTCTAAGGAGATAAGAAAAGGTCCAAGAGACCCCAACAATGAAAAACATCCAAGTAGATGTATAAGCCAGATTGAAGCCAGGAGAGTGGAAGGATGAACTTTTTGTTACAGTGCTCAATACTATAAAACGGTTCTTGGTTCCAAAAGATAGGTAGACAGTGTGGAGTGGAGTTGAAGATAAGGGCTTAGGGACTGATAGAGAAACCTGCATTTATCTGAGATGGTGCCAAGAGTTTTATTTGGAAGCTGGAGGAGGGGCAGAGTAGCCTCTGGGGTGCCAGGCTTGTAATTCTAAAACATATGTGACTCAGAATTTTGTATCTGAGTATGTGCATTTTGTTATCTCTGACTGGGGGACTTTGCTGTGCATGGGGCTGTGTCCCACGGGGGACTTGGGAAACATGCAGCTACATGTAGTTGTGTGTTTATCTATAACAAGGCCAAGTATTAGGAGACACATGTGGAGATTGGTTTGTGTTTCTTTCATCCCAGCTATTTCTCTTCCAGAAACCATGGCCTACTTATACTCAAAGACACCCCTCACACCAGGCCTCCCAACTAGTGGGGAAACAGTAACAGATGTCACCTTCTCCCCAACTATATACCCATCCTAGACCCCTGACTGCCTCTAAAGCCCTTAAGCACAGACACAATGATTGTGGACTAATTCATTTGGGGAAATGATTAAGATTGTTTCCTCTGTCTTCTGTCCTAATCAGACCCAAATGAACCTAAGAACTAGTTCTAGGTCCCCCAGCTTCAGAAAACAAAAGAGGGGGTGCTCTGGGAAAGGATATGAGAGGAACCTAAGAAAAAGTTTAAAAAATGAATCTGGAGAGAAAAGTTAAGGAAGTTTGATGTGTTGTGATCAGAGAAGGCTATGGGAATAAGGGTAGATTCTTAGAAGGAGACTACATCAGGAAGGATTAAGATTAGATACAAGGAATAACTTCTCAACAGTAAGGAACCTTTGATTCTCTAGATGGGGTGATGCAAGGAGATCGTGGAGAGTTTTCTTTAGAAGAATCTTGTGTCTCTAGAAGTACCTGTCAGGCAGTGGCAGCTCCGGAAGAGCTGAAATAGGCGTTCATTGCAAGATACACTGGGTTTGCTCCAGAAGTCCTAGGATTTACTGCTTCCTAGCTGATAACCTTGATTTAGCAAGCCACCTACCCCCTAAAGAGCTCAGTCTTCTTGTCTGTAACATGGGGCTAATAGTGCTTGCAATACCCAGCTCACAGTGTTGCAGTAAGGAAAACACTTTGTATTCTGTAAAGTGTTTGTGTTCATGTTAGCTGTCATCATTATTTTAGATGATCGTATATACTCAACAAGTCTAGGTTGAATTGACCCAGGACCTTAAGGGGGGGCTGAGGTTGAGAAGAGGGGAAATGTTTGTAGTTTTTAACTGTACTGAGCAAACTTTGCAGCACAGAGAGTAAGTCTTTGTTGCTATGGCAATCTGGCTCCTGAAATACAGGAGGCAGATGAGTCTCTTTATAAAAAGGTATAGTAAAGGTGGGGGCTGAGAAGGGGCATGGACAGGGGCACCCACAGTGAGTGGCACTATAGTGGGGGCTATAGGCGGACCCTCCGTAGCCTTAACTTCTCTTACCTCCTTCCTTCTGAGATCATGGATTAATTCATTTGGAGAATTGGTTAAGATTATTTCTGCTGGCCTCTGACCTAATCAGAGCCAGTTCAAGGTCCCCCAGCTTCAGAAAACAGTAGGGGACACTCTGGGAAAGGATATGAGAGGATCCTAAGAGAAAGTTTTAAAAATTAACCTGAGGAGAAAGGTTAAGAGAGTTTCATTTGGGAGCCTCTAGCGGCCTTCTCCAAGCTAAGGGGTTGAACTTAGCCACTTCACCCATGTCCTCTAAAGGAAAAGGGGTAAGAGGGGGAGAGTAGGATTAAGAAAATGTGATCTCTGTCCTGGTGGAAAAGAATAGGGGAATAGGGTCTTTGTGAACAAATCCTCGAGTTAGGAGTTAACAAATGAGTCCTCCCAATTCCTCCCCATTTCTGGTACCTTCTTAGAGCCTCCTAACATGGGACCACCCCAGACTTTGTTGTTTTTGTTGTTGGTTTTTTTTCTCTCCCTGGGCTGGTTTGAACCAATGAGTTAATGGGGGAAAGGGCCAAATAATTCTTATCTCCCCCCACACCAATTCACCCCGCCCCCGCCCCCCTAGATAAAAGATGAGAAAAATGTCCAGGAAGTATTTGACCTGAGCGACTATGAGAAATGCGAGGAGCTTCGGAAATCCAAGAGCCGGAGCAAGAAGAATCACAGCAAGTTTACCCTGGCACACTCCAAACAGCCTGGGAACATGGTATGTCGTCCCTACCGCCTTGGCCCCCTGGACGTTTATTGTACACAGCGGTGTTGAGAAGATCTCTCCCACTCACATGCTCACTGTTTCTCTCGGTGACTTCTCTTACCTCCCAAGTCTAGAGTCCCCAGGCTCCCCGTCAACTTTGACCTTTTCTTGGAAAGTATTCATCCCTCAATCCCCCCATGTCCCTCAGGCTCTTCTTCTCTGCCCACTGATACCCATTCTATTTTCTTCAATTTGCCCAGAGAAGAAAGCACCCTTTACTTCTCTTGGGAGTGAATGCTTACCTTGTCCCTGAGAGGCAAGTTGTAGCCTAAGCCTATTTCCTTTGGTCTAAGTGAACACACAGCAGCTACTCCCATTTCCTGGAAAATGTTCCTTCATACATGTAAAGACTTTTTTTTTTTGCCTGTCCTTCACTGCCCCCAACCACCAGCCTCCTCTTCTCCAGCCCCATAATCACCTGTGTCCTTCTCAATATTCTCTCCTTCACATCCATACTTCATTTGGGCCAAGACAGCAGAGCCCAAGACTCTATCGTATACAAAATATGTTTCCCCTTTCAATTCATGATCACTTCCAAATCAGAGTGCCCAGTTATGCGGTTTTGTAGAGGGGACATAGTGGCATCTTTAAAGAGGTGGTGTGGGTTTGTGGGGAGGGGGCAGAGAAGGGACAACAACAGAAATAAGAATTTCCATCCTGGAAAAGGTGGGGCCAAAACAGATAAAACATCACTATTAAGTCTCCAAGGTACCCTCAGGGATAGGGGCATTAACTGTAATCCCCAGGTTATAACAAAAATCTTCACCCCCCCCCACCCCCCAACCAGGCACCCAACCTGATCTTCCTGGCAGTGAGTCCAGAGGAGAAGGAGTCTTGGATTAACGCCCTCAATTCTGCAATCACCCGAGCCAAGAACCGAATCCTGGATGAGGTTGGTGAGGTCGGGATCAGTGTGGAGATGGGCAGGTCTAGTTAGCACCGAGAGGAAAGCCGAATTAACTAACTGGCCCCATCGACCTGCTCCCCTCCAACTCCCTCTCTCTCTCAAACTCATGCTTACCTCCACCTACCCCCTCCCCAGTTCTCTCTTACCCAAATCTTCTATTCCCACTTTAGGATGTGAGGACCAGAGTTTAGGGGCCAGATTAGAGATTATTCCAAAACTAGGAGATCCTGAAGTCCAAGGGATGTATTGTGGGACAGGTCATGGGATCTGTTCCCCAGTGCAGGCATTTTCAGGGAAGTTGGGACAGAAGAAGGAGGCTATAAGGAACACAAGTCTTCTCATCCCCAGGTCACTGTTGAAGAGGACAGCTACCTTGCCCATCCCACCCGTGACAGAGCAAAGATCCAGCACTCTCGACGTCCCCCAACCAGAGGACATCTAATGGCTGTGGTATGTAAAAACATCAGAATTTCCATACTAGCTGGAACCCCTCTTCCATCCAGGGGAAGGTTTTATCTTATAAAATGACACTAGTGTACATCTTGCAGATGGATGTGATAATCCTCTTTGCCAGGTTATGTACATTGTAGAACATCCTAGCTTCCCTTAATGCTTTGTGGATCATTACCAAACCCTTAATTCAATAAAAATTACCCTCAAGGAACATTGTCTAATTGAAAGGTGAATCAATCACCAAGCATTTACTAAACCCCTGCTAAGTGCTGGAAATACAAATATAAAAATAAAAGTTCTGGAACTCCAGAAACTTACATTTTATCAGAGGAGAAAGCCTGGTCACATATAAGTATAAATAAAATAAGGGAAATCTGTAGGGGTAGGCATTAGTAGCTAGTCAGCAGGACTTGGAATCAGAATGTAGAAGGCTATACCTGGGCTGAGTTTTGAAGGAAACCAGGGATTGATTCTAAGAGGCAGAATTTGGTAAAGAGGAAGTGCATTCCAGATATGGAGAACAAATAGGCCCAGAGATGGTAGATGAAATACTGTATATGAGAAATAGCAGAAGGACAGTTTAACTACACTAAAGAGTATATGTAGGGAAATAATGAATAGAGCCTAGAAAGGTAGATTGGAGCCAGATTGGGAAGGGCTTTGAATGCCAGAGAAGTTTATATAAGATTCTGGAAGCAGGTGTGTGACATGGTTAGTCTAGTACAGGGGTGGGGAACCTGGGGCCTTGAGTTCACATGTGGCCCTCTAGGTTCTCAAGTGCAGCCCTTTGGCTGAATCCAAACTTCACAGAGCAAATCCTTTGATTAAGACTTCAAGGCTGAAGGTTTTCCATTCTAGTACTTCAGAAATATCACTTTGGTATTTCTTGAAGAAGGATTAGAGACTGAAGACCCCTGACTCAAGGAGAGAGGAGAAATATGAAAATTTAAGTAACACTACAAGAATTAAAAAAAAAACACTACAAGAGATGTCATGAGGTAATATATAAGAAAATATCAACTAGGTGGCCTATCACCTTAGGCTCAAATGGGACAATGAGCCTAAGCACCATATAAATGTGTCTCAATGAGCATTCTTATAAGTTTGCTAACCTGCTATATATTTGTCCATGTCTCAGAGGGGTTCAGTATTCTGAAAATTGCTGTTTTGTTTTGGGTTGTTGCTTTAAGGTTCTAGCATGAGGCTGGGGAGATCACGATAGGAGAGGGAGCTGAAACCATGTAGCTAAGAGGAGGAAGTGAATAAGCATTTACATGGTACCTGCTGTGAACCAGACAAATGTGCTAAGCACTTTTTACAAACATGACCTCATGTGATCCTCACCACAGTCCTTGAAAGAGGTGCTGTTATCATCCCCATTTTATAATTGAGGAAACTAAGGTAGGTAGCAGTTAGGTGGCTTGCATCAGGTTACCTAGCTAGGAGAACTCGAATCTTTCTGACTCCAGGCCCATCACTCTGTCCACTGTACCACCAGATGCCTCAGTAGCCACTGCCCTCCCCTGCTAAGAAACCTCACAATGGGTGCTTCGGGCAAAGAAAAGTGGCCCATGCCTCCTTCCATATGAAAAATCCTTACCCCATTCAAATAATCAAGTGTGAATTATCATCATACAATTAGGAAAGAACCTTGAAAGCAGAGACTGCTTCCTCCCAGTCTTTAATCCTCTAGCACAAAGTAGGCATCTAATAAATATTTGTTGCATAGAATTGAATTAGAGGAGGCATCAGCCATGAGGAGTAACATTGGCCTGGGGAGTCATTCCCAATGCTTCTGTTCATGACCATGATCATTGTACTTCCTGATGCAGGCCTCCACCTCCACCTCTGATGGAATGTTGACCTTGGACCTCATCCAAGAGGAGGACCCCTCCCCTGAGGATCCCACTTCTTGTGCTGAGAGCTTCCGTGTTGACCTGGACAAGTCTATGGCCCAGCTGGCAGAAGGCCGGCGACGGGCAGACTCAGACAGAATCCATCCTCCCTTGGACCGGGGCCGTAACTTTCCCCGGCCCTGGGAGAAGCCAGAGAAGGGGGCCCCCTACACTCCCCAGGCTCCCAAGAAGCAAACACCCTCAGAGAAAGGCCGATGTGCTTCCTTGGAAGAAATCTTGTCTCAGCGGGATACTACCCCAGCCCGTGGCCTGCTACAGCCTGAGGATCACTCTACCCCAACCCCACCTCACCCTGGACAGCTGTCTCGGATCCAGGACCTGGTAGCAAGGAAACTGGAGAAGACTCAGGAGCTGCTGGCAGAGGTGCAGGGCCTGGGGGATGGGAAACGAAAGGCCAAGGACCCTCCACGTTCTCCCCCTGACTCTGAGTCAGAACAGCTGCTGCTGGAGACAGAGCGACTTCTTGGGGAGGCATCCTCCAACTGGAGTCAGGCAAAGAGAGTACTGCAGGAGGTGAAGGAGCTGAGGGACCTGTACAGACAGATGGACCTTCAGACCCCAGACTCCCAGCTCAGACATACTGCTCAGCACAGCCAGTACCGGAAGAGCCTAATGTGAGAGGGCAAGAAAGAGAGGTCTAGGACATGCTGGGGGGAGGGATGGGCAGGCGCTGGGATAGGGCTTGTTTTGTTTTATTTTGTTTTTTAATTTACCACAATCCAAAAAGAAAAAAAAAACCCAGCTCATGGCTCCTGCTGGTGCCTGATCCTCTCTTGTTCCCTACCCCCTTTCCTCTGAAACCATATACTGGGCTCAGATTTGAGGGAGAGGTACTCCCTACTGAATGATAAATATCTGTACCCAAAGAAGACAGAAGAGATGTGGGAGGCTGTCTGGCCCTAGTACTAGAGATGTGGGAAGAAGTCATGAGAACTGGACTCTCTGCAGTCCCCTACCCCAACACAGAGGCCATGTGTTTATGGTTCAAATCCTAGTTTGATGGGGGCAGAGGGAGTAATCATTTTATGCCCAGGGTCACCCTCTAAGGGTGACGTGTTAGCCAGAAAGTCCAGACTGTGTTCCACTTCCATTGCTTTCACCCCTTGGTATCAATAAAGAGGAGAGGGCTTGGAGTGGGGAAGGAAGGACAGTCTGTAGAATCCAAACATCAATCAGACATGATGTTGCTAACATCAGCCCCTCATTGCTATTTGAGCTCCTTCTCTTTCTCTTTTATTTCTTATTTTGGAGTTTACTTCTTCCTCCACCCCAAAATGAGTTTAAAGATATGATGCTTACTTATGGTGGAATCATGAAGAGATGGTAGCATTCTCTTTGCTTCTCCAGAGGGTGGGGCTTCTCTAGCAGGGGAACTGAGGGACAGCTGAACCAAAGGGAGAACTGATCTAAGAATGAAACTTGGTTGTGGAGCATGCTGGGTAGGAAAGAGGGGAAAAACCAAACACATGTTCATGTTCCTCTTTTAGCCAAGTCAAGAGTTTTCTGGGTCCTTCCCCCTATCCTGTCTGCCCCCAACACTGCTTGTCCTTGTCTCTGAAAGGGAGTCACACCAGGGAAAGAGTTCATGTAACACACACACACACACACACACACACACACACACCCCACTTGACTCAAACCTCTTAGGTCTACCAACAAGTGCCAGGCTTCCATGCATTTTTGTCTGTAAGAGATCCTATACAATTTAGACTTCGAGTTGTTTACTTCTTGTCCTCTGCCATTTGCAACAATGATGAAGGAAGAGGAGAGAAAAGAAGTGTCAGTGATTTCAAGAAAGAGAGGGGCAGATGGAGAGAGAAGAAGGAAGGGAAGGAAGGAAGAGAGAGAGAGAAAGGAAGGAAGGAAGGAAGGAAGGAAGGAAGGAAGGAAGGAAGAAAAAGAGAGAGAGAGAGAGAAAGAAAGAAAGAAAGAAAGAAAGAAAGAAAGGAAGGAAGAAAGGAAGAAAGGAAGGAAGAAAGAGGAAAGGAAGGGAAGGAAGGAAGAGAGAGAGAGAGAGAGAGAGAGAGAGAGAGAGAGAGAGAGAGAGGAAGGAAGGAAGGAAGGAAGGATCTCTGCATTATTAGCCTCTTGCTTCTATCCCCCAGGGTGTTTTTTAGTCCTTCAATCTAGGATTTAGGACTACAAAGGGGGCAGGAATGTTTTCATATGGGAATATGGAAGTATTTGAGGGGACATGACTAACAAGACAAACCAAACAGAAAGATCCATTCCCATTTCAGCAGTCTCCCTCTCACTCCCCAATTTATCTGGAGATGAGGCAGGAGGGATAAAGAAAAGTAGTATACTTGGAGGAACACAAACGTCTACCGCTTCACAAAGCCAAGGCACCTAAGATCATTCTGTTTGTCTTCCTGATGTCACCTCCCTCTGCCAACGAAATCTGGAAGATCACCCTTCTACCTCTACAACTTCTTTCATCTCTCCCCTTCATAGTTAGAGCTTTAGCAAGCACCTCTGAAGGGCATTTAACTCACTTTGATGAGGAGCAGAAGATGCTGCTTTGGAGCTTAAGTTTCAAAATTGCTTTCTCCACAGCCTGTGCCAGAGATCTTTTGAAAATACAATTGTGGGGCGCTAAAGCTATGAGACCTTCAAAACCACCTGGCCCAGCAAACAGAAGCAACCATTTTGTGGCCACCCACAGTCTGAATTCAACCTACACTTTCTTTCTATTTCTAAATCTTCCATCTTATTTTCATTTTATTGTACCAACGTTTTCCCCCTTTCTCCTTTTTTTCTTCCTAGTCACTCCCACCTAACAAGAGGAGAGACAAAGAGTAAGAATGACATGTATTCCTAAAACATGCCACTTAGTCTTGGTTCCCAGGGGACTGGAGAGATGGGGAGACACTAAAGAAAGGGGAGCCAAAGAGAAAAAGGGAGAAATGAGGGAAGCACTGGGTACTGAGTTCTACGGGACTTTCTAAAGCCCAGGGACCTTTCCATCCAATTAGCAGCTAGAACCTTTCTTTGTGTTGTCTCTCCCATTAGAACTGAGTTCCTGGGGAGAAGAGATTATCTTAATTTTCAGTCTGTATCCCCAGTGTTTTGCACATTAATCAAGTGCCCAGGAGTGAGTCTCCAACTCCCCAGCAAAATGCCCAAACAGGCCAATTCATCTTTGTAACCCATACTCCTGTTGTCCATAGTCCTTTTAGTTCAGTTGGTTACCCTATGGTGCTAATGAGGTCAAGTTCACAAGCTCAATCCTGGCTTAACCTAGATTGTTTCACTCTGTTTCAAGGTTGGAGTGTCGGCCCTTTTAATCTTTGTTGACCATTTTACAGTTATGATTGTGTGGATGGATTAGTACCAGTCTGTCATCATTACTAGAAAAGAAGTTCAAAGCTTACAGCCTGCTGACAGCAGGTCAATAGTATCATCTTTCTTTATAGGCATGTTTTTAGATCAACAGCTCAGGCAGTTCTACTTACTAAGATGAAAACTAGGAATACTTTATTCGTCTAGCCCAGGGGTGGGGAACCTGCGGCTCTCTAGGTCCTCAAGTGTGGCCCTTTGACTGAATCCAAACTTCATAGAACCAATCCCTGGGGATTTGCTCCAAAGGTCCCCCAGCCCTGTTCTAGCCCCTTTCACCTACACTACAGTGAGACTCCATCATTCCCATTCCCACCACCCTAGGGGGTTACTGTTGTTCAGTGGTTTCAGCTGTGTTTGACTCTTCATGACCCCATTCGGGGTTTTCTTGGCAAAGATACTGGAGTGTTTTTGCTATTTCTTTCTCCAGCTCAGTTTACAGATGAAAGAAACTGAGGCAAACAGGGTTAAGTGACTTTCCCAGGGTCACATAGCTACTAAGTATCTCAGGTCATATTTGAACTCAGGTCTTCCTGATTCCAGGCCCAGCCTGCTATCAACTGTTATCCCACTGCCCCAGGGGTACATCCCCCCACCATTATTCTTTGTCTTTTGTGGCTGTGTGGATTACATAGGAACCTAACCCGCCAGCATGGGTGCGAGAAGGAAGAGACAAGCATGTCTCGGGAGAGACTGTCAGATCCTAAGCTCACTTGCTAAATGGGGATGCAGGAGATCTAAGGCATAGTGCTAGCTCCAGGGATAACTAGTCTTGCTGAGAAAGTCTCTTAAACTTCTTCTGACTTTGTTAATCTGTTTTAAAAAAAAACAACAGAACAAGGGGGAGGGAGGGTGTCTCCAAGGTGTCTTCCAGATCTAAAATTTTGACTCTATAGCTGTGAGCCATTTTCCAGAAAATATTTAACCCCACACACACTGCCTCCAATCCCATCTCGCCAATGACAAATTTATTGTCTTATCTTTACACAAAAATGTTCTGGGAGATGGAGATAACTTTCAGGGTTCTCCGGATAGGGGAGAGTGAGCAGTCTGAGACAAGAGACTAGCTGCCAACATTTAGGGAAAGCGGTAGAAAGAAGAGGATGATCCCCTGCTTCACCACCCAGTCATGGCCATAACCCTCTACTTCCACCCTCCTCGCCTAGAAAGTGGGCTCTGCAATAAGAGCCTGGAGCAGAAGCCTAGGGGGTGTTTCTGGTCTGTCTTATTAAAAAGAGTAACAGAAGAGCTATTGTCTCATCAAGTGGAAGAATTCACGTGCATCTTGTTTTGTCTCATTTGTATGTTCTTTAAGGTATCAGAAATCTCTGAATTGTTCTGGTGCCTCTACTCTGTCGAACCGTTCCCCCTGTCCGTCAAGGCTTTCTCCCGTTCTCCGAATAGAAACAGAAGCTGGGACCGAACCACTACCCAAGGAGCTAGAAAACAACAGGATCCCTTAGTCCCTTCCCCTTTCTTCACTGCCAAAATCCAACGTGGGGGAGTCCCCTCATCCAAAGCTCCAAAGGAAGCTGACACTGCCTAGTTCTGCAAGCCCCAGACTGGCCGGCTGCAGTGCCTGGCATGGCGCTACCTCGGGGCTTTGGCTTTGCTCCTTTTCTCTTTTTCTGCTCTCTTTCTACCTCCCGGTCTCCCAACTACAGCAGCCAATCCCCAGCCTGCTCTAAAGAAGCACCATATATGGAGAAGTTGGAAAGAAACCCAAATGAATGCGGGAACACACACACACACACACACACACACACACACACACACACACACACACACACACACACACACACACACAACTCTGTGTCTGTCTCTGTGACCATATTCTCAAGTCCATAGGTGTCTGTGTGTCTCACCACATCTTTTTCCTCAGTTCAGCAGCCCCCCTTTCCCCCACCCGCACCCCCTTGATCAACACTCCAACTGCTCTGACCTAGATTCCCCTGCACTAATTACAGGCCTAACTATATCCACCCATCACCCAACTTAGCGCAGCCGAGACCCTGGAGGTCAATTAGAGCAGCTCACAGCTCGGCTGTGCTCAGGAAATGAGATGGAGCCAGAGACACCCACCCCCCACCCTCTGCCCTGTGGAAATCATCAATGTTTCTTTGAAGGTTGGATCTTTGAGATTGGGGCGGGGGAGGGAGATGAAGGAGGACAAGGGACCTGGGAGAGTGAATGGGGAAGACAGATGGCATCTCCAACAGGAGGACATAGGTGGGAACTGGCTGAGACTGTATGCTGCTGTCCAGATGTGTCTGCATTCCCACCATCTCCATTCCCCAAGCTGCCTTAGGAGGGATCCAGGTTAGGGCTTCTTATTCACAGACAAAAGTGACCTTAGAGAAAAACAAATAGCAAGGGGAACTTGATCTGTGTGTGCAGGGTGATCTCTGGGCATCTCCTACCTCAGGGACTTCCGTTTCTTTATCCCCACCTCTCTCCCCTCACCTTAGCATCTTCCTTGAAGAGAGAGAGAGAAAGAAGAGGAAAATCATCCATCAAGTCATTCCCACTAGTCAGAGGCTTCTCAGAAGCCCCCAGCTCATTCTTGCTTCCCCTTCTGGACAGCAAAATCATAATCAATAACAATAATAGCCCCCATTTATTATAGCGTTTTATGGTTTACAAGGCATTTACATATATTATCTCATTTGATCCTTATCACCCTGATGAGGCTGTTGTTATTATTATACTTGTTTTACAGATGAGGAAACAGGACAAGGTTAAATGACTTATTCAGGGTCACACAGACGGTAAGTGCAGTGGAAGCATTCCAATGGCTCTGAATGGCTCCCCATGCTATCCGTGCGGAGCTGCCTTGCACACCTTGCTAACCAAGAGGACACAAAACTGGACCAGCACATGAAAATAATTCCCCTGCTACTCCAATGAATGGAGAACAGCTTGGGAGGAGGAGAAGAAAACAAAGGGACTCCAGTGGAAAGAGGACACGGGAGAGGTGGAAGGGTTGTCCACCCCAGTCAGATCCCAACTCATTACAATCTAGTAGCTAGGTGGCACCATAGAGTGCTGGACCTGGAGGCAGGAGGTTCTGAAGTTCAAATCTGGCCAGCTACCTGAGTGACCCTGAGCAAGTCATTTAAATCTGTTTGCCTCAGTTTCCTCATCTGTAAAATGAGGATGATAAAAGCACCTATCTCACAAGGTTGTTGTGAAGATCAAATGAGACAATGGTAAAGCACTTAGCAAGGAACACCTGGTAAGTGCTGCACAAATGTTAGCTATTATTATCTGACTAAAGAGGAAACTGGGAACCCAGGTACATATGGACAAATATTCTCTACCCAAAGACCGAAATATGAGGTGGAGAGAAGGATCATCTCAGTTTCTGTCCTCCCGTGTATGCCTGTCTTTTCATTTCCCTCTTCCTGGGTTCTCCTCAGTGCTTGAAGAGAGAAAACATTAGAATGGGGCCCCACCACCACTTTGGACTTTGTCAGGGAGAGCTAGGAAAGGGGAAGGAAGTGAGAGTGATTCTGATGCTTTGTTTAGTAATTGGGAAGTAGATTTAAAACGACTAATAGAAGAGGATTATAGACCCCTTCTTCTGTCCTCCCAGTCCCCTTAAGTCTTCAGACTTTCACCCCAGATTCAACCTTTGACATTTGAGTAACAGGAACAAAACATGGAAAAAGTGCAGCTGGGACATGACAATTTTGACAGCAGAATAAACTTTCCTGACCATGAAATGGGGCGAAAGAAAGGCTGGGTGTCTCCTTTTAAAAGATGCTAGTATGGAAAACAACCCTGGGTCTCAGCACCATAAAATGACATAATGGGGAAAGGAGGAATCCTTTCTTTCATTAAGTTCTGTCTATTGTGTGAAACATGCTTTCTTCCCTCAAGGAGCTCCTGTTCTAATTGACTCCCAACAAGGGCTCTCTGGCAAAAGGAAATTTGCCAGTGTGAATGTGGAAACTTAATACATAAGTAACATGGAGGATTTGGCTCTATATGCTTAGTTTTTCCAAGCACTTTGCACCAAAAGATTTAAAATTCACCTAGCTCTAGACAGAAAGTTCAGGTGCTCATTATGAAGGTCAATGAACCTTTAAGGCAAGAGATCCAAAGGATTAGAGAGATTCCTAGTTCCTCCTATTTCCCTAATTTTCTCTTTTCCACTGTCCCATTCTCTCTCACTCTATCTCATATGCACTATAGTAACAGTGGCTGTTAGAACTGCACGAGTAGCAGGAACAGGTCCCTAAACAGCTGTTCAGAACTGGTCTAGTTAATCAGAAGACAGAGAAAGAAAATATGGACAAAGGGAACATTCAGAGGTATAAGAATTAACTCCACGTGGCCCTAAATGAGCTGCCTATGGGTGAACTATGAAGACCAAAATAAAGACCAATCCAGACCAGCCTCAGTGACATGGCTGTATCCAAGTTTGCTGTATGTTGGACCATTGCTTAAAGTTATTCATTCTAGAGAGACAAAAAATGAATTAGAACAGTACCAAAAGGGGCAGCTAGGTGGCGCAGTGAGTAGAGCATTGGCCCTGGAGTCAGAAGGACCTGAGTTCGGATCCTACCTCAGACACTTAATGCACACACAAACAAAAACCTAGCAGTGTGACCTTGGGCAAGTTACTTAACCCCAACTGCCCTCCAAAAAGCAAGCAAACAGCCTTTCCCCCAAGATGGCGCCGAAGACAAAGAAGGAAGCCGTTGTCCCCCCAAGACAGAAGCCAAGTCCAAGGCTTTGAAGGCCAAGAAGGCGGTGTTGAAGGGTGTCCACAGCCACAAAAAGAAGAAGATCAGAACATCCCCCACCTTCAGGAGACCCAAGACCCTGAGGCTCCGAAGGCAGCCCAAATACCCTCGGAAGAGCGCCCCTCGACAGAACAAGCTCGATCATTATGCCATCATTAAGTTTCCTTTGACCACTGAGTCTGCTATGAAGAAGATTGAGGACAACAACACCCTAGTCTTCATTGTGAATGTCAAGGCCAATAAGCATCAGATCAAACAGGCTGTAAAGAAGCTGTATGACATCGACATGGCCAAGGTCAACACACTGATCCAGCCTGATGGGGAGAAGAAGGCCTATGTCCGTCTTGCTCCAGACTACGATGCTTTAGATGTTGCCAACAAAATTGGAATCATCTAACTTCTTGTGTTCAGCTGTGTCCTGTTCCACCTACAATAAAAAGTTTTCCAGAAAAAAAAAAAGCAAGCAAGCAAACAAACAAACAAAAAACCAGCACCAAAAAAGCACTACCAAGAGTATGAGGAATTTAGAGAAACATGGGAAGACTTGTTTGAACTGATACCATATGTCCCAGAGCGAAGTAAGCAGGAGCCCTGGACACAAAGACAAAAGTGAAACAGTATCTGACCTCAAGGAACTTACATTCTAATAGAGAAGATTGATATACACATATATGGAATATATGCCTCAACCAATCCAAATCTAGCCACCTGCCCAGCTCCAGAGATTTCCCAGAGAGCTCTGTGCCAGTCAGAGCATCAGGCCATTCACCTCCCATCCTCAGTCTTCTCCCAAGGAGTCCTGTGTTAACTTGAAATAGTCACTCATCTTCTCTCTACAGATTTCCCAGAGAGCCCTACTTTGGCCCTGGATCCAGGTCATCCAAGTCCTGCCCTCTGTTTTCACCCCAGGGCTTCCCCAAGGAGCCCTACTTCAGCCCCAGTCCTAGTCCTAGATTGGACTAGGACTTCCCAGTCCATCTCCAGAGATTTCACAAGGAGGCTTTCAATTCATCAGCCTGGATCTAGATCATTCCCCTAGGCCCTCCTTGTTCCAGAAACTTCTCCTGGTCTCCAGAGGTCTGTCCCTTATCTGATCCACCTTGAACTGATAGCTCATACTTACTGTGAAATGGGCCTACTTGGACACAGCATCACCACCTGCTATAAGGATGTACCTCAGGGGAGGACCTTGAATGATCTAATCCCCTCCCTCAACAGACTTCTCTCCAGTCACTGATACTCATACTAAACTCATTCCTCATTTATCATCATACTCCCAGTCACTTATAATCTCTTCATTCCAGTAATTCTGAACACCCAGCTATAGAAGTACAAACCCCCATTTCCCCATCCCCAAATGTCTACTTTCTCACTCTGATAACCCTACTCCCACCCCCAACCACAACTCCAGATCTACCAATCGCTTCTACTATACTTTCTGGAATACTTGCTCAAAAATTACAATGTGCTTTTGTCTTAATTTGTTTCCATTCTCCTCTTCCTGATGTTCATGGAGACAAAGTTCCTCCCTGATTATACAGCATCCTTGGTCACTCTTCCCAGTACTGGATGCACTTCTACTCATACCCCTTCACTGGTCCTTGCTCTCAACTTCCAGATACTCCCTCTCCTGTCATCATTCAACAATCCCTCCTCCTTTGGGGTCCACACCATTTAAATTTATCACCCAACCCAGATCCTGGTGTCTATCTAATGACCTTCCTTAATGAGTTCAGTGTCTGACTCTCCTCCCCATCTCTTCCCCTCATATTGAGACTTCAACATAATGAACATAATGATATCCCTCAAATATCCTGAGTTCCCATTTCTTTTTTCTTTTCTTTCTTTCTTTTTTGGTTTTTTTTTGCAGAGGGCAATTGGGGTTAAGTAACTTGCCCAAGGTCACAGACTAGGTTTTTGTTTGTGTGTGCATTAAGTGTCTGGGGCCGGATCCGAACTCAGGGCCTTCTGAGTCCAGGGCTGACACTCTACTCACTTTGCCACCTAGCCGCCCCTTGAGTTCCCATTTCTTTATCTACTCAATTCCCATGACCTACTCCTACACGATACCTTAACTAAACAGAGAGATGGTCATACCTTTAATCTTGCCCCTTCCATGTTCATAAACTCTGAAATTCACTTATCAGATCATAATTTCCTATGATCCATTTTTCTTACACATTACCACCCCTAATCCTGTCTTCAACATCATCTTCAAAGACTTCACCCTCAGTTTTTTCCCAGATCCTCACCCCTGCACTGGCTACACTTTCCTTCCTTCCCTATCTTGATGCTTCAGTGAATCAACTAAACTCTACACTATTCACATTACATTTTAATAACTTGCCCCCTTGCCTTATCACTGATCATGTTTTCCCAAACCCCAACTATGACTTCCACAATTTGCCACCTTAATTTATGTACTGCTGAATGGAGCTAGAGAAAATCATGAACTCCACTACAAATTTATGTTATGTAAATTTGGACCATTACTGCAGAAAGGCAAGCCTTTCACATCTCCCTAAAAGACTTATTTTCCCAGTCAACACAATGGCTATTCCAAAACTTCTCTTCCCTCCTCAGACTTTGCACAATATCCCCTCCCCATTCCTCATCCCTTAGGACTTAGACTCATATGCTTCACTGAAAAAAATTGAGCCCATTTATCCAGACCTCCCACTTTTTCCCTTCTCATATTACTCAAATGTCTTCTCTCACTATTTTCCCCTTCATTCCTGTTTCTCACTGAGACCCTTCTCCTTGCCTAGGCAAACCCTCTACATGCATCCTTGACATCATCCCTTCCCATCTTCTCCAGCAGAGTGCCCCTTCTATTATCTCCACTCCATCTCTAATCTTTATTTTCTTTCTGTCTCCTGGCCTCCCTCCTGCCTACAAACATGCCTGTATCTTCCCATCCTTAAAAAGCTATTACTTAATCATACCATCCCTGCTAGCTATTATCCTAAATCTCTTCCTCTTTGAAGCTTAACTTTCTAAGACACCATCTACAACTAATAATTCCACTTTCCTTTCTTCTCACTAAACATCCAAAATTTGCCTTCTGACTTTAGCATGTGACTGAAACTGCTCTCTCCAAAGTCACCAATGATTTTTAATTGCCAGATCTAATAGCCTCTTCTCAATCTTTCCTTCTTGACTTCTCTACAGCCTTGAACAATATTGATTCTGGATACTTTGTCTTCTCTAAATTTCATGAGACTACTATTTTTTCATTCTCCACCTACATGTTTGATCTCGACTTCTCAATGTCCTTTGCTGGTTCTTCATCCAGGTCATATCCATTAACAAGGGATGTCCCCCAAAGCTCTGTCCAGACCCCCTTCTTTTCTTCCTCTATACTATCTCCCTTGGTCATCTCACCAGATCCTATGATTTCAGTCCTCTCTATAGATGATTCCCAGATCTATATATCCAGGTCTAATCTTTCTCCTGAGTTTTAGTCTCATATTATCAGTTGAGTCTTAAACATCTTAAATTGGTTGTCTTGTAGATATCTTAAATCCAATAGGACTAAAAAAGAATTATCTTTTCCCCAAAACCCTTCCTTCTTCCCATCTTCCTTATTATTATCAAGGACACCACCATCCTTCTACCAATGCAGGCTTCCAAGTTTGATGTCATTGTTAACTCTTTTCTCACCTTAACCCTACACACCCAATCCATTGTCAAGTTTTGCTGTTTTTACCTTCACATCATTTCTCATATATCCCCCTTCTCTCCTCTCACATAGCTACCCTCCTCTGGGGGTAGGCTCTCCTCACCTGGTGGCTGCACTACTGCATATGTGGCTAATCTCCCTGACTCATGTTTCTCCCTATTCAACTGCCCAAATGATTTTCCAAAGCACAGGTTTGACCAACTCAATAAATTCCAGTGGCTCCAGGATCAAATATATAATCCTCTGCTTGACTTTTAAATGCCTTCAGATTCTGACTCCTATCTTTCTAGTCTTAAGCTTTGCTTCCCTAAAAACACTCTACAATCCAATAACAAGGGCTGCTTAGGAGTCCACAGCCCATAAATTAAGAACCAATGACAGGGGCGGCTAGGTGTCGCAGTGAGTAGAGTATTGGCCCTGGAGTCAGAAGGATCTGAGTTCGGATCCGGCTTCAGACACTTATTGCACACACAAACAAAAACCTAGCTGTGTGACCTTGGAAAAGTTACTTAACCCCAACTGCCCTCCAAAAAGAACCAATGACAATAGTCTTCTAGAGCAGAGGTCTCTAAACTTTTTTGATCACGTACCCCTAATTAGAAAAAAAAATTTGAGCACACCCCCCCAGTATATATAATTTCTTAATTATATACTTGTACTACTGTTCTAAAAATTGTATACATGAAGCCTATACAAAAATAGAAATTAGAAATAAATGAGATGAAAATTAAATCATATTTGATCCTAGAGTCAATAGGGAGCCACAAGTTAATTGAGAAGAGGAAAAACTGTGAGCAGACTTGTACTTTAAGAATGTCAGCAGCTACTAACGTAACCTAGGGTGCAAAGACACTGGAGGAGGAGGTGAAGAATTTTGCCTACATAACTGCTGCAAGTGTATGGGTCATGGTTAAATTATAACTACCTTGAGGAACTAATGCATGGCTTAATTATAGAAAGACAGAGGTGGGAGAGGTGGAATGGAAGGGGTATCATTGAGCAATAATAAGTGAAAGAGGCAGCTGTTTTGGGAAAAAAAGCTACAATGTCATTGTTGGAGAGGGGTGATATAATCCCTCTTCCCACCCTCTAGTTGATCTCACATCCTTGGGGCTATGCCACGGACCCTGGAAATGCTGAAAAACACTGTCCTAAAGCAGGGCTTCTTAAACTTTTTCCACTTCCAATCACTTCAGCACTTCTTAAACTGTGGGTCACGCTCTCATGTGGGGTCGCAACCCACAGTTTAAAAAGCAAAGTTCAATCTAAAGCCTATTTGCGGGGTATATAAACCAGTCAGTTGGAGTGCAGTAAGAAAACACATGCCCAGATGTTTCCTGCTATAACATGGCTAGTGTCTGATAGAGGCCACTCTATCTGGCAATGGCAGCAGGGTAGGCAACTAGTTTCTCTCTCCTCTTCCTTCCAAGGGCTGGGCAATGATAACCACAGGGACAGGTGCAGGTTGAACGAGAAAGCTGGGACCATTGGGAGGAGCAGTATCCACCCCAGACCAAGACCTGGGTAGACTGGATCATGGACTAAGGAGGAAGTGGCTGCCAACTTATGGAAAGTGACAATCAGCATTCATTTATTGACCATCTACTATGTGCCAGACATTGGGATACAAAAACAAAAATACTTTGGTGTATTTTTAGCATACCCTCAAAAATCTTATATTCTTTCAAAGAAGGAATCATATACATATATTCAAAGTAGATATAAAATAATTTGTGGAGGGCAGTACTAGCAGCTGAGGGGCATCAGGAAAAGTGCTACTAGAAAGGGCTGCTTTAGTCATTAGAAAACTAGACATTCTGACACAAATTTCAAACAATGTGAAAGGGAGCTCCGAACAACTTCTGGAGCCACAACACCCACAGAACAGCACAGAGAAGCTAACCTCCTGCTGAGGACAGCCCAGCAGTCCTGCAGGGAGCGGCCAGCGCAGCACTCTGAGAGCAAGCAGCACAGCCTGCTGGGAACCGACAGCGAAGCCCTCAGAGCCTGGCCCAGGTCCGCAGTTTTAGCCCCAGGGCGACCGGGCCTTCAGCCAGCTGGTGGAACCCCAGAACACCAGCAATTGTGGCGATTCCAGAATTATCAGCACAGATATGCCTAGGACAAAGTGAGAGGTTAGTGCCCTATGGACTTTGGGACCAGTATTTGGGGAACACGTGGCTTCCTCCCCTGGGGGCAAAAAGCTGCTGAAGAAACAGCTGCACAGAAGCCATTTTGCAGCGTAAGTAGTGGTTCTAGCTCCTGGTTTGCGAACTGTAGGAAGATCCAGCAATCAGTCTGGGGGTTAATCGCTTTTGCTTTAAACTGCCTGGATCTGGATTGTGGTCTGGGGGGGAAGTTTGGGGTGGGTATCCAACTTGCCAGACTGGGTGGAGGCTTTACAGAGGCCACCCAACTGGCGGAAGTTGTGAAGACCCCACGTTTAGGCGGAAGCTCCCCTGTCTGGTGGCAGAGTCCTACTGTGGCAACAAGCCCAAAATTCAAGTAATTAAGTGGCAACATGCCTAGGCAAATGAAACAAAATAAACAAAAAAGTTCAACATTGGACTCCTATTTTAGGGGCAAAGAGGCTCAAAGCATGGAGGAGGACTGTGAGGTCAGAACTCCTGCACCAAAAGCCCCAAATGAAAATACAAGCTGGCTACAGGCCACAGAGGACCTTAAGAAGCAGATAAGAGAAGTGGGAGAAAATTTGGGAAGAGAAATGAAAAAGATGCAAGAAAAGTATGAAATGACAGTCAACAGCCTGACTGGGGAAAATAACACCTTAAAAAATAGACTAACTCAAATGGCAAAAGAGGCTCAGAAAGGCAATGAGGAGAAGAATGCCTTAAAAAGTCGAATTTGCCAGATGGAAAAGAATCTCAAAAGCTCACTGAGGAGATTCATTCCTTCAGAGTTAGACTGGAGCAAATGGAAGCTAGTGACTTTATGAGAAATCAAGATACTATTAAAGAGATCCAAACAAATGAAAGAATAGAAGGCAAAGTGAAATATCTCATGGGAAAAACCACTGACCTGGAAAATAGATCCAGGAGAGATAATTTAAAAATTATTGGACTACCTGAAAGCCATTATCAAAGAAAGAACCTAGAAATCATCCTTAAAGAAATTCTCAAGGAAAATTAAATTTCTTCTGATTCTACTCTTCT